>VZTY01002268.1:441606-566530 GCA_013400935.1 Turnix velox
CCCTGCCTATGGCAGGGGGGTTGGAACTCTATGATCTTTGAGGTCCCTTCCAACCCGGACTATTCTATGATTCTATGAGTAAGAAAAAAATGGACTATTATCTGTCAAGTTCCTTCATATTATACCATCTGCACTGCAAACGTATTACTTCATCCTAGAAAAAAGACTGTTTTCATCAGTTAAGGACCTGATCTTAACGGTTGCCACCAGTCATACTGAAAGGGAAGTCAAAGTCTGATTTTTGTTTGAAGTGAAGCACCAAACCTTTTTTTTTTTTTCAGGGGAAAACGGGCAGGCAAACTCAAAAAATAACTTATTCCAGTGAGTAATTTTTTCTTTAAGTATCAGGAACAGCTTGCTCCTTATTAAAAGAGACACATAAATAGCCATCTAAAAAGTGTTGATTCAAGCCATAAAAAAGGGAGGAAATTCCCTTTACTTCATTTCACGCTGATCACATTTGTAACTGCTGTTGACATTTTTCTGTGACAAATACCTATACAGGTTACCAACACAAAAAACTGCAAGAACAATGCCAATGAGTAACAAAAATATTCCTTTCATTTCAAGTTGGTTGTGTAGGAATGCTAAAAGAGAGCAAAATGTTTTCTGGCTGTTGACCTTCATGCTCCAACATCAGAGGCTGTAGCTGGGTACCTGTAGCAATACAGTTTGTTGTCTGCACCTCCACTCAACAGCAACTGATGGGAGGAAAAGAAATCTGTAGTTAATATCCAAACTAAGAAAAACAACTACAGCAAAGGTGAGGACTCTGATTTTCTAGCCTTTGAAGAACTAAATAGAGGTAATGAGTAATGAACTGATAAAGCATGACTAAACCCTAGAATCAGCCTTGTCTCTTACCTGCCTCCTAAAACTAGAAACAAAGCTTTTGAGGGAAAATTGATAAAGCCTTTTAATGAGAATCCTGAACACTAATGAAATGTCTTTCTGCTCATATTTTACATGTGGGTACCACTACAGATGCAGAACAGCTGGCTATAGAAGATTGTATAGTTTCCCCTCCATGCCTCAGCTCTCAGTTCTTGCCACTGCTTTAATCTTCATGGTAGTAAATGTTATCTTATAACATGTATTTGCTCTTCAAGGTGCATATGACACTTCCAGCCACACTAAAACTTCCTGTTCTGTCTTCAAGCAAAAAGGATGAAAAAAACCAACCCCACGACTGCTTTTAGCCCTCCTCCTTATCACCACATGTTTAAATTGATTAACTTGCTTTTCAGTTCTTACCCCTGCTTCGGTCCAGTCCACACACAAAACCTTGTCTTCATGAGCAGCCAAGTCATACAGAGGAGCCTTGCAACTGGTACAGCACAGGTATTTACAGTCACAGGTTTGAAATTATGTGAGCAGTCAAAGAAAACAAAAATACTATCATGATACTATCAAACGGATCTGGTCTAACAGTTATAAACATTTCCAGACAGTACAAATGCGTCACATTTTCCCTATTTTATCCAGAGCTGATCATATCACTTTTAATCTCCTCTATTCCTTCAAAGAGAAAAATGGCAAAAATTTTCACCTGCTTGAAAACTACCTTGAAATTTAATCAATCTGCTTTTTAGGAACAGCTTATTACAAATTTCCTAATTCCAGGTGTGGATGCTGCTCAACATAGTGCATTTCCCAGAAAAGAGATTTATGTCTTTTGAATGCAAACCATTTAATTACTTAGAAACTTGTGATGAAAGGTCTGAAAAGAATGCCAAGTGAAACTTCACACTACTGGGTTCACTTTTTAGATAAAGAACAAGGTGTTTTATTCCTTAAAACAGAGAAGGGGATTGCAGACTTTCTGCTGTTCCTAATCCCAGCAGCAGTAATACTATGGTTACTACCTTCTGCTGCTGTTAATCCCAGGTAAGTCCTGTGCTGGAACTCTCAGTTGTTAAGCCATAAGCCTCTGAAACACTACAAGCATTTGCTACTTCATTAGGTTAACTATAGGCTTTACATGTCTCTGAGCAGCAAAGAATACATGTTTTTTACCTCCTTGTGTCCCAGAGCTTAACAATGTTGTCTAGAGAACCAGAGATCAGCTGATGCTCATGTGTAGGTGACCACTTCACAGATGTCACCCAGCCTGTGTGAGACGTCAGAGACAGGAGAACCAAGGAACCATCTGAACAGAAATAGAGTGGAAAAAAAAGCTCCAACCATCAGTAGACACTAGCTGAAACCAGCACTTTTAAGATACATACAAAATCCAGTAAGAAAAGCAGTCAGCAACTTATTTATGTTAAAATTAAGTGCTCTTCCCAAAGGTAATACTAATTTCAAAGATCAAAATGAACTTTATAAGCTGCACAAGTTCAGTAGGGGGGGAACAAACACCCAAAAAGAATTCAAAAATGTATTTTCTTGTCACAAACCCCTATTTTTGGAAGATTTTTGGAAAAAGCAAAGATAAAAAAATTCATTAACACGGAAGAAGATAATAGTGTTAAACTTAGGATTGGGTTTATAGAAGCCAAATGAACAAACATGTCCATGAAATCCATCTTGCAGCCTCAGTTACAAGATAGTCATAATCCTGCCAGATTTGACACCTCTCTATCATAACAAAGCGACTGCCAATTCACTTCCATCATGGTCTGATCAAGTTAGGTGTGAATCTTGCCACAAAAGTTCAAGCGTGTAACAAAAAGTTCAGCATGCATATGCATGGCTGAACCAAGTTTAAGGAAAAAGGAAAAAAATAAGTTGGATTTGTATACTCAATACAAAGATTATCCCTGTTTTTGTAATCTGATGCTAAGACTACTTTTGATTTCTTACCTAATAATTTAAAAATGGCCCTCACAAGGCTTGTTTTGAGCACAGGGACCAGAGGACAGATTGTAAGATATCTTCCAATGGGGAGAAGTTCTGATTCTGACAAAACGGTTTTGTGAACATGCATATTTTGGCTCACCTTTGCTGCGAGGATCCCATAGTCTAATATGTCTGTCAGTGCTCCCGGATGCAAGGCGGTGACACAGTGGTGAGTAGGAGACAGAATTGAACACTTTGTTTCCCATCTGCCAGAATATAGAAGACTAACTAAGAGAGGAGCTGCTGTTTCTGCACCACCTTTTTATTCAAAATAATGGACTTTAGTTAAATCTACAAACACAGTATAGTGATCTCACCAAAGTTGATTTGAGATCTCCAGTCTCTGCATCCCAGAGCTTGATGGTGTGGTCCCACGAGGCACTGCAGATTTCTTCAGCATCTGACCACAGCACAGAGGAGACAGCTTCTGTGTGGCCAGAGAGGGTTGACAGAGGAGTCTAGAATGTGAAGGTGGGAGGAGTATTGAGTATTGTTGACCAGTCTATTATTTCAGCAAATAAAAATGTGTCTGATCAGCCTCAGGCTGGAATCTTCACATACTCAGTTTTTAGTGAAGAAATTTTCTGTGGACACTTAACTGCCATGGAGCTCATCTTACCCTTGTTAGTCCCAGCTGTTCAGTTTTCTGCTTCTTCCGTGGTCTGTTAGCTGCTTCCTCCATTTCATCCTCTTCATCTGTGGGTACTGTAACACAAGTCAGTCAGACTTGATCTAGGGGGTTCTGAATTGCATTGACACATACACAATTAAGGAAACCTTCATATTCAGAGTACCTCATGTGCCATGTGTGAATACTTTAACTTTACACCTCTGATCAGGTCAGTATTATCTCCATTTTTGTTGTGAGGAAATGAGATGCAAATAAGAGATCTTCTTCAGATCACACAAATTGGAAGTAAAGTCACAAGGATTTTTTAAGACTGTTCTTATGGAAAATTCCAACAGTAATTCAAGTGGGTAAAACAAAATCCTTCTTTTAGAGATATACATATTTCCAAATTGTAAGAATGAGTGAAATGAATGATGAATGAGTGAAAAAATGCCTTTGGAACAAGTGGAATTAGCCTGCATCTCCAGAAAAGACCTGTTGTCTTACTATTCTCCATATTATGGAGTAATAATGGAAATATGGATTAATAACAGAAGAGGTACATAACACACAAACTTTTGATTTGTAGGAGGTCTATATATAAACCCATGTGTGTATATATATTTATTAAAAATAAAGCGAGAAAGTACTATATTCTGAATAAAATAAGCATCCACAGGCAGTTGCTAACCTTGTACTTGAAATTAAGTATGGTTTTTGTTACCAACCAAAACAGCGACTTAAGATGATGATGGCTAGTTGTGATTTTTGTGGGGGACGAGGAGGGACAGAAAGTTCAATTTTGCTTTCAATATAAAAAAATTAAATTTTCTTAAAGAAAAAAAAGTATTCAGATATCCATCTTCCAAGCTGTCATTACGCAGCTTTATTTTAAAGACAGACAAGAATCCTAGCTTAATCTTATCTTACCTGTAGACCAGATCTTTAACATCTTATCCCAAGATCCACTGCAGAACTGTGTGAAGAGAAACATTTTGTTAAAAGCTGGTTCAGACAGATACTGTAAGTCCTGCTAAGTACACTTCCTTCTTGAAAAATTAATGAATTGTTACATGTTAAGAACATCAAATTAATATGGATATACATATGTATGTAAAATGCTTGGTATAAATCAAACTCTTTATCCTTTCTTAGCAGAAAAAAATATCTATAAAGTATCTGTTTATTTCCTTCAGTATTGAAAGTTTTTTATTTTAACCTGTCTTACATTAATTCAAGCTGCAAGGAATGACTCCACCTTTGGGGTGTGAGTGCTTTTGATGTTGAATTCCTGGATAAAGGGAAAGGACCTTTTCCACCACCTGCTTTTTCTTAGCATCACTCTGGATTTGGGTTTTTTCCTTCCCCAAAACCACTATTAAAATTTAGATGAAATTTAGAAATAGTTCACTAAAACAAAGTTCATGTGTTAAAAGCAAAGCTTTATTAAAAATTAGCACTGAATTTCGCTTATGTCAAAAGCAGTGGGATAATGGCTTGTGCTGTCTCAAGTCACCTTCAGCTTTCTGTGCTGTTAGAGGTTAAATCCATCACTTGGTTTGAAAAGTGGGCCTAGAGGTGATGTGTGGCACTCTTAATCCTCAGTAACCACTACAACAAGACTGGAAATTTATCAGCTTATCAGTCATAAAAACATGATGACTAGTATCTGTGCAGGGCCAAAAATACGATTTTGAGATGAGGGCTACTAACAAAGGACAAAGATTTCTCTCCAGGAGTCACTCACTTTAGTTCCTGTGCAATCAACAGCTATGGAGTCTACACTGCCAGCATGTCCCCTGCAGCAGTGGAGGGCTTTCACCTTGTTTTTCTCCACATTCCATTCCCACAGCAGGACAGTTTGGTCCATAGAAGCACTGAGTAACAGGCATGATAAACTATCTGGGGAAGAACAAAAAAAAATGTCATGCTCACATTCCAGCTCAGCTTTTTGCAGTGTTTGTAGTAATTAATCTAGTCGAAGAAGTAGTATCAGATAGCTCAAAACCCATACATACTTCAGTTTACATTGTTTTACCCTGCAAATACAATTAATATAAAATCACAAACCAGCTTTTGCTAATGAAGACTGCGTGGAGGACAGACAACATACATATCTAACTATATGCATTACTGTTAAAAGGCTATTTTACTTGCACCATTATTTCATTTATATCAACATTAACAGAAATTGAAGTAACTGTAGCACTTAGATTGCTAAATATTCCTGATAGGGGAATGCCCCCAGTAAATCAAACTATCACTACTCCCTTAATATAAATACTGACCTTGCTTTACCCATGCCACATCCTTCACTACTTCTGTATGCCCAGCTATTGTCATGATGGATTTTCCTTCCAAAGACCAGATCCGTACAGTCTGATCATAGCACCCAGTTAATATCCTACAAGGTACAGAATTCAAATCGTTCATATCCTTAAAACCAGCATTATTCTCCAGAGCTCCAGAGTAAAGCTTTGTTAAAACTACAAGGACAAAATAATAGGACAAAAATAAAAGCAGTGAAATACTTCATATTCTGATAGGTAAGACTTAAGATTGGTGAAATAATTTAAAATAAAATATCATTTGTTGTTATTGATATGCTACATGATCTCGAAGATTTTCAAAGTGTTACTTAATGTAGGAACATTACCAAACATTACCAAATTGCATCCCAAATTTATTGGGAAAATATTAAAAAATAGAAAAGGACAACTATGGTTATTGCTCTTTAGTGTAGCAGACCACCTAAGTGTCATGTTATACATCTGGTCTGCTGGAAGGTGTCCCTGCCCATGGCAGGGGGCTTGGAACTATATGATCTTTAAGGTCCCTTACAACCCAAACCATTCTATGATTCTGTGATTCTATGATAGTAGTTGTAATCTTTTTAAAAGAAAGGCACTACATAAAGATACACTATTAAATTTATTACAAGTGAGTATCACATTTGAAGTCAATGGTTTAAGTTAAAAATTAGATTATGGAAATCCTGCTGCCCTTTAAGAAAGCACAGTAAACAGCATTTGTACTATCCATTTGTATTAACATTATCTCACATTACGTGACTGCAGCTCTGCAGCTGCAGATTTCTACTTTTGTTCAAATCACTGTCAGCATGGAGCAGAGGTGTTAACATGGAACTGCTTACAAAAGTAAGAGTAAGACTCAGTTGAAATTTACGAACAAAACCAGATAGAGCAAAGAAGAAAAAATAATAAAGAAACAGAATACCACTCCATTGACACCCCAGAGTCCTCTGCACACAATAGGCATAAGCAAGACAAAACCAGAAGTGGCTTAGTGCAGTACCATTCCTCCATGGCTTGAACAGAGCTGATCCAGTCATCGTGGAAGATGCATTCCTCTGGCTGAGGGGCCATGTACTTCTCCACATACTCTATTTCCACCACTTCTTCCTGAGCTCACAGACAAAATGCTTATTTAGTGTGGTTTTATTTATTTTAAATCAACAGTAAAAGTATATAAGTATAAACATACAAGTTTATTGGGCAGAGATCTTGGTATGCAAATCCTTAGCCACATTAGGGGGAATAAAGTCCTTAGAAAAGAAGTGTTAGAATTACATTGTTTTCCATATATTAATCAAATTACTATTATTAGCAATCTAGAAAAAAAAGCAAGTAATTTGACTCTTGTCAGGTTCCTCCTCCTCAGTATTTATCCCTATAAGACTAGTTCTAAAATACTCCAGTGTTTTCTAGAGGTAATACTAATCTTCTCCATTTGTCCCCAGTGTAACTAGTACATTAAGAGACAAAATGAGTAAGAGTGGAATTTCTTCTCTGAACCATATACAGGCAACAGGCTGGACAATGATGTTCCTTGCTCTATATTCACTCCATTCATCAGAATGGATTTACACATACAGCAAATTCTCAGGGCAAAATCAGAAAATAAATAAAACTGAGCAAGGAAATCTGCTTACTCAGAATCAGAGTGTAATACCTACATCAAATTAAATTAACTTGTCAAGTCTGTTCTATTGCCCAAGGTGGGAAGAAATTGAGTATGACTTACTGTGGAGATGTTTTCTGTTTCCATATGCGTGACCAGAGGCAAACGCAAGAACTGACCATTGATAAGAAAGTCAAATTCCACATATTTGTGATCCGCTGAAACAAATCAGAAAAAGTTTGTGTTCAAGTGTCACTACTCATTTGATACCATTAAGAACAGCATCCGTCTGTGGCCAGTTGAGGAGAATGGAGCCAGAGTAATTAAAATGAAAAATCCCCCCAACAAGTTGGTTTCTTCTTCCAGTTATAAGTGGGCAGCCCCTGAATTGTGAAGAAGTGTGTGAGTTAAGAGAGAAAGTCCACTGTTGTGGTTATAAGACTTAAGTTTACCTCACTCTTTGTACATTCTTTTCTAAAGAATTTTTCTGTAGCTACATCTACTCAAACCCCAGTGGTGCCTCATCACTGTTGTGGACAGAACTTGTCACTGACTGCCCACATCTCTATCATCACCAGCAGAGCCCTGAGCTGGAGGTAACAACATGAATATCCTAACAATTTTTGGCTTGTATTTCTCCTCCCATAGCCCCCACATTTTGACAAGAGTGCTGTGCACTGATTTTTGTATTCAAGGTTGTTTGTGGTTTGCGGGCTTAAAAGCAACTTACAAAAGTCCTGGTAGGTGAGGATACATTCAAGTACAACATCAGAAAGGTATCCCTCCTCTGACAACTTTTCAAGTCCTTCAGACCAGCTGTGTGAGAATGGCTGAGCTCTTCTCAAAGGTTCTACTAAAACCCAAACGTTTGGCTTTTTGAGTTCCTTTGCCAGGTTTGGGGAAACCCTTCCTGTCTGTTGAGGCAGGGCAAGCCTCGGGAGCATTTCTCCAGCCCCAAGACCCAGAGGGAGTTCCGAGAGGGCTTTACTTGGGAAGACTGGGCCAAAAGAGACAGACAGGCTGGGCCCAGGCTGAAGCCCGACCCTGATGAGAGCATGCAGCGTATTGTCATGGAATCACAGGTTTGGAAGGAACCTTCAAAGGCTATCTATTCCAACCCCCTGCAGTAAGCAGGGACATCCTGCACTCGATCGCGCTGTTCAGAGCCTCAGCAAGCCTGGTCTTGAATATCTCTATGGATGGGGCCTCCTCTCTGGGCAACCTGTTCCACTGCCTCATGGGGAAGAACCTCTTCCTAATGTCTCACCTAACCCTGCCCTCCTCTAGTTTCAAATCATTGCCCCTTGTCCTGTCACTTCATGCCCTGGCAAACAGTTCCTCCCCAGCTTTTCTGTAGCCCCTTCAAATACTGAGAGGCTGCTGCGAGGTCTCCCTGGAGCCATTTTCAGGGATGGAACAGCCCCATCTCTCTCAGCCTGTCCTCACAGCAGAGGAACTCCAGCCGTGTCCTCACAAGGGTTGGAACAGGACATGTCACCTACCGTCGGCTGCCGCCAGTAGCTTGTTGATGAGGTGGCTGAGGTCGGTGGTCTCGGAGGCCGCGGGCACCGAGAAGGGCACATCCTCCACAGCGTACCTGCGGACACACAGCACCGTTACCGCCCCTGCATAGGAGCAGTCAATCCCCCAACTTCCCCCCGACTCGCTCCACCGAGTGCCCCCATCACCTGCGCTTCTCGGTGCGGAACCGCGCCGTCAGCTGCGCCATGTTGCCACTGCCGCCGCCGGCCTCACCTCCCCCACCACGTGCTGCACAATAGACTCCGCCTCCTCGCCCGCCGGTAGCCCGACACCCCGGGCCCTGCCGACCTCCTTCCCCGGCCCGGTTGGGCCCCCTGATGCCTCTCTGTCTCTCCTCCTCTCTTCCTCTCCTCCCCACTCCCTTGTCGCCGTCGCTGCTCCTGCTGCCCCACGCGGCCGGCGCGGCGGGGACTACAAGACCCAACATGCCCCACGCCGCCTTCCCGGCGCCCCCCCGCGCGTCCCTGGGCAGCGCGCGTGCGTGGAGGGGCGGTGCATATGGCGGCGCCGGCGGGAGGCGAGGCCAGGTTGAGTAGACTTCTCTGGAGATCTTCGTTGTTTTCCTCTCCCTCTTACCAGATTATCCGTCCTGCTTCACGCAGGCTGCAGTTGGTGGGATCGGGATCTCGCTCTCGTGTCCCGCTCCCCGTCGCAGGGCTGTAGTGTGAGCGCGTCGGGATGTGCGGGAGTGCAGCGGTCCCGCCGTTCCCCTCAGGGCTAGGGGGTGTGTTGCGTGGGGCGGCAGCAGGCCCCGGCGCTGGAGAGGTGTCCCGTGGCTCCCTCTCACGGAGCAAATCGAGGATACTGGCTTTGCCCCCGCGGCGGCGAGTGACTAGAGCTGGATGGCTTGAGGGGCTGTTGGCTGCCGTGGGTGTCTTCTTAGGGGTAACCTGGGTTATGTTCCTTTGCAGATGAAGCGACACATCTACGGTACGCTTCCCGCTAACAGTAATTAACTCAGCACCCAGCGGACTGTATAAGAGGCTGTAAGTGAATTCGATTTTTGGGGAACAAGGCTGCTTGTGTGATTACTTGCTGTGTGCTTGGTTTAGGTGTGTTTTTTAACGACTTTTTGAAGGTTTCTTGTGGCGTCTCGGGGAACAGCTGAGCGAGCTTTGCCTGTGTTGTGACTCGGGCTGGGTCCCCTTGTTGGAGAGGCTAGATGTTGAGTCTTGATGTTTTATGGGGCTCCCAAATCTCATCTGTTTTTCAAGAGTACCTAGAAGATCTGACTTGGTCTAATTGACTGACAAAGGTGCGTTTTCCAGATGCTTGTGCTTCCTACTCAAAAGTGGGTTACTTGAGAAACCTTTAAAGTCCGGAGTTCTGTGCATTCTGAACGTCTGCCTGCTCTTCCATGACAGATGAGCCAAATCTCAAACATAGTAGAAGTTAATATTAAGCAAATTGTAGCTCATTTACTTGAAGCTATTACTATGCTCTGATTTCTTCTTTGTTTTGTTTTACTGTAATTTTTTCCCTTCATAATGGTGGTAGAGAATATCATTAGAGGAGGCTTTTTCAGAGAGAGAGCATTTATTTGTCGTGAACTGCACCTTGAAACTTCGTATCAAACCTTAGAAATGTTTCATGGAAAATGCAAACAATATTGCTTATGAGGCATTTGACTGTATGTATTAAAATCAGAATGGGGCATGTTGCTGTCAGAAATGCTAAAAGCATGAACCTGCACAGTCAAATTTCTTTCTCCTCCTTTCTTTCTCTTTTTTTTTTTTTTTAAAAAAAGTATGCATAGAAACTTGACGCTTGAACAAATGTAAGGGTTATGTCCCTCCTGCCTTGACAGTTCACTTAGTGTTAAAATAACTTGCTCTATGATTTTGAAAGGTGATGTTACCTTTTGTAATCTGGCTGTGTGTTGGCTTCATAAGAAGACCTTGCAATCAAGCCTTATAATTTTGTCTGCCTAGGCATGTATATTTACGGACTGCTGCTTGCAGTTGGTTTGTATAGGTATTACCATAGAATAAAGCATCGGGGCAAGAAAATACAGAGATCTAATGCTTTGCCTTAAGGCAGAGCAGAGGTGTGACTAGTCAATAATGATTTTAAAGTAATGGTAGTTTGAATTTTCTATTAGTGTTTAGCAAGGATTTCTTGAGAGCTTTGCTAACTGTTAGCTTGCAACGGTCTTAGAACTTACATTACTAGATTTGTAAGACAAGAAAATCCCCAACTCTGCAGCAGTGTTTTGGTTGAGGCTCAAGTATGAAAGGCTGAAATAAACTTTTGCTACTTTTCCAGGTCATCTTGCAATGGGAAAGATGGAGCCACCTGTGACCTTGCTATGGAAAGATCTAATGACTTCTTTGTAGTGAACTGTAACAGTACAGAATCATAGAATCATAGAATAGTTTGGGTTGGAAGGGATCTTAAAGATCGAGTTCCAACCCCCCTGCCATAGGCAGGGACACCTCCCACTAGATCAGGCTGCCCAGTGCCTTGTCCAGCCTGGTCTTGAACACCTCCAGAGAGGGGGCATCCACAACCTCTCTGGGCAACCTGTTCTCAGTATCTTCCCATTGCTCTTTTGGGCTGTCCTTCAGAAGGAGATGAGAAAATATCACTTGCTGTTTAATCTTCCTTAGTATCAGGTCTACCTCTGGTAAAGCAGCTGGAGACAGGAGACTCCCCAGTATGATTTTGGGAAGGGTGGGTGTTCCGAGGGGGGCAGCAGGGACCTCATTTCACCTCAGGCCAGCGGCCCCCACCCTGTGCCCCTGTGCCCCAGGAAGGTCAGAAACAGATTATTGGGACTTTCAGGTGGGGTATGAATATCCTCTCTTTGTAGATGCTTTCTGCTCATTCTCTCTGATGAATATGCACTATAATATTTTATCAAGTTTTTTTCTTGCCTTTATAGTAATACTTGTCTTTTAAACAATTTCAAAAGCTCCTTCCCTTGGATTCTTGTGCCTCTCAGTGTTGAACTGATGAATATCCAAATGATACATATTGTGTATATATATAGTGACTATATTAATAGATCCTATTATAGCATGGAAGAAATGTATGTTTTACTGTGTAAAGAGAATTATTTTTGGGGGTTTCTGTTGCTTACTTGTTCTATAGTAAAGAATTAAGAAAGCATTAAGAGAATTTTATCTTCATAGCTAAATGCATGCATCTAAAGAATGAGTAGAACAGGGTCTAGAATTTCTTTTGAAGTCAAATCAAGATGATGGATGTTTTTCATTATAAGTTCTCACAGTCTCTAGGTAGACTTGAAATGTTTTGTAGGAGTCAGTGGTTTGTGGAACAGGGTTTGAACTCAAGGGATTTTCTTTATCTGTGGTTGAGGGAGTTTGTTCTAGGAAGAAGAAATAAGAACACGTTTTCAGGATAGAAATGGAAAATGAAAAATACAACTGCTGATGTTATCTAGTATTCCCCCGATGGGAAGGACAAGAGCTCACTCAGAGTTTACAGTACAGCACACTGATTTTAAATGTTCTTCCTTTTTTTTCTTCAATAGGAATCGCTACTCAATTCAATCAATCCAAGTACATTTTACTGTTTGTTCTCTGTGGAGTCATCTGACTGCATGGATTGCAAGGATCTGTTTTTTGGACAGGGTGACTGTCTTGCAGCCTGGCCCATTGCAATACACTTTTCAGGCAGTTCTCCTGCACGGCCGCTGCAGCCACAGCTTCACTCTGCAGAGTTCCAGTTGGTAGACCAAACTGGGCAGCCCAGTGCACAAATGGTGAGTATGTCTGGAACACGGCAGATTGTGCATTCACAGATGAGGCAGCTTTTTGAGGAACTCTTTGATGTGGTGTCTGTTTGTTGTAATGACAGCTGATGCAGACTTTATCAACAAGGTGAAACTTCTCAGTTGTTCAATTTAGGTTCCAGTTGCCCTTCCTCAAGTAGGCAAACTCCATCTCTGGTGTCTGATGAGATCTTGTACTTCTACCACTACTGCTTTCTCTACATTCCCTGGTAAATTTCTGTTTTCTGTGGGAGATTGGAACATAAGCTAACACATTATGTACCTTGTCCTTCCCCAGTTGATTTGCTTAAAGCATTGCTTTGTGATTCTTAACACTTCTTTTGTAAAACAGTAACTCTCTCTCCCAGAGATTTTGGTTGGCACGTGTTGAACTCACACTCAAGACATTTCATTCACTTAAATGTAATAAATATTTTGTTTTGTTCTAGATTTTATAACATTTTGGGAACACATTCTGGTTAATCATGGGATAATTTCATATAAGAAGTTGCTTTAAGTTTTGCAGATATTTTTTAAAGCGCTGGAGTGTTTTTCTATTTACCTTAGCTTAAAATACTGCTCTTAGAGGTTAGTTTATTAGGAGTAATGGTGCAAAAAAGAGTATATGTTGTGATTAATTCTCCTTATCCATGGAAGAGTTTACAGTGAATGGATTTTGATAGCTTCAGTAATAGCACTGCAGTTTCAAATATATGTGTAATTCATTGTAGAATCCCTTAAAGTTTCTTTCCTTTAGTCAGTTAAAAGCATGTCTTAAGTAATTCTTAAGAAATTCACAGTAAACACAGTTTGCATAATATATGAAAATAAGATAATTTAGTTTGCATATTATATGAAATCAAGCTATTTACAGGCATTATTTCCAACTACAATACTTTCTGTTCTGGTGAAAAACAAAACCAGTCATGCAGCATGGTGATCACTGTGCCATACATGGTTTTGTGTGGTTGCCTTACAGATGATTGTTGCCAGCCCGTCAGAAAATGGGCAGGTGCTGCACGTCGTTCCTTCAGCCCAGCCAGGAGTGGCCCAAGTATTTATTCCTCAAAGTCAGCTCCTCGATGTGACCAGCACACAGGGTGAGTTTAAGCTGTGGGACTTGGTGTGTGTTTCTGTGACAGTATGTGTCCTGTTTAGCTCCTCTTAAGAGCCTTATCGGTATTTATTTCTTTTCTTTAGTTGGTTATAAGACAAAAATAGATACTTGCTGCATCCACTTTGTGATTATGAATCTGGCACCCCACACAAGACCTTTCTGTAGGACAAAAGCCTTATTTCATAATTGTGCTCACTTTAGGCATGTGATAAATTGAGATATCAAAGCTGCTTGCTTATTTGCTGTTAATTATGAGATTTCTGCCAAGTCAGACAGCTGTTCTGTCAGCTTCACATTTTCACTGTCTGTTTACTTCATTTTGAGTGAAGTAGTTTATTTACATAATGCTGATAATTAATATTCTTCTGGTCTGTTCCAGAGGTCAGTGGTGTTGATGCATCTTTTGGGAAGCTGAAAATGAAGTATCTAGTTATAAATTCAGTTTCTGAAATCTGAAAGCACTATTTATTTATCTACTAAAGGGCAAAAATCTGACATCTAAGGGAAGTTTCCTTTGTTTACATTGAGGCCAAAGTATCGAATGTTTGCTTTCTTGGTTTTCCATTGTGTTTTTGTTTAACTATACATGCAGGCTTTAATCTAATAGTATTTTTTGGCTTATGGATTTCTTCCCATTATCGAGAAAGGCTGAAATGTTTATTCTAAGGGCATGTAAGGCTCAATTACAAGAGGCCTGTGTTTTTTTGTTTTGGTGTTCTTTTCCAAAGACTAAGCAGTGTATTAATCTCCTTTTTTCTTATTTTTAAAAGCAACTGGTATATGATTTGCAACTGAGCCAAATAATTGTATAGTCCTGTATGGATTTATGGAAATGTAAAGCAAAGTAATTTACAAATTCTTCTGATTATTTGCTTTGTTGTGGAAGGATTCATTAGCAGTAACATGATTACCAAAATCCTTGATTGCAGGCAACCTTATCAGGTGTATCTACATATGTGTGCCAGGAGTTTGAGTATTAATTCACAGCTGTTGAAGTATGTAATCTGGAAATCTTAAATGTGAAAGTCTGTGCTTTTCCAACACACGGACCTTAATAATAGCTTGTTATTTCCCCATTCTGAGTTCAGTTATTAACCAGGAGGATGTTGTATTTTTGCAAAGATGTTTCAGAAGAGAAGTTTGGTGATGGGAACTTGCAGACTGTGGCAGTGGCTGCTGTAGCAGACAATTACATTCTACGTCCACAGGCTTCTCTCACCACCAGGTAGGTCAGAAGTTAAAACGATGAAAAATTGCTTTTATCTATTGTTAATACTGGGGTTATTTTCTTGCCCTTTGATTTTGCAATAGTTACGACACAAAATTGCCATGCAATGTAATATATGAGTAAATAGTGTTAGTGAATGGTATGTAACTAATTCTATCATCAGCTTTTTAATGTGATAAAGTGATTAAAGTACCTGTATTCCAGACACAGTTGGACATATTTTTACTAGTGGGCAATTAAACTAGTGCAAATTACTGGAATTAAGTAGATACAGATATTGCCAACCAAGAGTTGAAAGTGATCCAGTGAAGGAGCTGCAGGAGAAATTGGTTTGAGGAGCAGGATTTCTTGTATGAATATGTTGAAAGCTATATGAACGCTGTATGCACAAGAAGAGATTAAGTTTTAGGCAGAGATTTCAGTAGTTGGCATTATCATTCTTAATAGTTGACATTAAGGTAACTATTGATAGCAGTTGGCAGTAGATGCTTTTGTTGATAAGCTGAGAAAGTAACTGCTGTGTTTCTACAGAACACCTGGACAGGCAGATTGTTTAGCAGTTTCTAAAGTTGTGTCTGTCTTCTCTGCTGATTGTGGCCTTGTGCTAAGTAATGCCTACTATTTTACTATTTTAATTCCTGAATACTCTGGGTTTCTTTTTTTGCTTAAAAAAACTCCAAATAAACAGAACAACAAAATACCAACTAAAATACACCCCCAAAAAAGATGTTTGTTCTGTGGAACAGAGGCTGGAATTGCATTGATTTATGCACTTCTCAAATCAAGACATGGAAGAGATTAGAATAATTTCACTACAGCGCTACAGCAAATGTTGAAGAAACATTTAAAGTGAAGACAAAGTTTGTGAATAGAGTTTTATGAACACAGTCCGTACATATTAGAAAAATAATCTTGGAAAGGAGACAGATTTGCCTGGACAGGAGGTGTTGCACTTAAGTTTTCCAAGAGCATTGTTTCTACCTCAGATTTTGGGGAATAGAGAAACTGCTGGTGTAGTTATTTGAGCTTGTTTTCAGTAATTTAAAGCATATTAAAATGTGTGGCATTTCACAATTGATTGGTATTAGTTTTAATCTTTAGTATTTTTACATCAGTTTGCCTAAGACAATTGAGATGATCAACTGATCTATTTCACTGTATTTTGTCTATTGTTGTCAGGCAACAATACCGAGAGTAGAGTTCCCAGGGTCTTGAACGTAGAGAAAAGTGGGGTTTTAAAATAATTTGCAGTAACTATAACTATTTTTAAAGTGTTATGGAATATGGGGAGGATAAAACCCAAATTTCTAAGGCAAGTTGACAGTATTTATAGTTTGATCATATACTGTAAAGTTTTAGGTAATGCACTGAGTTATCTGTAGTTTATGTTAAATCGCTGCTTTTATGAGTGTCTGTATAGACTTTTACAATATATTTTTTTTAACTGTTACTTTCCAGGATATTGGAAGATTCCTTTCCTGTTCCTCTTCAGCCCTTGCCACCAAATACACCTTCATGGGCACTCCATCTCAGGAGCTGTGAGGTGGGCTGCCGATAATTCTGATGTGATGTTTTGTCACCTAAATCTAAGGTACCAGCAGTTGAAGCTATGGCATAGCCTCAGTACATGCTGCCAGTCTCTTAGAGATTTTACTGAAAAATAAAATTACTGAAAATATGATTGGTTTTGTTTTAGCTCAAACCAGTACATGATTGTGTCCTGCCCAAGACAGAACTCCAAAAGGCAGTGACTCTGGAAGTTAGTACTGCAGGCAAACAGAGCCATAAAAGCTGCAGAGATCCAAAATTAGCACTAAGCTCTGCAATTGGTGTCAATTCCCCTGACTGTCATGAAATGTTCAGTTTACACTTGCTGTGTTTATGGATTGTAATACCTCTGGCATCCTGCTGGTAGCTCACTCAGTGGAAACAGCAGTCTTGATATGAAAGCTTTAGTGTAGGTTTTTATGTGCACTTGCTGAGATAAGGCCAGGGGACAGAGAAGGAATTGCTTCTTTTTTTGGCTGGAATTAAAGCCTTGGAAAGTAATTAGGTTGTTCATAAAAAGAAGATTTTAAATTTAAAAATAAATTATTTTCTATAATCTTTAATTTTTAATAACCTGATCAGAATTAATTTCCAGCTTGTATCAGCATACTGAAATGGAATGTAATTAAAAATTGCATTAATTAATCAAATCGAAAGCTAAGTTAATTTATTTGGGTAGTGCAGATAGTCTCATTTGTCCATTTGTTCCTACTTGGGAAGATCCTAGAGAGCAAGAGTCCTGTGTGCTCTGTGACTTTTTCTTCTCCTCTCTCCTCCCACCTGTTTTTGCAAAATCTGTCTTGTGCAGAATTAAAGCTGGAACAAGAGACAGTGCAGAGCAGCCAGCTGGATGAATAATCTTCTAATTTCACCTCCTTTCCATGCAGAAAATTGGGGACTCATACCGTGGCTATTGTGTGAGCGAGACAGAATTAGAGAGTGTTCTAACACTGCACAAGCAGCAAACACAGAGCGTGTGGGGGACACGCCAGTCTCCAAGCCCGGCCAAACCCGCCACACGGTTGATGTGGAAATCTCAGTATGTCCCATATGATGGGATTCCCTTTGTCAATGCAGGTAATTAACTTTTAATAACTACTTTCAAAATTTCAACATCAGCTGTCATTTGGCTATAAAGAAGGATGTAGCGTTTCTTAGTCCTGAAACAGTCAAGGCAAAAACCTAAAATGCAGCTTGGATGACATGGTCCAAAGGAGCTTATTTCTCTGAAACCACAGGCTTATGTTTTGTTGTGATTAATCACTTCTGCTCTTTTGAAAGAAATTGGCTAAGTACTAATTGGTTGTGGTTCTTGTGATGGAATCTTTAGATGGAGATCCCACTTGTTCTATCAAGCTGTGAAAGTTCTCATAACTCTTGTTTGAGTATGCTTGCTGAACTCGGAGATTCTTTGAAGGGTTTGTTCTGCAGGAGCCACTTTAAAAAAAAAAAAAAAGGAGAAACAAAATAGAAATGCTGACTTCTCAGGCTGGTAATTGCATACTTAGCTCTTGCAGTGCAAAAGTGAAATTACTGAGAGTTCTTTGGATATGAAATGAATAGGTTTTAATTGTTACACAGAGATCATGAATGACTGGAATGTAGATTAGGTGCTTGGATGTTGTTTTTTTCTGAAAGTAACTGAAGAAGTTAAATGTTAGCACTAGTTTTAAAGCCTCAGCTGTGAACTGGAAGGGTTGTTTTAGTATTTTCTCCAAAATGCATATTAGTTTCCTGTAAGATCTGCCCCATGAATGAGTTGGTCCTCAGTAAGAAATTTACAGCAAAACAACATGTAGGTTTTTTGAGTGTTGTAGACTACTAGAGATTCAGATAACTAAGCTGTAGTATTTTTTTGCTTTGCTCAGATCCCCTAACAAGTGTTAAGTATGTTTCTAATCTGTTGCCTTTTCACTGTATTTAGTTTGTAACTCCTTTATGAAATTCATTAAAATTCTTTATGCCTGTAGCCTCTAAATATGATTTACTGAAGTGCTATCAAAATCCCAGATAACTAAATTCTAAAACTGCGTGGGACAAAAGTGTTCTTCTTGAGGGATTTATTCCTTCTGTGTAAGTGGAACCAATCTGTAGTACCTTCCCTGCTGTGTTTCAGCTGTGGGGAAATGCATACAAGTGGGTAACTCTCTGTAGTGTAAAGCGTGCACTAATCTCAAAGTTTTGATTGTTACTTTTAATATGAACTTCAGGTAGTGACACAAAGGCCCCCTCAAAGTGCTTTTGGAGTCTTATTAGCAGAGATTAGTTTAAAGCTACTGTAGTCTTTTCAATCCTGGAACTTTGATTTGTTTAAAAAAAAAAAGACACTATATCTGTATGTTTATAGATAATTCTCTCAAATTTCCTGTTTTATTGTACTGTGGGTTTTTTGTTTAATACCATGCTCTAATGTATTAATTTGATATTTTATGGAAAACATAATCTTACATCACTTGTGATGTAGACAACTCTTTATCTGCATACTGAAGTATATGAATTACAAAGAAGATAATTAAACATGATGTGTAAGAAATTTAGGAGAAGTTCCTTTCTTGACCACTGTAATGCTTGGCTTGTTATCCCTTTTATTAGAAGTCTGACTGGGAGAATTCACATCAAGTTTAAGAGCTTAGCAAGTTTTCTTTAAGCTTGTCTGGTTTTGTGTGGCTATGCCTTGCTGAAACAGTATTATTTAGCAGGTCAGATTTGTCAGGCTTGCAAATAAGTATTTATGGGACAGCGTGGTCTGAAGTATTTTCCAGAAGGCTAGAAACAGTTGCTGACCTTTGATTTCAGCTGTGGATTTTCTCACTGATTTTTGAAGATTCTGCTTCTTTTATTTTTATTACCAGCATTGTGCTCCTTTGATAGCTTGCAAGGATGCTCATCTTGGATTCTGCTCTGGTAAAGGCAAAAATATAGGAAAGCATTGGTGTTCATGTGGCAGGACCATGTAAGTTTGGGAAGTGCTTTGAAAATGCTCTGTGTGCTATACATGCTGCGAGAGAAGCATTTGCCTTGTATTTGAATGCTTGCTATGCTGGAGTGTTCTCCTTACTCAAGAGTTTGATGGTAAACAGAAGTAACTGTTCCAGCACACTCACCTTGTCTGTAGTTCATGTGTTTCTATAATGGCTTAAAGGATTACTTGAAATCAGAGTACTTCACTTTCCCAGGGAGCAGAGCCATTGTAATGGAGTGCCAATATGGGCCAAGGAGAAAAGGATTCCAGCTCAAAAAGGCTGATGAGCCTGAAAACACTTCTGGCTATCTGTACAAAGCTACTTGCCCAGCAAGGTAAGAATCTTCAATAAAGATGGAAGAGCTACTCAGCATCTCAAAAGAGGGTTCTTTCTGTGATCCTTAACAGAACACTGTCTGCATGGGGGGGGGAGGCGGAGCTGATACAGGCTGTAGCTCTTAACTTGAAGTTGTAGCTTCTTGCTTGATGTTCGTTTAGAGAGAAAGAGGAAATGCTGTCCCATTAAGTAAGGGAGGCTTGATAGGTTGCGTGGGTGCAATGTAGCTGTAAATCAGGGTATGAAATACAAGTGAAATTCTCTGTGTGAGAGTTAGTTATGGTGGTCACCGTATTTAGTCACGTTTGTTGGTTTTCATTCATGCTTTTAATTGTGTTCCTATCAACCAGTCAGTCCTAATCTCACAGATGCCCTATTTGCAGAAGGAGTTACAATTCTTCCTGTTCACTTTCTCCTAATCTAAGACTAATGTTTTTGTTCCTTGTCATTGAGCCTCTTCCTGGGTGCTTTCTCAGTTTTTACTGAGTTAAGAGTGTGTTTACTTGGACAGTATGTATATGCTTCAAGCTGGGTTTAGCTACAGCCTGTTCAGTATTGGGTTGTGCTTTTACAATACTGAGGGACAGAGGATTTTTGCTCATCTGCACAGTCACTCTGAGTATCTTCCAGACTGGGAGTGTATCTTTCTGTTTCCATCTGCAACAGTCCCTTGTTAATGTATCCTTAACAGTTCTATAGTTCCTTTAGAGACATATCAGCCTCTGCTTGAACTTCATTAGTATCTGTGATGAAGTAGGTGTGAGGATTTTGCCTTCCCCCTGAGGACTAAGTGTAATGAAGAGCAATTTTTTTTTTTTAATTCTCCCTGTACCTTGTTAGGATTTATATTAAAAAGGTTCAGAAGTTTCCAGAATACAGAGTTCCTACTGACCCTAAAATTGACAAGAGAATCATAAGAATGGAGCAGGAGAAGGCATTCAACATGCTGAAAAAGAACCTGATAGATGCTGGTGGTGTCCTCAGGTGAAATTTCCACTTTTTTCTTTATCTTGACAAATGAAGCAAAAAAGAGTAAGAATTCAATTACTTTGTTTTATACTTAGTCACTTTATTAAGGCTTATTTTTAAAAATTTCACAGTGTCAGTAATACTTCTATGGCTCTGGAATATTTCATTTCATAAATATGTAAAATTTCAGATATTTTCATGCAGGGAACAGGAAGACATAGTTGTTGTACTTGAGGGGTTGAGCTGGTTTATTTTGCATTGAAATATGCGAGTGCCCTGAGTTATGAAAGGCAGTATTTTCCAGTTCAGGGGCTGTAACAGTTTGCGATTGTCAGACTGTTCGACCAAGAGACTTGCGGTTTTGCCTTTGCTTGAGAACTGTGTGTAGAAACTTTTGCCTTCTTGCCAGGTGGTACGTACAGTTACCCACTCAGCAAGCTCACCAATATCATGAAATGGAAACTTTCTGCCTCCCTTCTTCGCCATCCTATTTTCCTGTGTCTCCTCCTGATGAGGAGGAGGAAGTTGTTCGAGATAAGAGTTGTGCTCTGCCTTCTCGCCTTCATCCTCAGGTGGCGGACAAGATCCGAGAGCTGGTGTCTCAGGGAATAGAGCAGGTCTATGAAGTGAGGAAGCAGTTAAGGTACTGGACTGTCTGGCATGCTCTTAGTGCTACAGCTACTTCTGCATTGGATTTATTGTTTGCAACTAAGTGGCAGTGCTGATGTTTTCCTGAATGTATTTCCCATATGTCATGAGAATCTGAGGGGGGTTTCCCAGTTTTAGTCTTCTTGTTCCATTTTGTTATAGGTAGCCACTAAGAGCTGCTGTCCTCTTTAAAGTTAGTTGAAGCAGGGATTTTTAATTTCAAACTTTGTAGCAAACGCACAAAGAACGGGGTCAGAAGATCATCTCTTGTTCTTGTCTTGTTGCAACAAAGGGAGGGAGGCTGTAGCAGTGTCTACAACAGAGGCAAAATAGCACAATGTATTTTAAATACATATATTTCTATGTCTTTTAATATGTGACAGAAAGTATGTGGAAAGAGAGCTGTTCAAGCCCGATGAAGTGCCAGAAAGACATAACCTGTCCTTCTTCCCTACTGTGAATGACATCAAGAACCATATTCACGAAGTGCAGAAATCCATGAGGAATGGTGGGATGTTGTATAATTCAGAAAGTATCCCAGCTACAGTATGTTTGCCTCTGTATTTTTTTGTTGATTTTTGGAGTTAAATACTAGAAATGTTAGTTCTAATTTTTACTGCTTATTTGTCTTTCGCACTAAATTCTCTGCATTTCCCAGCAGCTGGATTTCCAGGGGAATCTCTGGGTGACCAAGATTGAATTGCATGTGAATAAGATCTGCTGACCTTATGCAGTAGTTACTTCATGAGCTTTGTATTGCTATTAGATGACTGACAAATCATATAGTATTGGCACTTCATGATGACTGCATGAACTGGAAGCCATGGGATGTAGGAAAATACATCATAAAATTGTTTGTGGCTTCATCATTGTATTTTGGAGAAGTTGTTAATACTCTTTTTTCAGATCTGAAAAATGGGACTTGAGTGCAGCCTAAGTTAGGACTTGCATTTACACATTTAAAATGTGTAAATATTAATAAATGTACTTCATAGGAAGTGAAGTAAGCTTGAAGGTCTATACTTCAGAATGTATTGTAACTCTGAAGTGTTGTTCCTTGTTTTTTACCTACCTACTGAGTTGTGAGGTATTCACAATGATCCTAATTTTCTCAGCTGATAATTACTAAGGATTTGCTATTTTAAGATAAGCTTTGATAAACTTTACTGTAAAATCGGATGCCATTAACCTTATTTATCTCCCTGCACCAGTCTTAGCCCAAGTGTATGGGTGATACTTGTTAATTAGCCAAATGGTTTGACTGTTTTCTGTTTTAAAGACTTTGAACTGCCATGAGTAGGCTTTAGCTCTCCTAGTATACTACATGTTAAAAAATCACTTTCTGGTTGTGTATTGGGTTTTTTTGTGAACCAAGAGTTCCCAGAATGTATAAGAAAAAAAGAGGAAGTATAGTCTTAGATATGGTTTTCCTACAGGTCCTGTATTGAGCTTATGTTCCTGTAGTAGACAAACTTGCACCCTTACTGGGAACTGAGATCTCTCTCATTTCAGCTGCAGTGGACCACAGACAGTGGGAATGTTCTCACAGAAACAGTGACTGTTACATTTGCCTCACCACCTGCAGATGGTAGGACTGCATTAATAACTTAGCTGTCTGCAAATGTGACTTGTTTTATTGGCTATGTCATGGAAGTTTAATTTCCTTCCAGAGAGGCTGCTATTGTCTTCTGTCACTCAGCTGAACTTAAGAAGGATTCTTCTGGCATGTCTGTTTTGGCATACATTTTTAAACTATTTGACTGCATGTGGTCATATGGAGTTGTCAGAAGTATGAAAATTATAAATTTGGCTTTTAATTAGCATCCTTATGCAAATGAAGATTTTAAAAGGGTGGTTATGTGGAAATAGTGTTTTGCCTTGGACAGAGGTGCTCATTACACCTGTAATAGAAGTAAATTCATACTGAACAGATGTATTTGTCTGGGCACACAATACCCAGGAGCCAATTTGGTACTCAGGTTCCTTGGTGGTTTATGCTTCACACAAGATTAAACATCCTGCTGCAAAAGACTTCAATACATACTGAAGTTACTGCTTGTCACAGGATTGTTGGCCATGAAAAGCAAATACTACATTTATGTTGTCAGAACTGAGAGCACCCTTTGCCATTTCACTTGATGCTTAGTATAAAAACAGAAACATGGCTGTTTTGTAGCAGCAGGGCTGAGATATGTTTCTTCAGTAGTTTTATGTGGTTCAACTTCTTTGTGTGAAGCCTAAGTAGCATTTCTTCCCACTGAACCAATTAATGAAATATTAAACTTCCTCTCACTCCAAAACCAAAACATGAATTTCTGTAGAAACTTTATTTTATGTGAGCGTGATTGAAGGTCTATTTTTTTTTTTTGTTTTAAGATGCTTGTTACATGATTCTTCCTTTGTTGAAACTGAGGTCTTGCTACTGTTATTTCAACTTCAAAATGTAATAATGTAAAATAGAGGTCTGTGAATAGATCTACTCACTACCCACATAGTTGGGATTACATATAGGTTGAGAGGTTTCGCTAGATCATAGTGGCCGATAGTGCATTTAAAATTTGAGTAGTCTGCCATTTTCCTCAGGATTCAAGAATATTTTGTCTAGTGTGACACTGAAAGAAATTTCCTGCATGTTTGTGGATGCATTCCCCATCCCTTATTTAATAGATTTGACTTGATACTCATCAGAAGAGTTGTTGGCTTTTAGCAGGAATATGATTGCAGACGAGCCTGGTCGTTTGCATCCATTAAGATGGTGTTGCAGGATTCTTGCATGATTTTAATCCCAGTGGCACTGCCAGCTTGTTTCTTCATTTAATTGGAACATGTTGGTGGGTACTTTTTGTTCCAGACAACTGGTAGAAAAGTGCCAAGGGACCAGAGACTGCCACTATTTAAAGACTTATTCACATTGACAGTTATTCTCCAGTGTGATTCTTGCCTGAAGAGGTCCTGTTGTGTTTGGGTTTCTTTCCTCTTTGGCCTCTGTCACTCGCTGGTATAGTTCATTGTTGTAGCAGGGGGAAAAAACCCTCCAAAGCTTGGCTCCCTAAGTGATTTCTCTGAAATGGTGAGCCTGATTTACATGGAGCAGTTCCATGTACATCAGTGTGTTTACAATTAATAAAATGCCAGTGTTTGTTTTGTTAGGAATTTTTTTAAACTTTTACTGTAGCTATTGCTACAATGGCTTAATTTGAACTAAAAAGCATCATGTATGCTTGGTGTGCTTAGGGTAAGAATTTCAGTGTTGACCACTGTCAGAGGACAAGAGGTAAATTTTTATGCTTAGTTGGAATAATGTCTCCCTTCTCTGAGAAGTCTCATTTTTTTAAAAAAAAAGAAATCTGCAATATGAGCAAACTTACTGTGCTTAAGCTTTCATGTGTATGTTAACATTTCCATTACTGTGCTTTTATGGTGGGACATGGAGCAGTTGTGCCTTCAACACCTGTGATGGAACTCAGCAGGGATGGCTTTTGGTATGAACTATGTGACTGTGTGAGTGCTGGAAAAGGTTCAGGAACACCAATTCTTGTCTTTCACAGATAATTTTCTAGGACAGAGTAATTTTGCAAATGTGTAAGCACCTATCCCAATTCAGTTTTAAAGGGAGCTAGAGAATTGGATTTGGTTAGTTTTCTGCACATGTGCACAAGTTTAGTGAATATAAACAAATATTTGAATTCCAGCATAGCTTGTGTCCACTTAAATATGTGGGTATGTGTTTATACACATTGCAGGCATGTTCATAATTATACTGAAAGTCTAATCGGAAAAAGAAGTCTGACTGAAAAGAATAATCTCTCATCGATGTATGTGTAGTCATAGCAAGGGAAAACAACGTTGCTTTTCAAATGACTGCTTGTGTGCATTTTTTTCATTTCAACTTGTGCCCAGTGGGGACAGTTTACACTTAAGAAATCAAACAATAACAGAACTAAACACAGCTGTTTGTTTCCTTCTTGTGCTTCATGTGATACAGCTTTTTCATTTTGCTCCTGACTGTCAGGAGACAACTGGAACTAAGAAGCTTAAGAATCTTTCTTCCCTTTTATCTGTTCTATGGTTAGGAGTTTTATTGCTAGGCACATTAGTGTAGAATACAACCGAAGGAAAGAGCTGTAATCTCTTCCTGCATCTGAATATTCACACAAGCATACAGGATCTCTGCTTAATATTAAAAGGAGTCTAAATATTTGAAGTAGTTATGTTCACAAGGCTTTATAGTGTGCATCTTATGATCAGGTAATAAAGAGTGGAGAGTTTGCGGGTCAGTATAAATGTTGAAAAAATATCTCCTCACTTAAATGGCTGGTAAGTTTTGTATGATTTTCTGCTAGAAAGCTTATTGTATTTGATCCCTCAGTATTTTTTTTTTCATTCACTAAGCTAATCTGCATGTATTAAACAAACTCTTGTTTTACAGTTTGAGCAGTGAAATAGCAAAGTAAGAGACTAAGCAGTATCAACTTGTCTGGTTAAATGTTATCCACAGTGTTCTGGGTGGCTCAGGAAATGGTAGGATCTCATGGAAAGCTTTCATGCAGAAATTGCTATAAGCAAATCTTATTTTTTTATAAGTCATCAGGAAATTAAGTCCATCACGCTGGCATTATAGAAGAATTCTGAGGATATGATGTAATCTGTAGGCTGAAAGGCCTCCAGATAAATGGACTTCTGGTGTGGTGTTGCTTAGAGGTTATCCTAATTCCACAAAGATGTTTGGAAGGAAGTGGTTAGAGGATTTCCTGTGCGGATTTTTTATTTTAGAAGATAACAATATCTTTTGATGTTTGTCTGTTATTGAGTCCTTACTGATGTGTTATCAAGTTAGTTGGTACTATGTTTTGATAGAAATGTTTCAGCTTTTATGCTTCAGCTAGAAATTCAAAGCAGAGGGTAGGTTGCAATCACTTTGCTCTCCAATATAGATTTATAGAATCATAGAATAGGGAATCATCAATGGAAAGGGTCTTAAAGATCATTGAGTTCCAACCCACCTGCCATAGGCAGGGACACCTCCCACTATATCAGGCTGCTCAGTGCCATGTCCAGCCTGGTCTTGAACACTTCCAGAAAGGGGGCGTCCACAACCTCTCTGGGCAACCTGTTCCAGTGTTTCACCACCCTCACTGTAAAGAATTTTGCTGAACAACCCCAACTCCCTCCTCAGGGCCTCTCTTGACCTGCTGGNTACAGTATTGTCTTTTTCTCAGGCCTAGACTTCTTTCTCGAGCATCCAATTTGCTCTGCAAAGAGAACATTATATAAAAGCATATATATAACCATGTATTCAAATATCTTGTATTGAGATTGAAGGGGTCTGTTCAGTTTGTAGGGGAGGCTTCTAATGGGGAGGAAAGTTGTAACTGTCTGCTTCCTGTCTGTGATGCTGCAGGGAGCTCAGCAGGAGATGAAGTCCTCACCAAAACAGAGTCCAACCAGACTGTGGAGGCCTCGGTACCAGAAACAGCTCAATTGTTGTCTTCGCTCTCTTCACTCCAGCCCAAGATATTTGCACAGCTTCAGGTACAGTCAAATCACTTGCAGAATGTCAAACATTCTGTGCTAGGAGCGCTGAAGGCAAGCTGAGAACAGCAAGTTCCCTCCCAGCTAATGATCCCAACAACTGGCTAGGTAATGTGGACTTTGAAATAGCTGTCATTACTTACTTTGGCCTCTCTCATGTCACATTTAGCATATAGCTGTGCTGCAGGGTGTCCACTACTGTATCTTTTGACACACTCAAGTTAGGGTGTCTTGTGAAGGCAAAACCAAGAAGTTCAAGGTAATGAGCTTCTGCCTTAAATCAAGCACCTGTTCATTTTCCAAGAGACTCAGTAATTTAATAATGAAACTGAGGGGAGATGAGCCAATCCCAATTACTCCTTTTGAATCTTCCTCCAGCTTCATAAGAAAACGTATTAAAATCCTAAAACTACTCCCAGCTCAGATCTGTAAACTTCCAAGTTGAAATGCTGAAGAGCTGGGGACAAGAATGTTGTGCTAAAAGAGCTTCTAAGGTTCACCTCCCTTCAAAGCTGGTGCTCCTAGACTTCTTCCCTGACTACTACTTTGAAAAACTGCCTTTCCTGTTTCCTTTGCTTTCTAAGGTCAGCCTGGATTTACCTCACTCTTTTTTTGTTTTTTTTTTTGAAGCTTAGATTTGAGTGCCTACTTCTTGTGGGGAAAATGCATTATTGGGGAGTAGTTTGACACTATCGATCCAAAATCAGACCTTTGTTGTCATTTAGTGGCATTCTAGGTGCTACTGGATACCATTATTCTAATTGTTTTCTAATACAGCTGGGATTGCTTGGATTGAGTGTTCAAAAGAGGAGATGATGTATAGGAAGTCAGAAGTTCCATTACTGCAAAAAATGTTCCATTAGATGCAAATGTATGCTTTCTCTTTAGCAGGGATTACAGCTGCAGTCAACTTTTACCTCCGCAAATGGAT
Source organism: Turnix velox (assembly GCA_013400935.1). NCBI lineage: Eukaryota > Metazoa > Chordata > Aves > Charadriiformes > Turnicidae > Turnix > Turnix velox. The sequence continues at coordinate 469,529 of VZTY01002268.1, forward strand.
CAACAGCCCTGATAGCTGTAAATGATCATTCTCCTCCCAGCCCTGCCAGTCTCCTGGATTCCATAGGGAGTACGGTAATCAACCATTCTCTGGTATTCGGTCAGGGATGTGGCCTGCAAGGAAGTGCTGGCCTAACACAGCAAAGTGCTTCTGGCTCTGACCATCGTCCTATCACCATGGGCCAGCTAGTAGCAGTTGGAGGGGTGGATGATTCCAGAGGAGTCCGTCAGATTCTCTTGGGAGATGCACAGACTATTCCAGTACGGATTGTGGACAGCCATCCAGCACTCAGTAAGTTGCCATCTTCCCAATAATATGGAAATATAGAGAAAACGGTGGATTTTGTGCTTTGTGAGTTGAAGAAAGCAGAAATGTGTTAATAATGGGGAACTCCTAACTCTTTTTTGTTTTTAAGCTGAAGAAAATACAGAGTGTCATCTGTGCAAGCCTAGTTAAACAAGAGCCAAGGGAAAGTGAGTTGTCTGTGGAGCCAGACAAAACGAGAGACTGCCACAGTTCCTCACCTTTATAAATCTGTGAAGCCTGGAAGAGTTGTTCAACTCAATGAACTCTAAATGTCTTGGAAGGGAAGGAAAGTGCTCTCAATTTAAAACCATTCTTCTTAACTTATTAGGTGACATTCAGACTAGGCATATTTTATGTTCATTCTGAAAGACAGCTCTCAGTGCCAATTTCAGGCCATTCAGTGCCTCTGTGGAGCACCACCTCTCTTTACTATTTCAAGTCTGAATAATTTGGATGCTTTCTAGATGGGCCATTTTGGTCAAAATTTCTGAAGGTCTTCCACAGTTTAAGTCCTTAGCTCTAGAATGTGGATTGCAAGGCTGGGTTTGCTTTTCTTCTTGAGACCCTCAGGTGTTACAGCACTACAGAGACCATGGAGTCTGTCAGCTCTGAGATCACACAATCCAGCAGCAACGTCTATTAATACAGCAATGTTTTTGTGACAAAATGAACATCCAGGATGCTAAATTTTGAGGTGATAAAAGACATGGATGTTTAAGAAAATGCAACTTTGACCTGATCATAACATTAATGGTGTGAAGATCTAGGAGAGAAAGGTGAGATTGACAGGTGAATTTATGGTTGTCTGATGAAGAAAAGTGTGAATTATAACAATGAATGTCTTTAACTTTGGTATCTTTAAACTTATGTTCTGGCCTTATAATGATGGATACGTTGCTAATGAAGTCCCAGGAAAACAAAACTGTAAAACTAGTATGTGGAAGTGTGCTGTCACTATAACATAGAATAAACTCATCTCTCAAAAGTGGCTTCAAAACATGCAGTCCCTACTAAAATATCACAAATCTTTAAGGAATTAATATGGTAAAAGATAGGAAAATCCATAGTAAGTGACAAGCACTGGGTTGTGTAATGTGTAACAGACACATTTCTTTAAGGAAACCCCCCCCCCCCCACCTATTAATACCTCAAAAGTAGTAGTAGATGATGCTGATGCCAATATGAATATCTAGTTAAACAATGACATTGTTTGCTTCAGCAGTTAAATACTTAGACTAACATTCAGAGGGTTTCCTATACAGCAATATCTGCAGTTCAGTTATTAGTTGCTACCAAGTGTTTGAGAATGTGACCATAAAATTAGAAATTTTTTTGCATGCTGTACAGGAACCCAATCGAAGGACTTTCTCTTTTTCAGACTTTAAAAAAGGCAAACCAAACAAACAAAAAACCAAATAACCAAACCCAGGAAAAAGATTCGTTCCTTTATATAGAGAAGCAAGTATTAGGAATATTAAATAAACATAAAGATTGCCATTTTAAAATTATTTAATTTGTTAACATGTATTCAAGGCATCCCATCAGTAATGACCGTCTCTGCCAGCAATAGTTCACCTCACTAATGAATGTAAACAGCATTGTGTAAAACAGACTGACTTTTTTGACCATAAACTATCCATCAGTTCTATCCAACAAGCATCACCAGAGGTTTGACTGGGGAGAGGATGAGGGGAAGGCAAAAATCTCGTCATGCGACAAGAGTGTGTGTGCATTTGTTTGCTGCTGGCTTTTTTTCTGTTTGTTTTGGGGTTTTTTTCCAATTTAAATTGTTACATTAGATACACCCTAGTACTTTAATCCATTTCTAGTGCATGTGACAAATTACTTGTTTTCTGGAGTGTGCAGGTGTTTCCTTTTTGGCTTCTACTTACACCTCCTAGTTTTCTGTGTGCTGGATGTTTCCTCAGGATCATTTACCTCCGAGAGTACTCCAGACAAACAGCAAGAAACCAGAAGGGAGAGCAGGAGAGGAAGTAAAGTTTCTGAAAAGCTGCTTGCAAGAGATTGAAACCTTAAGATTGTAGTTTCTTCGACCTGAAGTGTTTCACTTTGGTAAATTTTTATTTATGTGTTATTTATGCTCTGAGCTCACATCTAATAAGAGGTATAATAGTAATCCTGCATGTTTGCTTTTATCTTCATTGCCGTGGCTATCTTGTGAAAATGCAAAGTGGTCTAACAATTCCATGTTCTTGGCTGTTGACAAAGCTGTTAACACATCTAAGGTGTTTGAGAGAGATGAAGAAACTGGAAACTTTCTTACTTCTAATGAGAATAGATGATCTGTAGAGAGAGTGTGTTACCAGTTTTAAATTGGTATCTTCATAATGATCTGGTGGGTGCACAGGATTTTCCTGTCAAGTTCTAATGCATGTTTAACTTTGAACATGCCTCTCCCTGGCCTCCCAGAATTTTATGTCCTACCACTGTGCTCACACTCAGCACTGTTTGGGAGTAGGGTAATTGTTTAAACACATTCTCATCTGCTACTTGTCTGCCTTTCTCCTAATACTTCTTTCTCCCATGCAGAACAGCACAGAAACAAAGATGTCTCTTTTTAACAAACTGCGGTCACCAATTTCCCATGTTTGTGGATGAATTTCCTCTCTCCCAGCTCAACTGAGGAGCTTCACTGGTGAGATGCTTGTGCCGGCAAATTATCAGCACAAAAAAAGTGTCCTCCTTCCCCTTATATTGATTTGAATGTAGATCAGTCTGTGGGTCTGGACCATTGTGCACCCCACAAATAATTCCTTTGGTACAACTTGAAGTGGAGCACAGGACAGTGTCAGAAAGTTCTTAATCTCCGGGTTTTGGTTATGTTTCTGTAGTGGATGCAGGTGCCCAGTTACGCAGGAGGCAGCTGGTTGTGGCCAGCTCTGCAGTGGACCAGCTGCAGGACACAGCTGAGCTCATTGGGGAAGCTGGTGGCACTTGTGTGAAAGTGTATTTATGAAAGGTCAAGAGGAGTGAGGAAGAAAGCAAAACAGTCACCTGAGAACCAAGGCCAGAGAAGAAGGAGGAATTGCTTTATGTGCTGGAGTTGGAGCGGATATTTCCCTGCAGCCCATGGAGGACCACACACGTGGAGATTTCCTAAAGGAACTGCAGTCCACAGAGAGGAGCTGTGGAGGAGCAAGCTTATGCTGAGGGACCACAGCCTGTACAGAGGACAGTGGTGGGAAAGCATACAGAAGAGGAAGCAATAAAAAGGAGCTGTAACAGACTGGTGGCAACCCCTCATTCCTCTTTGCCGTGCACTGTTTTGGGTGGAGGTGTGAAGCTGAGCCTGGGGAACGTGGGAAGAATGAAGGGAAGGTGCTGTTTTAATTTATATTTGTTTCTCACTGTTTTAATTGACAATAAATTCATTTTCCTCACACCAAATCAAGTACTTACAATTTATCTGAACTCACAGTTGAGAATGCTGGTTTATCTTTGATTACTGCAAGCCTTTAATTTTTTAGGTAGAACACAAAATGATTAAAATTTTAAGAAAGAATTTAAATCAGCAGTTGCATTTTTGATTTGTGTTCTGGTTAGTCCTTTCTAATTCAGCTTATCCACCTTCTCACTAGACTAAATTCAGCTGCAGAATCAACTGAGGGACAGTTCAATTCCATGTAATTTCTGCTGGAGAAGAATACCAGCCATACCAGGTTTGAGCACAGAAGAATCATGTTATCATTTCCAGGGTCAAGCAAAAGAGACAACACTGAAGGTGATGCTGTTTGGAAAACAATAGCTGCAGAGCTGTTGAATGTTGGCAGGGGTCACAACTGTCCTTCCTATATCCAGCAGATAAGAGAATAAGGAAGGAAAAAGAAGAAAGACATGAGCCCTATTTTTCTTCAGTTGTACCCGTACTAGATCAAAAGACTTCTAGGAGAATTAGTGAGCAATGGTGCAAGAGAAAGCAGAGGCAGAAGCTTGGTGATGGCAGCTGGTTGAATCCCTGTAAGTTATCCAGCTATTTATGTAGCATTTAGAGTGAAAAGGTATTTTTCCAGTCCTCCTTCATGCTGTTTGGAAGAAATTTGTTTTGCCTCAGACCATCCATTCTCTTGTTATTGGTAGGGGCTATGGACACTTAGGCAAAGAAGTTATGGAAGGAGGTGGCTGTTGGATGAGTGCTTTCTACTCACACATGTAATTATGCATATGATTTTTTTTATGCAACTCAGTAATTTGTTGATGACTTGCTATAAGCAACTGTTGGCATGAAGCCACTTTCAGTCATCCTATAAAAAGCCAGTAGCTTGGTTTCATGTGCCAACTCCATGAGACAAGAAGCTTAGAAACTCTTTTTTAGCAGGTAAAGCTGTTTTAGAAAAACAGTTGTTTAAAGATACATATTTGCTGAAGTGTTTGCTTTTATGTTGAAAGAACTTTTAGCATGGCTGTTAGCTCAGATTGCTGCTTCCATGCTGAGCAGTCTGTCACTGAAACCTAGAGCAAATTTTTTTTTAATTCTAAAACCAGCTTGGATTCTCTATTACCTATTCAATCTGACATCCCTTATAGAAGAATTAAGAGGTTTTGTTCTAGTTAAATATTTAAATTTAAGAAATGTTGACTAAAATCAGTAATGAGTGGAATCAATTATAGTCTTATTTCAGAGAATGTAAAGTCAAACCCCAGCGAAGGGTCTTAATAGTTTGTGAATCATTAGTAATTCTGCTGCTTCCTCCAGCCCCAATCAAAAAGGCTTTCTCAGCTTGTATCAACTGGTATCCAGGCATTGTAAGTTTGTCTCATAATTCTTAAGGTATTGGTTATTAGGCATATGCACATAAATAACTTCAAGGTTTTTCTTTTTTTTGTTAAAAGCAAAGAATTTCCTCATCTTACTGATATTTCCTTGCATCATTTTGCTCTTGATTCCTTTAGGATGGATAAAGTACCAATTGCATTAAACTTTTTTGTTACTAGAGGGAGCTCATGGCTTGAGCACTTACAGTGAAATGTGGTGTCTGGATAATTCTTGAGGAAACATAGATGGGCAGTAAAGTGGCACTGATAACTCTAATGCATCTTCTTCCATCACCAGCAGAACCGGAAGGGCTGAATTTATCTGCTTAGGCAATTACACATGGGCTTTTAGAGGCACTCAGATAATGAAATGCTGTAGCTGCGATTTCTTCTGTATCTGAGCACCTCTCTATCATGACTGAATGTATCTTTGCAACATACTCTGAGGAAATAAGCCCTCTCTCTTATCCCTATTAATACATGGGAGACTGTTATGTATGAAGTGCTTGTGGTTGTGCAGCTTTTGGGCTGTACCTGCCATAGCCATTTCAGTCAGGCATGTGGGCAGGAAAGCACCACATAAAAGTGCTTGAAGTTCTGATGCGCTGCATTTCTGTGCTCAGACAGTTCCTTAAGGCACAAATGCAGACCTGTCACAATGCCTTCGCACTGACCCTAGTGATACTTCCTTTGGCAGCAGGTGCTGGGGCGGACAAGGCTGCGGGCTATGCTGCTAAGCCTCTCTGTGTTGCAGCCTCTCCCCAGCTTTGCTCAGACAGCAGTCATGGAGCTGGAGAGCTGCCGTTGTCTCAAGGTAGGGAGGAGATGACAGTAGGCGTCAGTGCATCAAGTGCACTCCCAGTACATGATGCATCGGAACGCATCATGTGCATTCTCATGAGATAACGTTCAGTGGATTTGAGGCAGTGAAAGGCAATTACACCTTAGACTGGTTAAGGTCTTCTCTTCACTGCCATGGTCAGGGACACCTCACACTAGACGAGGTTGCTCAAAATTTGAGCAAATTTCATTTACATGACAGCAATTTATTCAGAGTACTTGCCCTGTAAATCCTAGTGACCACTGCCTCTATCCTGTTTAAATATATTTCAAGGGATTCTTATTCCGTTTGAAGTAGCTTAGCTGTCAGGGTGCTGTTCAGTGAGGTTACTGAAGGTATCGGAGCAACAGGAAGTGCACAGTCGTATTCCTTAAATGCCCGGGGCTAAACGAAATTAACTGGTCCGCTGAATTTTGGCGAGCCGGGCTCTGTGTGGGTGCAGGGGCAGACGCGCCCGGGAGAGGGCAGTGATGCACAGACCCAGACACTGGCCAGGGATGCTGGTGGCTTGGATAAACTGACTTTTAATCGCCATCTCCTGCACATACAGCCGAGCTGTTCTTAGTTGGTTCTAGATGTGAAGTATTTAATGCAAGATAAAGGAATGCAACACCGCTGGATTTATGAGTGAGACTTCTTTGACTGTTTCCAGTTCACGGGTGAGAAGTGTTCAGTGTCGTGATTTTTCTGCTCCACATCAGCGAGGAGGGAGCAGTGCCCTTCTGAAGGGCTTTCAGGTGTTCTCAGACCAGCATCAATGTAATTGGGAGCCTTTAGCCTGCTCTTCACCATAATAGAGGTGGAGAGGGCTGAAATTTTCTCCTCAGTATCTTGCAACACAATTGCATAAAACTAGATTGCTTGGGCTTTATTCTTAAGGGATGCTTTCTCTCTTTTAGGTGAGACTGTGGAGAATCCTCTGATCAAGGCAGTCATGTTCTTTTATCACTTAAGTGATTCTTCTCCATGAACACCAAAGGCATCAGTTACTATTTAGCTGGATTCCCTGTAAATTCTGTCAGCTTTTTTTAATCTTCTTCTATTTGTGCCCTAACAATAGAAGTTGAAATGAAAAAGGCAGAGACTAATGTAACACTATCAGAGCACCTATCATTTGGGTTCTACAAAATGTTTGATCGCGTTTTTGGGTGTACTCTGAACATGAGTACAATGATGGATGGATGCATGGACTAAAGAGGATTTTAGCTCCTAGGGTAGTATTTGTAAAGGAGTTATGAGCTATGGGGGATGATCATGCTTTTGCTCTTGCATCTGCTAGGGTAGAGAATAAGAGGCTTGAGGCTACAAGACCAGATTTCAGGATTGCAGTCTTGTTTCTCCCTCCCCATGCTACTTACTAATCAAATTAAGATGAACTCATTATAGAGAAGTGCAGAGGCAGATACTAAAGGTCTAGCTGTAACTTCTGATCTGAGGAGAAAACAAGCACAAGTTTCTAGCACCAACAACTAGTAATAGCCAGTTGTTATAGACAATTTTTCACATAGAATTAGCAGATTACATTTGTGGAAGCTCTGGTATCTAAGATTTCTAGATTGGATAGAGAGATCTGAAACTGATCTGAGCTTTTCCAGGGCAGTTGGATTCGGAAGTCATTGCTGTGTAGCATTTGTTCACTGATCTCACTCCAGCTTCAGTATTTTTTTCATGCAGCATCTGCAGCCCAGCAAGTATGGGCTGTATCTACATCACATGTAGGTGCCTTGTGAGAGATCCCTGAATTGGCTGGAGGCTCCACACAGTTGTGCTGCTGGGCAGAGGGACTGGCCTAGGCTGCAGATGCAGGATGGCTGCTAGCTCAATGCCATAGGTAGATGACTTTAGTCCTGCACAGCACTTGGGTGTCAGTATTACCCCTTGTCCTAAAGCTGGTAGGATTGACACTGGCTAAAGGATCTCTGCACTGAGCCTGTTGTAAAACAGATTCCTCTTGTCTGCTGTATTGAAAGCTTCACAGGGAGAGGGACTGGTGTCCTGGGACCAGAATCGAGTCAGTGCCTATGACAGAGAAGCTGGAGAAACCATGGACTTTCTTAGCAAAAAGGCTAAGAAACTGGAGTGAGACTAGGACAAGGAGAAAAATGGGCCTGGAGCAAAGGTAGGTAGGTAGGGTTCATAGGCAGGGAGAAGGGAACAAAGATGTTTCAGGACTGTAACTTCCTGACCGTTCAACTGCATCCCTTAAGGCTGCCTATACCTTCATGAAGTGGAGAAGCTGAACGCAGTGCCCTGATGATCTCAGTCCTTTGATTGTGTGGATACGAAAGCCACAACAAACTGCTCGGGAGATGAGTTCACAAAGGACTGAATTTTGCAGTTTCTGTGAGGGTAGAGTTTAAATGTTCTGAAATGCATGAAATGCATCTTCACAGCAGCTTTCTCCTTTCCAAAGAGAGAGGGAGATGTGGAGACAAGCAGCTTGCATGAATTCATATAGGAAGGCTTTGGCCTGCCCAAGGCAGAAAGTTGACACCCTAATCTGGCCTTCCTGCTTTTAAATCTTCACAAATAGATCTGCATGGACAGGCAAACATACCATACAATTGCTGCTGTCCTCGACTCTTTTGGGACTTTGGTCTAATGGTCTGCTAAGCGAGCGAGTACTGCTCTCCTGCACCACTTGTGTTGTCCAGGAGAACAGGTAGGAGGAACGAAAAGCAGAGGGCAGGTGCAGCAAGGACCAGTTGAGAGGGAAAGGTTTTTGCAAAGCTGGAAGAGACCTCTTTTGTAGAGAAAGAAGAGCTGAGAGGATATACAGACAAAGCAGGGAAATTACATTGAACTCAAGCAGGATGTGCTTGTAGAAGTTGATAGCTCCTTCCTGTCTCACAGTTCTATGTGTTTCCTGTACTAAACTATAGGTGTTAAAGAGCAAACCTAAATAGAAGTAGCTTGACTAGATCCAATGTAGTCATTCCCTACTCCTGCAGGAACTATACCTGAAGAAGAACTGGACAAAGACTCACCCACAAGATGATAACTCTCAGATTGAAACTTTTGTTCCAAAGCCATCCTTGCCATGTTCCCATCTGATAGTTGCTTCACCTTCATCTGTGCTATTTTGGCTGAAGTTCCAGAAAATAGCCCCTCCAGCCTTTCATCACCCACCCTTATCTCTGCTGCTGCTGTGAGCTCTCTGCTACCACAGATCCATCTCATTTCAGTCTGACATGCATTAAGTTTTCCTTCAGAGTCTCAAAACTCCCCTCTCTCATGACAAATCTCTGTATTTGCTTTGGCGTCACTCCTTTCCAAAGCTGCAGTTGCTATTGCTGTGGTAAGAAAAGTCTTTAGTGAACCTTTTTCGGGGGGTTTTGTTTGCTTGTAATTTGCTTGTAATTTGTTTGTTTGTTTGTTTTTTCACCTCCTCATTCATTTCCCCTTGAAGTGGATATAGGCAAGATCTCAGTTATTCCTCCAGACCTGCTATTTTATTTTTTGTTTCTGTTCAAATATCATCTTTGCAACAAAGCTGACTGTATTATCTGCTAGTGGCAAAGAAGGATGGAATCTAATGACACTTACAAAGCAAAACCCAAACCAATCAGAGGTGCCCCTTGTAACCTATTGGTTTATATATCAGTGTATGGACTCCGTCATTTCTATTGCAAAATCCATTGGCAAGGGCCTGTACATGTTTAGTGATTATTCCTCTAAAAAGAAAAAATTGTCAACAGAAATAGTCATTAACAGGAAGAATGAAATGCTGCACATAGAACTGATTTTTCTGCTTCAGACATTTCAAGAGAGAGAAGGACACTACTGATCTCAGAAACTTTAGCAAGCCTGGAGAAAGAACTGTATCCACTTCCTGGCTCTGCCATGGCAAGAAAGACCTCAGGTATTGTTGGTTAATTTCCTTGCAACTTAGCTCTCTATATGTAATGGATGATGGCTCTCTCTTGGCTTGCAAGATTGTTCTGAGATGTTTTGATCCTATAGATATTAGTCAGAGCAGCATCTGTGAAAAAATTTCTTTTGTTACAAGAGATGCAGTTACTGGTGATATGTTGAAAGGAAAAGGCCAAAAATCAAAAATACCAAGCTCTCAGGAAACAAGGATGAAATCCCATGTGATGTCTGTTTCTTCGAATCGGAGTCTTGTGGTTAAAGCAGAGAGGAGTTTATACTTTAATCTTTCTTCCTCTGCCTGTGATAAACCTTTAGCATCAGGACACTCACTTGGATGGAGAGGGCTGGGTGGGATGTCTGTACAGACAAGTTTGTCATTCTGTGCATCAGAATAAAATAATTTCTTGTTACAAAGGAGGCTACTTCGTGGCTCTCCTGGGCAGTTCCTGAGACTGTTGAGACACATGGAGGCACACAGGCACTGCTTGGTCTGCCTTGTCTCTGGAGTCCATGGGCCAGTTCTACAGTGCAACCACACATTAGGGGTGAAAGATTCGAAGGTAAGGTAGAATGGCACAATGCTCAGGGCTAGTTAAGTAGAATACCATGATGTCCAAGGCTTGGCTTTGGTAAAATATCAGCACAAACTTGGGGGAATAATTTCCTTTTATTGTTCTTCAGTTTCCTCACTGGCTAAAAATTAACTTGGTGGTTCACAGCCTTGTATGGACAACACCTAGGAAACAGGCTCTGTCATTCATATGTGTTATCTTTAGAGTTCACTGTCTGAATGCTGTTTTTTGCAGAGACTTCCTGAGACCACTCATCCACATTTCACTGTTTTCAGCATCCTGTAATATTGACCCTGTAATGTTGCCTCAGAAGCTGGTCCCCTACAACTGGTGTCTGAAGATGGGGTCAGTCTAGGAGCTTTCAGAAGTGTTTTAGCTACATGTTCCTGACAGTGGCTCTGACACATCTTGGGATGGAGGTTCATCTGGGTTTTGCCTTGTTCCATCTCCATCACCAGAAAAGTTGACAGACATAAGGTAGGAGCCACTGGCTGGTGTTAGATCCCAGCTTGCTTTCTCCAGCAGCATGGGGAGGAGAGGCTGCTCTGGTTCTCCTGCCTTCCCAGCAGCATCTCCTAGTCAAAGCTGCTGGATAATGGACAGCAGCCCCACGTTTTGCTGCGAGAATTTAATCTGCATTGTCGTCCCTCATTACCACCACTCAGTGCCGTCATGTCCAGCCATGAAGGGTCACGAGATGACATGAGAGAGGTCGGGGTGGGAGAGAGGTGGTGGTGGTGTATAACAAGGCCTGACAAGCACCGGGGAATATGGAAAGGCTAAAAAGAGAACAGCTCCCCAAACGATGCTCCCAGCGGCTCGGTGGGGATGGGGCTGAAAGCGGCTGGGTTCACACCAACTTTTCCCGAAGGTCAGCCCGCAATATGGTAACTCCCAGCTCGGCTGTCAGTGCCCATAAAGGCAGCTCTCTTCACAGCGCGGGGGGAGGCAGGGAAGGAGGTTTGTTTAGAAGCATTAGCCTGCCCCTCCCCCGGCCCCATTAGCGGTCCTTATTAAACCAACACAGACAAAGAGCAAAGATGCCCTCGTTAATGGAGAGTCTCCGATAATTACTCTGCTCTGCCGCTTCTTTTGGGGTTTGAATGGCCTTTGAATAATGTTTCTCTTGCTGTGGCTGCAGACAATGCCCTCACAGACCGCTTTAAGCGGTGCCAATCCCATTAGCAGAAGAATAGCGGGGTTTTTCTGGCCGTGCGGTGTGTGCGCACCCGGGGAGGACAGCGGGCTCCCAGTGGGAACTGGGGCTGCGCTGCCCACCGCTTCCCTCATCTCCTGTCCTCCCCGGGGAAGTGCGGGGTCAAACTCCAGCTCAGAAGGAATCTCCCTGCTCCAGTAGTGCCCGGCGATAGTAGCGCCTCGCTGCAGTAGCGCCGGGACGGGAAAGGAAAGAAGTGTTCTTAGGTAAAAGAATGCCCCCAAATTTTCCTCACGTTCTCCAGTACGTACAAGACAAACAGCCATCCAAGAGGCCCAAATAAAAATCGGACTGTGTAGCTGCTTTACCGTAGAGAGAAAATGAGGTGGCTGTCCTCCCTCTGCATCCAGCTGATTGCAGAGTGTGAAAATGGCTATACCGCCCGATTTCGGGAGGATTAATTTTGCGCTGGGCACCCCAAGCAGGGAGCTAATTAGTTCAATTAGTGTTCAATAGGTAGATATCAACCAAACTTAGAGGAGTTGGAAGCACTCTACCTGAGCTTTTCTCTTTGATCTCCCCTTCTGCATGATAAGTGAAAATAGTGTATAGCTGGGCTGGCTGCGGTGTTTAATTTAATCATCTGATGATATTTATTTTCACAAACATGAACTCAAGGAACAATTATCGGAAAGGTTTCATCTAGAGCTGAACGTGCCCGTTAATGGCCTTTCTGTGAGGTAATAGCTTCTATGTAGGGAGTCAGTAATTAAAATGTGTGAAAAAAGGCCCTTTCTTCAGAGGCAGCAGGGAAAGACAGTGGGTCTAATGCTCAGCCGGTGAGAACTGGCAAGTCTGTCAGTGGCCACAATAAATGAACCCCGTTCCTTCCACATTATGCCAGGGAAGGACTTGGCCAAAAGGGCTCTTCTCAGTTTCTCAGTCTGAGAAATTGTTTGGATCCTCACCAACAGGAATCCAACTCAGGAAAAGGTATAATGACCTGGTCTTTAGAAGTTAATTTTGGAGTACTCATAGGAGACATTCAGATCTAAAGACGAGCACTTGGTTCTGCAAACTCTCCCACAAACAAAGCAGATAAATTTCTTGTGTTAACAGGTAGCCTTTTCTTCCTCTTTCTATATGAACTCTCTAGACCTATAGAATCATAACCAAAAAGCTAATAAAAAGCTGACATGTTGCTCCCAAGCAGAAAGGACATGAACTCATTTAGGTTTTCATCGTGTGGACATCAAGAGCATCTTGTGCAATTAACCACCAGGTGGCTCTGTGCTCTCTGTTCAGTTTGGGGGTGTTGATTGCTGACAAGACTGAGAAAACTGGAAGTCAAGCTGTGTTGAAGACTTTGTCGGATAGCCACCACCATGTATGTCCTGCTCATGGCTTCATGTTGGAGGATGATGGCATGCTTAAAAAGTGAAAATTACAAACTCTGTGACTCATAATCTTAAGCAGATGTAACAGAATTTTTTTCCAAAGTCCGTATTTATTCAGAATTAGCGTCTTCTCCTGCAGCTTTGAAAGAGAATGTTGGTAATTTATTCTTTCCCATGGGCACAAAGGCTCTGCAGAAGGTAAATTTTTACTAGACCAGAGGAAGAAAACAGAATCACCTGATCCTAGAAAGGTTCAATCATTTAAGCTGTGATAGAGTGTTATGTCATCAATACAAAAATGTCATTGAGAAAGAGGGTGTCCTCAAGACCTTCCTTTGGAGGATCAAAATTCATGGGTGTATTTCTTGATATCAGGTGATTTTTTTTCCTAGGGGCCTGGGGTGCCCTGCTACATACCAGTGAACTAACCCATTTGTAATTGTCTGGTACCTTTCAATTTTCTTTGGGTAATGGGTTATTCCAGAGAGGTTCTTGCAGCCCTGAGGCAATTTGTGTTCCCACTCGGTGCTGCTTCCTGAGGCTTTGGTTCCTCAGTAAGTGCCTGCAGCTGGGAGTAGCATGTTGTCCTAGAATTGTAAGATTGGAAGGGACCTTCCAAGGCCATCAAGTCCAATCCTCTGCAATGAGTAGGGACATCCTACACTAGATCAGGTTGCTCAGAACCTCAGCAAGCCTGGCCTTGAATTTCTCCAGTGACAGGACCTCCACCACCTCCCCGGGCCTGTGCTTCACCACCCTCATATGCGAAAACTCCTCCATGTCTCACCTAACCTTGCCCTGCTCTAGCTTCAAATCATTGCCCCTTGTTTTCCTTTGCCCGTGGATTTGGGCAGCAGCCCCCCGAGAGTCACATGGAAAGGTGCAGCTTTCCCCCTTACGTTTACATGGGAATACATAGTTTTTATGCTGCTGTTTTTTGTTTTTTTTTTTTTTAAAGGCAAAATGAGAAGCTGGCGGCTTCCAGTAGCAGCCCATCCGCTTTTCCGCCGTTGCTACCGCCGGCGCAAGGCCCGGAGGGACAGCGTGGCTGTCGTCCCTCCTGGGCAGAGCTGCCCTCGCCGCCCCGGGGTTGCCGGCTGGGCGGGCGGCGGCGGCAGGAACCTTGGTGCCGCGGAGCCGTTTCCCGCGNGGCGGCTCCGCTCCCCGCCGGGCCGGGCCCTTTGGAGCGCCTCCTCCCCCGTCGGAGCTGAGGCGGAGCGCGGCCTCCGGGCGGCAGGTAAATACTCCCGTTAGCCGGGGCGGGTCTGCGAGGGTCCACGGCCCCGCCGGGGCGGGTTTCCCGCAGCCTCCGCCGGGTAGCGGGGCCGTGTGACAGGAGCCGGGCGCGGGTGTGTGTATTTCTAGCGCAAACACGCCCGCAGTCATGTGTCCTCCTGGAAAGACACCTTCCCTTTGCCTGGAAAGGCCCTGGCCTTTGGTTTTGCCCACCCATCGTCTGCCTCAGCAGGAATTGGGGCTGCTCCCCCTCGGTAGAGTCGAATTCCAGCCCGTGCAGGCATCACCCTCGGCAATAATAGCCCTTGGCTATGGCGTAATGCCGTGGTCATCTTATGTTGCTGTGAAATTGCTTCTTTGATGGGGCAAGCATCCAAACACAACCGTTAGAGTTGGACCTTCTGGGATAGAATAGGCCAAACAGGAGAGCATCTGTGCTGTGGGAATCAGCACGAATCAGAGTTGCCTTGGTTGTAAGGGACCCACTAAACCATAAGCTCTGTCTACCCGCCTTTTAAGTGCCTCCAGAGATGATGCCTCAGTCACCTCCCTGGGCAGCCTATTGCTATCTTTGATAACCCCTTCAGTGTAAAAATTTTCCCTAATACCCAATCTAACCTTCCCCTGGTGCATCTTGAGGTCGTTTCGTCTGTTAAGTGGGAGAAGATAGTAGCAAGGTAAGGTAAGGAGAAAACGAGATTTGGCTTGTGTAAGGAGTCATGACTTCTGAACTGCCTTCCGTACTGCAGATATGGCCCTGATACTGCAAAAACGTGCAGACAATTCGAATTTCAGGCACTGCAGAATCCCCCTGGGTAGCTACAAAAAGTCACAGTAGATAAGAATATGAAGCATTTGAAGGATTAGTGTCAGACCATCTGTAGGACCCGTGCCCTTGTACTTGAAGCATCTGTAGTTTTCACTTGCCACTTTCAAGGCTTGTTTATCAAAAGTTAGTGAAGTGAATTTGGGATTTAAAAAACTCTGAAATCTAAAATGCGAAAAATGCCAAAAATGCCACTGTATATCCCAATGAAGGGTTGCATCAGTCTCAGGTAGCTAAGTACATCATTCCTGCAGAACATTATCAGACTGATGTTTTAACATATCAGGTCCTCAGAGTTTTGAGGTTTCTGTTAGACTTCTGCTAAGATCTTGGGTAGGAAAGTTGTAGTTCAGTTTGGAAAACAGCAGACAGTTGTACTGAGTCATCACACAACTCTGTAGTAGCTCATGTGGCTACAACCAGCTTGCAGGGTTAGCTGTGGTGGCAGGGCTGCCAGGGCTTGAGGTTTTGGGCTGCTGAACTTCAGCATTATTTGTATCATTGCTTCCTTTCCTTCCCCTGCCCCACTTCCCCTGATAATTAATGTGCCAAACCACTGTGGTCCTGGCTGTTTGAAAATCAAAAGGAGGGCTTAGTTTGAGGTTTGAAAGGAGTTTGTTTTCCAACACTGCATTTCCATCACTGTCCACATTCAATCTCAGGCAGTTATGGGAAAGCCAGATCTCGCTGTAGAAAGGTTTGTACTGTCCCAGCTGAACTCTGTGGGTACCATGGCTATAAAGGGGACTTGCTACAGCTGTGAATTAGGGCTGCTCAGCAATCTCTATGCTGAGCAGATCTAATGTCACCTAATGTTTTCTTACAACATGATCTTCGGGAAGAAATAGCTCCTGTGTTCTTGTGGGAGATGCTGTTTCTTACACTCCTGGCTTCTGGAGCAATGGCAGATGTTTTTCCCAACTGTGGAGTTATACCAGGCTGTACTGGAGCCTGATCATTGCTTTCTGCTTGTTGTGCCTGAAAGACTCTACCCTGTAGAGCTGAGTGAAAACTAACCTGTATAGGTAGTAAAGGATTCAGTTGTGGTATTACCATTTATACTAGTTAGTGCTTTATCTAGAAAGGTCACAAAGCATCTTACTGTCCCTGAGTCCTCTTTATAAGGAGATTCGTCAGCCTCCCTTCTGTTTGTCCTTCATTGCTTACCTGCAGCCATCTCTGGGTGCTGCAGACAACAGCTGAAAGCTCAGCAGCCTAATTCCAGATTTCCAGCAACTGCTGTAAATGAGTCCTGGAGGAGCAACATCCCCAAGAATGAAATCTTGTATTTCCAAACATAACTCACAGGGACAAACTGAAAATGTCTTAGTTTCTGATGTCTTAAGAAAATAAACCAACAAAAAATCCAAACCCAAAAATCCACAAGCCTTTAAGGCCTTTCTTTAACTTGCAGCACAGTCCTAGAAAGTGTAAAGTGGGGAGAAACTTGTAAAAATTCAGTTTGCATCAACCAGAAATGTTTGTTTTTTTAAAAAGAGGATTTATCTCATCTGGCATATGCAAAGTTGGCACACATCATAGTGGGAGACAAGCTGCAGGGCAAATACAATTAGAAATACTAGGCTGAGTTTGTGGTTGCTTGAATGTCCAATTTAATCGTGTTTCTTCTTTTTCTGGAGGAGGTTTGTGTTGTGTCTCTTGGATTCTGTGTTCTCTGGCTTTCTCTGCACTCTTTTGAGCTGAGCTCAGGAGGTAACAAGTTATTTTGTGGTGTCTACCTGGCAGAAGAGGCAGAAGTTCTTGTAGTCTGCAGCAGCAGGTACAATGTTTGTCAGACTTCATTAGGTAAACCTGTATAGGCAAAACAAATGAACCCAAGCATAGAAATCATTCACCCTCCCTTGGGTTGTGTTTTGGGACTACCGAGTAAGTTTAAGACCACACATCCGCGCCTCAGGCCAAATCACAGCACTGCTTTGTTCTCTTTGTCCACGTGGATTTTCTGCTTGTCATGTGACTTTTGAAGTATTTGCATCCAGCGGATCTGCAGGGACAGCCCAGAATGCAAAAAAGTAATCTGGATTTTAGTCTGATGAACGTGCCCACGTGCTGATGGGTTTGGCTGGGCTGCAGCCTGGCCTGTGTGTGTCATCATCTTCTAACTCCCCTCTGGTCAGTCTGTTTTGCTTTCTGTTCCTTTTCTTGACAAGGATACTTTTACCTTTCTTGGAGTCCCAGTCCACCTACTGAGATTTCAAGTGGTTACTCATCCACGGGAAGTGATACAGCTTCTCATTACTTGGTGGTACTTCCCAGCCAGAAGGGAATTGTGTCATATGGCAGTGTTAGAGTCAGTGATAAAAGTCTCAGGACAGCTGTATAGCTGTCAGTCTTGGGAAAAGTAAAGCTTTCTGTGATCTGTCTTCTTCCACTAGTGAATCCTCTGAGGACACTGGACCTGTTTCTGGTGCATCAGGCTGTCGTGTGCTTTTCAGCTTGGATTTTCTTGTGTTTTAATTTGGTTTCCAAAGTGCAGTTAAAATTAGATGTGTACTACAAGCACTGTTTATTGTTCATTACTGTACGCTCATCACTGGATTAGCTGTTGTGTAGCTGTGCTCTGTTAGTTCCCCACACAGGGAGGCTGCCTGGGGAGCTTCCTTTTTAAAGGCACTGGTTCAGATCACATGGGTTTTCTCTGCTGTTGAACCATCCTGTTACCTAGGGTAAGTCTTTGTGGCTTCTCTAAGGGAAGTAATCTTGACTGAACTGAACTTGAATGTCTCACATGGCATGACTAGCAATCCTTCCTGTTTACCTCAGCTGGGTGAGTAATGTGGCCATTATAAACTGTTGACAGTACAGACTTTACTCATGTTTGTAAGTGCACATTAAATGTCTGACTGCTGCATGTTCATGCATGAAAGCTGCATCTGCACCAAACAGACATACAGAAAAGCATGTTTTTCAGCTGCTGCAATCTTTGTATACAGCAGTTTTTGCTGAGTACAGTTCATCACATTCCTTCACCTTTTTTTTTTTTTCCCAGTAAGACTAGTTCCCAGGGGCCTGGACAAGTTGTTGGGTTTCAGCTTCCCATAACAAATCCCTTTTTACAGTTGCCTATAGCTTTGGCAGACTTCAGTAGTTGGAATGCTCTTCCTGTGCTTTTTCGCTGCTTTAGTCTGAATTAAAGTCTTTGGAGAATTTCATACGTTTCTGAGGAATAATACATAAATCAATACATTTTATTTAAAAAGAGTTCATTCTATCCTGTTCTTTGCTTTTTTTCCCCTTCATGTGAAGGAAGTGATTACCACTGCTTTCCTGCCTGGAGGATATTCTGATGAAGCTATTTACTGCCGTATCAAATTCTGTTTTCATTTGGTACCAAGTCCATGCAGAAGTCTGAATTGAAATGTTGTTGAGTGACACCATCAGAAAATGCCAGACTCTGTTTGTGGAGGATATGTAGTTGCAGAATGCCTGCGCTAGTGGGAATTACTGGTGCAATTCTTTCTTTGATCTGAGGAGGTTCTTTGTGGTGATGGGAAGGGATGAGCCTTCCACCATCAAGGTCACCTTTCACATCTTTATTGAGCGGGACAGACAGACTAGTTTGGAAGGTGTGAGTGCTGCAATTTGTGAACTATGTGATGCGGGTCCTGTAATCTTCTAATAACCTTGTGATTCAGCATCTTGCTGGATGTGAGGTCAGTTTGTAGTTCAGTATAACCACATTTGGCTGCATCAAACCGGCTTCAGTCTCACAGAATCCAGAGAAACGTGCAGTCACATGAAGCTTCCAGCATTTAAAAATTAAGCGGATAAATTTTTTTCCCTTGCTTTCTGCCTTTCTTGATTAAAAAAAACCAGGAAAACATCGCATCTGCTACCATGGAATGCTTCAGTGGCCTGTCACAATCCTTTCTGGAGTGATTGCTGCTTCAGCCCCTTGAATTGGAGGAAGGCTGTACTCTTTGCTCTAGTCACCCTCACAAGGGTGACACAGTTCCACCGAATTGTGTCTTTCTGTGGGTTAACCTGTAGCTTTCGCTGGAGGCATGTGATTGTCTTAGGGCTGATTTTATTTGAGTGAATGCCTGCAGCACTTTTGTGACTTCAAGATACCGTTCTTCCTTTAAAGATGTACCATAGGAGGATGTAGAATAAGTGGACAGGTTACACCTCATCTTGTTAGCCTGTTACCTGGAGCTCCTAAGTTCTAAGGTGTGAGGGAGGAGAAACCTGTTCTGAGGCTGCTGTCAGAAATAAGCTTCAAGAGTGAAATCTGTGGTACAATTGTATATTGCTTCTGAAAAACATTTACTTTGGGTCTATTTGCAGAAATCATGGTCTCAACTGCTCATCTGCTGGAGAGTTGAGCTGCTGCACTCAAACCTGACTCTGTGATTGATGACTGGCCACAACTGAAGCAGGGATGGGAGGACTTGGTTTGTGCTACAGAATTCTGTGATCCCTTACTGGGAGGCTGCAGGTCCTTCTTCGCTGTGACATACTATAGGAAAGGGTGCCTGTTGAAATGACTTTGTTAGAAAAACGGACCATTCTGGATTAAAAAAAGAACCTTAAATCAAAGTATTATCCGCGTTTGATGCTGTTTAATAGTTGTTTTTTCCTGTTAGGTGTTAATCTTCATGGGTCCTGGTAGCACTTCAGCAGTATTCACAGGCTAATGAGCTGCTAATTATCATCCCTGCCCTGGCTAATTAGTTCTGTTGAGAGTGTATTAATCTAGGCAGAGCTCTAGGCTAATGCATCTTTGCTACTTCAAGGACTTGAGGCGATGTGGTGTAAACTGGGATGTTTTGCTGGTAGGTTACTTTGTCTTTCTGGGGCTTGGGTTGCTGAGTGGTTTCACTTAAGTGTTTTCAGTTACATTCTAGAGAGAAACTCTACGTGCAGTGCTCTGCAGAAGCCTGCTAGTATTAATTTATTTGGCCAATAACACAGTTCTCTTTATGCAGACAAACAGGCAGAGTGGATGCTTTAGGAAATCATGTTGATCTCCTAAAACTGGGAGTGCACACCATCTGGAAGAAAAAGGAAGGCTACTTCAGGCTGGTAGCCTATTTGAATAACCCTTGAATTGTCCTCCTTTTCTCCTAGCCCAATGGGAGCGGGTACCAAGCATTCCTTAGGTGGCTGGATTTGTGATATGAGTTGGTCCCACCTCAGTGCAGCTTTCTGAAGTTTGGTTAATAAACAGTATCACTTTGATTCTTTCTTGTCTGGTGCCTCATCCTGTTGCCTGTAGGTTCTAGTTCAGGAAGTGATAATTCACAGAATGCATAACAGAAACCCCAGAGGGTTTCTTCATACACAATAATGTTAATGCAAAATGAAGAAGAAAGTAAAATCAAGGGAACTGTGACTGTGGAAGGATTGATGCCATTGAGTGTATTTATTAGGGAAAAGGCTCTTACTGACATGATGTTTTGCTTTACTTTACAGGTTCTCTCCATCACATCATGAGTTTATTTCATAGAGGGGGTGTAGCCCGATTGATCAGTGGATGTTAAGCCTCCCGTGTGAAGGCAGATTAATTTGGTCCCTTTCTACCACCAAGGATTGTGGTTGGTGACTGCATCTGTCCCACCATCTCTAAGTTAATGGGGTCCCAAGGACAGATGTGAAGCAGCTCTTTCCCTGGACATTGATGTGGTATCTTTTCAAAGTATCACGACACCTTGGGCCCACTGGTAGCAGAGGATATGGAGGCTCTTGAAGTTGATGACATCAGCCCTGCCTTGGAAGTGACTGAAGACTTTTTCAATAGTTTTGATACTAAGCTTGAAAAGATTGTGCAGCCTTCTGAGGTGTATGGTGTACAGGAGGTCCCGGAACTGGTTGGGCGTGAGGTATTTGATCAGATAACTGAGAGCAGGAATCTGAGGAATGTCGCATCCTTAGCCAAAAGTAGCCTCATCTGGGATCACTGCAAAAATGGCCTCCTGGAAACCAAAGCTCAGACAGTATTCCCTGCCAAAGACCAACATGTGGTGCAGAGGGGAACAGCTGCTGGCAACCTTGCTTGGTCAGGGGAAGGGGAGACCACAGCTTTTAACATATTCAGTATCTGCCAGCGGAGGAGAAACCGGCCTCGCTCAGTGAATGACATCCTGGTGCAGAATGAGGAAACCTCCATATTCAAGCCGGGACACAACAGGTCACGCTCTGATATCAGCCATGTTAACTGGAGAATGGTCTTCACAGGCACCTCCCTGCAGCAGCCACCTGTGCCCAATCAGGGCAATAACTGCGCTCTGCTCTCTTACCTGGCATTAACCAAGGGACAGGACATCCAAGGGAACACAGGTTTGTGCTGATGCTTTATTGTTTCTGTTGTTTTCTGTTTGTTCTTAATATTTATCTTGAAATATGATCTTTATATTTAAGCCCTCCACCACAAAACCAACTGTGAGGTAGTTCTTAAAATGATAGAGCACAGCATGGCTCTATTATCTTTGATACAACTTTGTTTGCCTGACTATGGATCAGTTTTAAAACCAACCTTGACTTTTGTTCCTTTCATTGTTTGAAAAATTAACCTTGTCTTATTTTTTGTTTCTATTTTGTTCATTTTGACTCATGAAAAAAAATTATTTGCATTTCTGATTGTTTCCTTATCTGATTTTCTCAAACTGGAAAAAAACTTTGAATACTACTGGGAGAAAGGCAAGTCCAAACAAAGGCAATTTTCATAGAAGTTAGAGTAGCCATTAAAAAGGGCATACAGGGCTTTACTGTAAAACCTGAGATCTCAGATTCCTTAAAAAATGTTGGCTATTCACTCCATAAACAACTAACAAAAACTCAAGAATGCGATTTGTGGTTGTCAGTATTAAGGCATATCTGCCAGCTTTGTGTGGGGTGCAGGAAGCCTTGTTTTCAGATTGAGGCAGGAATCTTCATTGAGATATTTCAGCAAGTGATTCTTTTTCCTTTTGCTTTCTCGAGCAAGCAAGAAAGCTCTGGAAGAGGTTTTGAGAACTTCTCCTGATACTCACCTGAAGCCCAGCAGCAGTCAGTACTGAGGTGCTTGGCCCATGGTTTTGCTTTTAGCAGAGATACAAGGCCTTTGTCAGTGCTTGCTATGTGCCCTCCAGGAGCATTTCTACATGAAATGTTTGAAGGCAGTGGTATATTCTTTGAGGAAGGAGAATTTTCTCTGCTCTGAAAAATGCACTCTTTTAATCTGTTCTCTTAATCTGTTCTGTTCAGCTGCTGTGTGGTTTTTAGGAGGAAGCCATGGTATTTCTTCCCTGTTTATGAGGGAGTCTGCCATAGAGTTAGTTGTTACTGTGCGCTAAGCTGAAAAGGGAGAAGGAAAAGCAAGAAAGTAGATGCTACAAGTATGAGTATCTGGAACATGTAATTAGTCTCCATGAGAGACTGAAAAATGTTATTTAATGTTGGATAAAAAGCTGTTGAAGTGGTTGAAGTGTCCACAACCTTTGGAGACATCCCTTTGCATGGCTTGAATAAATGAATGCAAGTGAGATACTGAGAGCAACTTCAGCCACTGCTTTCAGTCCTCATTGTGGTGAAGGACTTCCCTCTGGAGCCTGCAGAGGTCTCCCGGTCCTCTGATTAACTCTTCACAATTTTTTTTCCTTATCTTCATAGTATATTTATTCCTATGAGCTTATCTGTTCCTGCTGCTTGCTTTTTTATAATACAAATAAAATGAAACTGAATCATTTCCATGTGCTCTGAAAAGAAGCCGTGCCTTTTGGGGCAGTATCTCCTTGTGCCTGCTGGCAGAACAGCTAGCGTAGGAGGTGAGCACTGTTTGAGCAGCATCAAGCTGTTAGCAGAGCTCACAGAGACCTAAGTTACAAGCAAATTCAACCCAGGCTTTTGTGTTTCTGGCATGTGGCCTGGCAAACAAAGGGAGAACCAGCAAAAGCTCGCTTAGATCAGTAAAACATGATGTGTGAGCAGTTATCTTGATAGTCATGTGGATGTTTTCATTCAAACACAGGCACTCCCTAGAGAGTGGGTGCTGTGGGTTCCTGGATAGCTGGTTTTGTTTGCCTGCCATGCCTAAGTTTGGGCAACTCCAGAGCTGTCACTGCACTCAGCACCTTCACAATGAGTTCTTACTGCCTTGTGCCTCTCTCCAGCAAGCTGTGATGGAGGGACTCAGCCAGCCCTAGTCACTTATGCTCTGTCAGGAAGCTGAGCCTATGAAATGTTTTGCTGTGTCTCATCAAGGCCAAAATTTCATCAATACCTTTTTTTTTCCCCTCCACTCTCTTTACGTATTTTTATTTTTCATTTGTGACACTTTGAAGGTGTTATCTTATATTCAGAATTTATGCAGCAGATATTTCATGAGAATTTTGAGCCCCTCTTCACAGAGCTCTTGTACATATTACATGCTTTTTTTTTTGTACATTTTTGTGGGGATGAGGCATCTAAGTCTGTATTCTGAGTAGCACACCACTGATTCACAGGTTGGGTGGTTCATTGGTTTGCCAGACATCCTCACCTTCACCAGCAATGAAGTGATGGCTGGTATTGGCTCCATACCTGTGGTATTGGCTCATGCAGCATTTAGTGGCACATACATATCAATGTGTTGCGCAGGTTTGTGGTGGTGGGTCAGCAGACAGTGGTGCCATCAATTGCTAGTGTTGTTCCTCTGCTCAAGGAGAGGCTGTAAAGACAGCTAGCTGGAATGTGTGACAGGTAAGGGAGCTGCTACAGAGCTGAAGGTGGCCACAGATCCTGAGAGGTGTGTAACATTGGAGGTGTGTCATGCAGCCTTCATGCTTCCCCTCCAGTGTTGGATAGGTAAAGCCTAGTTCCTGGTCCATCTTCCAGGGAGGTTTCTGAAGCCAAACTGCTATTTGTGATTTTGCAAAAATACCTCTTTAGTGCTGTATTTTGTCTGTGTTATGTGGAAGCTCCACAGCCAGGGTGTAGCCTGTTAATTGCCACTGGGATGGCAAAACATTGTAGATGTTCTGCATTGTAGATGCAGAAGATAATGTTTCTATTATCTAAGAGGCAGATGTGTGGAAACAACACATCTGCACCTTCCTCTCAGGAGATCAAGAAACCTCAAACCATCACTTGGAAATAATCCCAGAGGTGTTGGGCCGGTTGGAGAATCAGTGCCCCCTCTGTGGCCAATTTATTTTCACTGTTGAAAGGCAGTCAAGAGAAAGGTAGCTGTGCTACAGCCTTTCAAGACTTAGGGTGGCAAAAATGTTATTTAAAATCTAGCATGACTTGGGTGCCCTCTGCTGCAGAGGTCCATAAGTGCCAGGGACTGTCTATGCATCTGGCAAGAGATAGCCCCTTCTTCTCCCAAGAGATTACAGCTGAAGTAAGCACACAGAATGGACATGGAAGGTGAACAGGGACAGACAGGAGGCACTTAATCCAGGATCGAATGGGATGATAATTTGAATAACCTGACTTCAGCTCATCTGTTGGATGATACTGGAGGACTATAGACAAAAACTCTGTCACTTATGCTCATATATCACTAAGAATTAGGCAACCCACAGAGCACTGCCACCCCTCTTAAACTCTCTGTTTCTGCCCCTTTCCAAGTCACTTGGTATTGCTGTTATCAGAAATACTTCAGTGGTGGAAAACTGCAGGTTTTTGTGCCATACCAGCATAGATGTAAGTACAGTCAGCTGTTCAGGAGCACCTATCATCTGGACATGCTGAGACAAAATTTTGGGCTCCCCCTCTGTGTTTCAAGTTGCATCAGTTGCCCCCAAATGTGGAGAAGGGTTTATGTGTGCCTGGTGCAAAGTTCCTATCTGGGACAACTGGAAAATTTCCAAAGGAGAGAAGAGATGCTGAGGAAGATATTTCCCTGTCCTCAGTGCCAAGTCCCTCTTTGTTTGCCTTTGTCTGCTTCCCTGTCTTACCTTGAGATTATATATAACCCCAAATGGCTCAGGCACGGGCCATTTACTGTGGTTATTTCTCTGTTTTTTACTCTTCCTCAATTTATTTTCCCTGTCTCTGTAGGGAGGAAAAGAAATGCAGTTTCAGTCTGGAAGGTGGATGGAGGGATGGTAGCATTTGGTCTCTGAGTGGAAAGGTATTATCTGGCACACTGCACATCAAGGAGATAATGGGACAGAGGGTCCTAAAGTGTGCATGTATGTGCAGCATATGGATTCAGCCTGTCTGTGCCAGCATCTATTGCCCTGAACAATACCAGGCATTTGAATTTTAATCAAATTAAAGTGAGAGAAGTGAGAATCAGTGGAGCTGCTTTCATGGGAGCATGAAGAGAAGGAGGAGGGTGAAGGAGGGAGATAGGGTGCCTCTGTGAAAGGCAGGGAGAGATGACCTTTCTCTAACTTAACTAAAGACAAGCACACCTGTGTGCAGATGAAGTGAGGGGGTGGATGGAGGAAGGCTATGTGTTGTCTTATATGGAAAAGCTTGAACTGTCATCTGTACTTTACAGAAGTAACAGAGATTGCAGTTGGAGCTGCAGAAGCGCTGCCTCCCTGATTGGATTAATAGAAAGGGAAGATGACTCTAGAATGGCTGCCCATTATCTGCACTACAAAGGGATTAGTGTGGGTTTCAGAGAAATTAATGGCTTTTGAGTTAGTACAGAAATACTAATGAATGTCAGGGCCAGAGATGTACGATGACAAAACTGGTTCTTTTAGCATGTGCCTGTATGTGTGCATGTGTTGGAGAATGGCTTAAGCTCAAAGGACACGGCGTTTCCAGCAATCCCCTGCGTCAGGAAAACTCATTTTAGTGATTGTGGCCTAGGCCAGCTCAGCAGCCTTAACATCTCTACTGCGACAAGGCCAACACAACAGTGGAAAAGTATTGACTGATGGTGAACCCGGGTACAGCAAGGCCAAGTGCTGAGAGCAGCACTAGGTCCCACGGGAAGGTGCTGAGAACAGTACTAGGAAGATACAAAGTTAGCATGTAGTATACAAAGTTATACACTAACAAGATACTGTAGTTAGAACAATGAGGGACTGTATTGCAGCAGGGACTGAGACAAGTGTATGTATTCATGAGATGCTCTATAAATGTACTGGCTGAGCTAAATAAAGGCGAAGTCTGTTTATCACTCATACTGAGTGTGCTTGCATTCTTCCTCCGCCGTCTCCGGATGATGCCGGCCGAGGGTCCAGGACTCTGACTTAAGTTTTCCCGCATACATGCATCTGTCTATCCATTTGCAATATGAAAGTGTGCTTTCTCTCTGCCATCTTGAATTTTAGATTAGGCTTTCAGTTTTGATATTTAGCTGAACTACTCTCATTTTATTTTGTTGGCAAAATATAGTTGTATTGATTTCTTTTCCACCTTTTCAGACCTAGTGCCAAAGCAGTGGGTTTTTAATTGTTGTTTTGATTTTACTCATATGTGAAGAAAAACTTTATAAAGGGTGAAGGACTTTGAACATGGTGGTAAATTCATTCTGAGTAAGTGGGTGAAGTGGGAAAGCTGAGGCTGAGCTGGCAAGGGGAAAATGAAGAGCTTCCTTTTTGTTAGTGTAGATGGGAGGTAGCATCCTTCACCCATTTTTTAACCCTCTAGAGGTTTGCATGTTCACATTGTGTACCAAGCAATTAGTTTTCATGTATGTTCAGCTTGAAATTTTAACTAAAATGTGTCTGCTTAATCCTTATAAATCTTTAAAGTTGGTCTTCATTAAAGAGTTGGCTAAAGCTTTAACACTGTTGGTTGCTGTCCTGAATTCTTCACCTGCCCACACAACAAAGCTCAACTCCTTCGGCCAAGGACATGAGCATCTCCTTAGATGGCAGGTTGCAGCTCAAGTTCTCTGTTTCCTTGTCCTCTTTTTGTAAAGTGTTTTGGGTGAAAAAATGTGATATTCTTGTTGTAGAGTCAGTGCTTGTGTTTGATAATTATAGTCCCTGGGAGAAGTCTGTTTCTGTGATCTTATCCTGTAGCTATATCCTGGGTGAGTAGGAGAGATGTATAAGCCAGAATGACATAGCAGTTGGAGAAGATTATTTAAAAATTATTAATGGTAACTTTCTTGTTTTGTTTTCTCCAGAACACAAGCCAATGTTCCCAAATATTCTGAAGAAGGGATACTTAGAAATTAGAAGAGACAATGACAGCTACTGGCAAACCTGTTACGCTGAGCTCTCCCCATACAAACTCTACCTGTATTGCTTGGACAGCAGTGGCAACCAGACTCTTCCCACAGTGTATCCCCTCATGCGTTTCCAAAGGATCACTGTTAGTGGTTGCATCGAAACCAAGGTGGTAGACACTGTCCTCTCAGACAGCTCACAGCTGCAGCTGAAGGCGCAGTCTTCATGGGAGGCTTTGGACTGGGGACAGAAGCTTTGGGAAGCAGTGCGTGTTTCTATCCCTGCTTTCACAAGACAGCAGGAAAAAATGGAGAATGTGCCAAAGCCTGAAAGTAACAGTGACCTTTCTCAAACCAATGGATTGATTGAGAAGCCCGTGAAGCTCTTGCTGTCTATGAATTTGACTGAAAACAATAAAGAATACCAAAATATTCTCAAGTCAGGGACTCTTTATAGGTTAACTGTCCAGAATAACTGGAAAGCATTTACTTTTGTCTTGAACAGGTCTTATCTTATGGCATTCCAACCGGGTAGGCTTGATGAAGATCCTCTGCTGAGTTACAATGTCGACTTGTGCTTGTTAGTGCAGACAGATCCTCAGGATGGCTGTGACTCTTGCTTTCAGGTCATTTTTCCTCAAGATGTTCTCCGCCTGCGTGCAGAGACCCGTCAGAGGGCTCAGGAGTGGATGGAGGCACTGAGAACAGCAGCCAATGCTACTAGAAGTTTAACTCAGAACCTACAGGTCACACTTAGGAACAAGCCTGGAGATCGACCCTTTGGAAATGATCTGAGAAAGAGCAAGCGGCAGTCTGTAACCACCAGCTTTCTGAGCATCCTGACCACTCTGTCCCTAGAGAGGGGGCTCACGGTTCAGAGTTTCAAGTGTGCAGGTAAGCAGCCACTGTGGCATCTGCATTCACTCCCCTTCTGCAGGAATAAAGACAAAAACACAACTTGGAGGGATCATCTGTGTGTATTAGCTGCAAAGAGCTGTTCCCTGCCTCACATTATGACCATAGGCACTTTAGTGTGTTACCCTTTTTTTCCTCCCTGGAATATGTGGAGAAAAGCCCATTTAGGGATTCACCTGCATTTCATAAGCAATGCCAAAACCTTAGATCCCGTGTGTGTAACATACAACACTACATAGGCCAGAGCTGCCTTAACAAGGTGTATGTTCTTACTTTAGAACACTGGAAAGTTGTTCTGGAATCAAAAGGATTTGAATTTTGGATACTGAGACGCAACTGAGATGCAGGAAAACTCAATACCAGCAACAAATGTGTTATTAAACAGGCATTCTTTATTGCAGCGCTGGGCAACATGGGGGATAGCTCCTCCTAACATGCATGCTACCATACAGACTTGTTCGCAATTTATAGCACTGGGTTTACAGATATACATTTCTTACATAACCATCGATGAAGCAAGAGACCCTTCACAGTTGTTTGTCAAGACCCTTATCACATACCAGACCTAATGGCTGTAATTAATTTGCTGCCTCACTTCGAGCACCGGACCCCTATAGAGCCCTTGTCAGTTGCTGCAGCTATGCCAGCTGCTTCACTGGTGCTGAGTCATAATCCCTGTCCAAGTGAGTTTGTTAGTTCTTAAGTTTTGCTGTTTCTTAACATTTAATTTCTTAATTGACTGTATTCAGTAATTTATAAAATCTATTTTCTTAATTTCCTTTATTCAATACAATGTAACTTTCCAACTCCTGTCAATTTTGTTTCCTTTTATTACTATCTCTCTTTCAGGTTCTTTTCTGGAGCTCAGTTTCTTCTCTGAGTCTTCTTAGGAGACTCTTCAAAAACATATATGCTTCTCTGAAATACTATTGTTTGGTGATGTGTGTTCCATTACTGAAGTTTAAGCATGACCTTATCTGGTTTTTAAGGTAGGGGTGAGTGAAAAGGTGACATCAAGCCTCTGCACCCAATAGTAAATCTCTATTCATTTAATTGATGGCTCTATTCTGAGGCAAAAGCATGATTTTATCCAGTTTGGGAATGAAGTGAAAATAGAGAGTATGTGGATTCAGTTCTTTGTCCTTTTTGAACTTCGGTGGAGGCATCTTTGTGGAGCAAATTTTGAATTTTGTGCCTAACTTGTACTCTGTGGCTGGCTTTAGTTACTTCTGCTTAGAAATAGCCAGGTGTATCATAAACAGCTTTTCTGGAAGGTTTTCCTCTTTTGTTACAAGAGTTACGAAGGTCTTGTCTCTTCATTCTGATGTGGGAGTCTCCTGTTGTGCTGGAGCTACAGATGGCTCAGGAGAGGCTTTGTGCGGCCCAAGATCTGCTGGCTGGCCTGAAAGCCTTCCAGGGGAGACCTGTGCCCCAGAAATACTGAGTTGGTGTCAGAACTGGCTGTAGAGTCAGCTGTGTTCATCCCACTCTGGTGATCGCCTGCAGGTGGTGTTCCTGCTTGTCTCTCCACAGTGCATTGCACCCACCTGACAGCTGGAGCACCTTGCAGGTTGGCCTCGCTGCTTCTGCCCAAATTCGGTTCTCTTCCTGGCTGTAAACTCTTTGTGTGTCTTCACATCCTTTATTTCTGGGAGTAATTATGTGCCAAGCTACTGCTGAAACTGAAGGTGCCTGGCTCCCGTGATAGCTGATTACCTGAACACTGCCAGACAGTGGTCATGTCTTGCATTTAAGGGGACCTGTGAGAGTGACAAGCTCTGGGGAGATTCTGGGAATGGGTTGAATAGGCATGCCCAAGATGGATCCAACCCAGTGTGTTATCCAGCAGACAGCCTTGTGAAACTCAACAAACACAGTAATATCTCAGATAACATTAAAACTTTGTAGCTTCCCCCCCTTGTTTCTTTTATCCTCAGTAGAGGAAGATTTTGTAATTTTGCTTCATCTTCTGACGGAGGTCCCAGAGGGTTTCAAGGGAGCATTTCTAGTTACTCCTCAAAAATAGTATCAGGCCCTAGGATGGCAACAAAATGCCTATCTCCAAGGTGAAATAGATTTTAGTCTTGCATTGTATAGACAGACCATTGTCTCTCAAGGATGGATTTCCTTTCACAAATGTGGGATGATTCATCTGATGTGTTCCCAACAGAAATCAGGTGCTCTGACCATGTCAGCATTGTGTGGAGTCTTTTCTTAATGTAAAGGCATTCCCAGTGCTCCTGTGTTCTCTTGTTAGTCTGCAAAACTAAGCAAACACTCTGGTGTAGAGAAATGTGAGCTGCGGAGAGCCTGTGAGGAGCCAGCCACTGGGGTTCCCTGCCCCTGAGGAGGGAGATGCAGGACACTTGTGATAGGAGCAGACACTTTGCAGCCTTAGAGTTGGTCTTTGAGAGTCGGCTGGAGCTCCTAGCAAAGAAATGAGTACCTGTAATTATAACTGGGAGAAATTGGGAAACTTTCTTGGCTCAGAAAAGTTTGTGCTTTGGAGGCAGCAGCGAGCTGAGCCTCTCGTGGTGCCCTGCTCCCTGCAGGCAGTTTGCTGTTCCCCGCATGGGCTGCTGTTTAACCTGAGGGGCTGCTGTTGGTAATTACTGCTTGCAGGCATTGAGAGCCGTTTTCCCCAAGGCTGCTGGGAGGGGTAAGCTTGGAAAAGGATGGGGAGAGGGGGAGGAAGAAAAGTTTTGCTGTGAATTCTTCAGCCATTTAGTGCAAATTCCTGTAATTACCGTCTTTGTGTCCTGTCCCAATGGCACATAATACAGCAGAAGCCTTTCCTAATTGAGACCTTACAGGAGGTACAAATCCCTCCTTTGTTCGACCTGACAAATTAGTGCCAGAAAGTGGCAAGGTCCGAGTGGGAATCAAAGGCAAGCAACACAAAGATGGAACTTAAGGCTACAGTAATAACCCTCTCTAGTCCTGTAGGGGTGGGAGGGAAGGAAAAGTAATGACCAATGAAAAATGAAGGGTTTTTTTGTTATAAATTCCCTTGACATGACAGCACCTCAGGGCTGCTTTATTTATTTAGGAAAAGTGATTAAATAGTAATACAACAGGACAGACCATTGTCTCTCAAGCAACCCCCCTTCCTACAGACCCCTGCTGTCTTGGCTAATTGATTGACAATGAGCCTCTGATGAAGAAGGTTGTTGGGAGGACCTGATGGGGACAGGGTTGGGTTTTAAAAATTTTTCTCTTTTCAGCCTTTGTAGGGTTCCCTTCCCCATTTTTTTTTTTTTTTTTACTATTTGAAATACTTTCTGCGTCCCCCCTTCCTTTTCTTCCACAATAAAAGCTTTTCAAGTGACTGCTCCCGGACAAACAGCTGACACTTACAGGCAGGTAGAGAAGAATACCAATGCCTGTGCCTCGCTAGTGACAAGTTTATCTTGGAGTCTGACGAGCACTTTTCAACGCCTGATACAAGCCAGGGTGGTGGTGTCAGATGTAGTCATAGGGCAGGGGGGACAAATTGTTGATACACTGGAGTCAGAAGGGCAGCTTGAAAAAAGTTTTCTTTTTGCTTGGTGAGCAGATGCAAAAGCTTTCCCCCACATTTCTAACACTTTGTCTTGATGCAGAGGACAGGGCATTATTTCTCATAATCTCAAAAAAAGAAAGAAAGGGCCACTAACTAACAGTGGAAAGGCATGTTTGTTTGTTTTTTTAATAAACACTTTTAGCTTTGCTGCCATTTTAATATTTTTGGCTTGGAAAAGCAATAGATTTTGGGATGTGGGATTAACTAGAAACTGCTGGCACTGGGATGGCAGCCTCTTAGAATCATAGAATCATAGAATCATAGAATAGTTTGGGTTGGAAGGGACCTCAAAGATCATCAAGTTCCAACCCCCCTGCCATAGGCAGGGACACCTCCCACTAGATCAGGCTGCTCAGTGCCTTGTCCAGCCTGGTCTTGAACACCTCCAGAGAGGGGGCATCCACAACCTCTCTGGGCAACCCGTTCCAGTGCCTCACCACCCTCAGAGGCCTCACAGCCTCTGTTCTGTGCATGTTCGTGTAACTACAGGCTTGATCTTGCCCTATTGCTAGGGTACAGCAGTGTTCCCATGGGAAGCATTTAGGGCTCTGAGCTGGATTGGTATTTTTGAGAATTGATCTGCTCAGGTGAGAGTTTGGAAGGACCTAGTCCTTGTTTTTACATGGGTATAAAGTGAAAGTTGATTGCAAGTCCAAGCAGGTAAATACCAGGCTTTTTATGATTTGTTCTTTAATATGTAGGAAATCAGAGACATGCATGTTAGGGAGAAGATGTGTTACTAACTTTTATGTTAGTAACTTTTATTTCACCTGGGCTCGACAAATCCTGAAACTGTTCATGTAATGAAATCGGGATGAGGTGGCTTCCTTCAGAACATGTGTTTTGATGCAAAACAGCATCTTGCAGATAGCTGTAGCTGGGTGTGGATTCTCCAGTGGCTGTCCTGTTTCTCCGCTAGGTCATCCATGGGCTCCTGGGGAAAGGCAGTTGTTTCTTCTGGAGGTCTGTAAGGAGCAAATCTCCTCAGTTGCCCTTGGCAGTGGTGATTCCCTTGGCATATACCTTCATGTTTCCGTAGATGGGGAGGATAAACAGCTTCTGCCCTTGCCTCCTATTTTTTTTGAGGTTCCGATTCTTTTGATATCTAAAAAAGATAATTCACCTTGTATTTTTATTTTCCATCCTTAATTGAAACAAGCATTTTTCAAGAGAAGTCTCTTGTGTCTGACAGGAGCACTTGTTGCTTAGACAGCAAGTCCTAATGGATGTGGGAGTTTTCACCTTCTGCAAAATGTACTCTATGCCCTTTTATTTGTCTGCGTGGCTTTGCATGCACCTCTTCTGGGCTGCCTTCTAGTCTTCTCCTCCCTGCTTTTTCCATGTCCTGCCAAAGGGATAAATACTGCCATTAGGGCTCCATTGACTTGGCCAGTTGAGCTCAACACTAGGTGCAGGAAACCCAGAAGTTAGTAAATGGGCTATTTCTTGAGCTTGCAGCCCTGTAAATCGAGCAACAGACAGAAAGTTGTTGGCTTTCAAGGAATCTACTGCTGTGATCAAGATGGGGGATTGTTGTAGCATGACTGCCTTGTACAGCAACTCACCACACTGGTCTGAAATTACCCTTACAGAGGTAAAAGTAAAGTTCCTTCCCTGCTCCAGTGAAAAGAAAGTATTTTCACAATTGCTTGCCAGACAGCAGTATGGTGTTTTGGTTTTTTTTAAAAGGAAGAAAGCATTAGTCAGGTTCAATGTTGACATTGTCCAACTTCTCAAAAACCCACATAGCTGGAAACTTCTCACATCTAGATAGTAGAAAAAAGCATGGTTGCTCCTTCCTTGAATTTAGCAAATACTTAGTAAATGGTCATCACAGCCAGCACTTATTTGTAACATGGCACTGAAATGAAAATACTAGGGGGCAAATCTTGGCAAACAGCACAATAATAAAATATCAGAAGGTCCTTTGGAAGCTTGTCAACACTCTTGCCACATTTTTAGTCCAAAATAACAATTGGTTTCACCTGTCCAGGCCTTTTATATTTGTGCTTTCTAAGTGCTGTATATATTTTGTGCTTGGTTACATTTCAACTGATCTCTTTGTTCCAAGCCTTCAGCAGCTTTTTGCCTTCCCTGTATTTGAGAATCTGTAAAATCCATTGAGAATGCGTTTAGCTGTGAAGGTTTTATTGTTTAAGCATCTTCACTTTAGACCACAGTCTTCCAATCTTGTGTGTGACTTTCAAGCTCAGATTTTGTTGACTGAAAGTAAACTTCCATTGCTAAAAAATCCAAGTAAAAAGCAAGTTTCCAAAAGTATAGGTTTGTTATAGCCATTTGATGAGCAGCTAGTATTTTTTTTGTCTGATTTTTAACAAAATGTTGTTCTTGACTTAGATATGCAGAGCTTACACTTTGACGTTTAGGTTTTTTCGGTTTTTCATTTGCAGGCTTCATTAGTTTGTTGGAAAGGCAGAACTTAGCTGTGTAATCTGTGTCATATTTGTATGCTTTCTTCTACAGTGGATAGTACAAACATGCAGAACTTCACATGTGCACATATATGTGGCGTCAGCAGACTTGTTTCAACCAGGGATTTATCTTCTTTGTCTTAATTGTTCATCTTCTCCCAGGGGTCTAGAGGTCTGTGTTCAGCTCTACAGGTACTAAAGGGTGTTGTTTACTTCCCTTACCCCTAACAGTCTAAATATTGGATCTCTATGCTAATCCAGTCATCACTGACTGGAAGAAAGCCTGGGTGCCTAGGGGATTATGTTATGCATCTCCTCTTCCTGGGAGAGGTGCTCTGTGACAGTGTCTGTGAGGCATCACTAGTACCATGGGATGGGATGGGAAACACTCTTTGGAGTGGCTTGTCTCCCCAGCCTGGGTAGAGCCAGCAAGACTAGATTGGGGAGGCTAAATCACCCTAGACGAATTGTGTGAGACAGGAAAGACAGGGCTACTGTATTGTATCTTCAAGTGGCACTAACAAAGATGGGAAGGATGTTAATTTAGGGTTTAGTGCTGAGCTCCAGCTAATAGTCAAGATTTCCATTGACTCAGAATAGCTGCTCCATCATTTGGAGTCTATTTTTAAAAAAAGAAATTAGTCTGGGGGCTGAGGACTATTGAACCCTTTCTTATTTCTGTAGAAGCTGATCTAGGTTATAACTAAAGTAGGATTTGTATATTGCTGACGTAAATAATATGGGGTTTATATGTTGCTTAGATAAGTATAACAGTGTGTCTTCCTTACAAGTTTGTGTTTTCCCATGGAGAAGTGAATTGGAATAGATGCACAGAAGCACAATGCCAACAACTGAATTCTCACCTGTTTTTGCTGAGCACAGCTACAGCAATAATGTATGTCTCATCTAAAGCTGAAAATTTGATGCTGTCCTGCTTAGTCTGCTTTATGGCTTTATTAAGCTGAAAGCTTTTTGAAGTCTGTGGGTTGTTTTCTGTTCTTGATATTGTATGTTGTTTTTAAATGGACTAGCTTCTGAGCTAATCTGTCACAGATTTAATTATGGTACATAATCGCAAGGGAGTTGCTTTTTCCTGATACTGAGCAAGGAACTTTATTGAATAAGGAAAACAGCTGTATACTTAATTCTAGTTCCACTTTCTGTGTCTCACTGTAGAGCTATTCCTTTCTTTTCTTGCTACAAAATTAATGAGAAAAATATTTGGATAAAAAGAATAGTTGCGTGCATCTTCCTTGACCTTAAGACGGTGGAACAGCCTGAAAGTGACAGACATTATGCTGTCCACTCCTTGTAGCATGGTGTTTTCCATGCTTCACAGAGTATCTTGGATTCCTCACCACCACCTTAGTTCAGGGAGAGAAACTTGTAACAACTTTTTATCTTCCTGTGGTTTTCTTCTTGAAGTCTTAGCACTTGTACATGAGCCTCTTGGTGCTCACAGATCTGCTCTGCTCACAGATCTGTGTTGAGAGAGGTGCATCTGTGCCCATCCATGCTTTCTTGCAGCTATTTTTTCTAACTCCTATTTTCTTTACTCGATTCCAAGACTGTGTTGTTAGATTTTCTGTGATGAAAGGTTTGGTATTACTTCTACCCTCACTTTGCTAGCGGTATAGCGGCAGCTGCACTTCTTCCTTATGTAGCTTACTCTGTAACATCCTTTAGGTAGGGATGATTTGGGGTAATCATAAATATTGCAGTGTTCACCATGCTCAGGGTTTGCCAGACCTTTGTACAGATGTTGTATGGTAAGTATTCTGTATGAATGCTCAGAGTAGGTGAGAGTGCCTTGGTGAAAGTTGTGTGGAAGGTGCTTTTTCTAGCTACAGGCAAATCTTTTCTCTGCAAACATGAAAAGATTTGTCCTGCACCCTGGACTGGTTGTTGAGTGGTGTTACTGGCCTCTGAGGTGGTCAGCTCTGTCTGACTACCTTGCTGGGAGTTGTGTTCAAGAGTTTAAAGCCAGGAATCAGTACTACCTTTGCTTCTGGTAAATACAGTACCATCTTTTTGTACATGAATGTCCAGGTGCAGACAAAGGCATTAAGCCACAAGCTATTCCTTTTTCCTTTCTCTCTTGCTCTATTTTTCTTCCATCGTACAAAAATAAAGTAACATAAGTGGTCTGTGTCACAGAAATATGTTTGTCACACTACATCACTTTGAACTGCATAACATCAAAGGAAATCAGTGCTTTGATAACTTGATTTGAAAAGATTGTAGAAATAGCCATCATTATGATTCACAACAGATAGGAATGGAAAAGATGGTGATTTTCAAACAGCAGAGCTTGTGAGGTAAGGGAAAATGTGAGATAGCTACCACTGCTACATTCTCATCCAAAAAAACCCAAAGTTACAATTGTTATATAGCTTTGCAGAGTATGATTTACTTGAGGATACTAAGAGGATTTGGAAATACACCGTGTAGAAAAAAAATGTGGTTCTGAAGAATGAGGAAACACATGGGGCTGGGGAAGGGCTGGAATAAGGGAGAAAGCAATGCATGCTGCTTGGATAGGAGCTTCTTCCACTTTCTTTGCTTTGTAAAACCATCCTTTCTGAAGGGAAGGGCTTCCAGGATTGCTTTCTGAGTCCCTCTATGCACCAAAGATCTTCAGTTCTTATGGGCTGGACATAGGGAGAAATAGAGGCCCTTCAGCACTTCTGTGTTTATATTGCCTCTCCCGAGGAAAGTCTCCAAGTGGACTGGAATAAGTTCCTGTCTCTAGGAGGTAGCAATAAATCAGGCCTTAGAATGGTGACTTCTTAACTGAAGACATTTTAATTTAGCCTTTGAAGGTCCCTTACAACCCTTTAAGGGTTCTGTGATAATTTAGGATGA
This sequence comes from Turnix velox, assembly GCA_013400935.1. Classification (NCBI taxonomy): domain Eukaryota; kingdom Metazoa; phylum Chordata; class Aves; order Charadriiformes; family Turnicidae; genus Turnix; species Turnix velox. The sequence continues at coordinate 506,347 of VZTY01002268.1, forward strand.
TTTAGGATAATTTAGGCAGTTCAAATTGGAGCTGAGCTTATGGCACTAGGACAATCTGCAGCCTGTGGAGTGGCAGGGAGAGCACAGTAGCAGTTTGGTGAAATCAGTGCATTCAGTCCCATCTTCATAATCACCCCCTACACAAGTAACTGTTGGCTATTGATGAATGTTTATAAAGATTTCGGTGTCATTGAGTTTGGAGACTTTGGTCTCATTCAGATGCAGCTTCGCCACATCAGCTGATCCAAAAACATTGAGCTAGAAAATACATGTCATTTGGCTTTCTCTACTTCAAGTGTGAGGTGATGGTTGTCTGTAATGAATGCTAAAGCTGGAGTCAGTTGTGGGATGAAGACAGATATTTCAGTCCTTTTCAGTGATAGGAAATCCAGAGGCGACTAGTCAGAAAGATTCAAACCCTTCGCTTCTCTTAGCGAGCTGCACTGAAGAATGTGCCGTACTGAGGTATTGCTGACACAAGCATCCTTCCTGAGAGCTTGTTCCCATTTAGCTTGAGAGAGGGGAATGCTCTCTTTCATGGATTATTTCTTCTTGCTCCATGAAGAGTGTGGTGGGCATACTCCTCTGTTTCCTTTTCAGTGGGACATGATTTACCTCTGCTGTGCTTTTAAAAACATGGGCTCCATAGCAACAGCGTGACTATCTTCTGCAAGCATCTTCCAGGGCTACTAGTCAGACCAGTGTCACAGCAGATGAACAGAACTGGTATTTCATGTCTCCTCAGCTGTTCAGAACCTTCACCTTTATGTCTGAATGTATTTTAAAAGCTGGAAAGAATAAGTCTCCGTGTACTGCAGAGCACTGGTACTTGAGCCTGCTGCCAGGCGTGCCTGCTGACTTTGTCTGTAGCAGCACAGTGGAGCAGGACTGCCAGGAAACTCTTTTAACTGACTGGTCAGGAAACTGGTTTTTTGGTGTTTTTTTTGGTTATTTTTTGGTTTTTTTTTAAGAAGAGAAGAGGAAAGAAGAGGAGAGGAAAGATGGGAAAATGCATGCTTTGCACTGAGGGAAATACAGAGTTTTTGGCTTTTAGGTTCTGATTCTAAGCCACAGTCATAGGTCATCTTTTTTTTTTGTAACGCACTGCTGAATTGCTTGAATTGACTTTACCCTTAGAAAAGGCATGCCTGCATTCATTCTCCCCAAAAAAATACTGCCTTGCAAAAGGTTCTGCTACTATTTACCATACAAAAAAGTATTTCTACAATGATAATAGTTTCCAGTCTTAATGATTAGGTTTTCTGTTTGCTTTTTAAGATGAGATTATGTTTTTGCATTACATGTGTGGAGTTATACAATTACAGGTACATGTTTATACTCATGGTCTGAATGAGTAAAGGAAGAGATATTAACATAAGTGTCTCTTCCATCAACTGAGCTGTTTATACATGTGCCTTTTTCAAGAAACTGCAAAGAGGGAAGAGAAAAAGAGATGGAGACAGGAAGTCTCTCTGATTCACTTGATAATGTGTGTTGCAGAGAGTCAATGTCCAAATGGCTCTGGAGTGTGGAACAGGAGGAAGTGATCTAATTGTGTTGGTCAGGTTATTCTAATTATTTTTATTAGAGCAGAGGTGACATGGTAGCATCAGCTAATGGGTAAAAATGGGGGTTTGATTTACGCCTGGAGTACTTGAGCTGCAATCTCTCCTTAAATCAAGGTAAATTCTACTAGGGAAGAAAACATGCCTTCCATGGGAGAAGGTATATAATTAGACTAAACAAAAGCACTTGTACTGACAAAAGCAGTCAGTTAGTTTATTTCTCCCTGAAAAATTCTGCTTAACCACTATTTTTGCTGTTAAACTGTTGTTCTAGGATTCTACTAATCAGCATGGCTAACCAGCTCCAGCAGAGACTGACTGAGCATAAAGCACATGCCTGAGTGGGGCTCTGGTGCTGATTGTGTCTGTAGCTATAACCGTCATACAGAGATTTAAAGGAAAATAAGAAATACTGTCATGTTTGGTTAAGATGCAATGAAATGTCTATGGTTATTTCTAGTCTCCCTTCCTAAGCAGGTTGTTTAATGACACTGTGTTATCTGTCTTCCCTCTGCTCTAATATGGCTTGAACCTTTTGGCTTGTTTTAGCTACAGCTGGGGAAAAGGCAGAAGTGTCAAATACATTGAGTTTCTATGTGTTTTGTGAAAACAGATGGTCAGGTGAATGAGAATTGTGCCTTACTGCAAGAGGGTATGGGAAGAGGCAAAGGATCCAGCTGTTAAAGAACTATCAGGCAGACCTCAGACCCTGTAAGGCACAGGATAATCCAGTCATAAGGAAAAAAACACCTGCAGGAAACTGAGCTGTGTCACTGCTACTAGTCAAGGATGACTCCATCGCAATGTGATTGCTGCTCACCGTTATTATGCATGGTCTGACTGTGGTTTGCTTTGGCTCTGCTGATTCTGTGACTGAATCCTACCTGCCAAGTCAGCATCCCTTTTGGCTGTCAGCAGGAGCAGGTTTGCACTCCCCCTCACCCTGCTGAGGGAGGAAATGGGAGTTTCTGAAGAAAGTGTGCAGCACTTCTGTGGTCTGGTGTATTCTGTCTGGGCTTCAGGTCGTGATTTTCAGATGGCTTGTGGCTGGATATCTCATAGTTGGACTTCTGACTTTGTTTCTTGAGAATTACTAAGTAACGTTTGATTGCTCTCTAAACTCTTTGTCATAGATGCCCAAGATAATGTATGTTTCTTCATCTCTAATCTATGAATACTGATATTTATAGTTCATTGGTAAAATAAATAAATAGTTCTTTAGAAGATTTTCAGATTAAGGAATATTTAATCTTCTTCCTGCATCCTGAGTTTTTATCTCTGTCATGATTTACAGATTCAGACTTCTTTCCTCTCTTTCTTCTCCAGGCTGTCAGCGCTCCATAGGCTTGTCCAATGGGAAAGCCAAGGTTTGCAGCTACAGTGGATGGTATTACTGCAGTACCTGCCATGTTGATGACAGCTTCCTCATACCTGCACGACTAGTTCATAACTGGGACACTTCTAAATACAAGGTAATCTCCCTGCTGGTTGGCTTGCTAGCAAGTGATTTGAATTCCCCTTTAGATAGAAACGTGGATGGTAACAGGTTGAAGGTTACAGACTCTGACTGCTATTGTGGTTGTTTTTGTCCCTCTTTCCAGAATGAGCCATGCTCTCCCAACAAGACAGATATTTTCATCAGTTTCCTTAGACAGACCTGAAGCGTTCATCCACAGGAGCAGCCATGCTCCCCTTTCTTGGTGGCATCTTCTCCATAATTGCTTATCTGGTTGTTCAAGAGCTCAGATAGCGTGTGCTGAAATAATAACAAACTCATAAGGAATTTGGACCATGTTAGAGCTTCAGACCTTGCAGCCACTGTCAGGGAGAAAGGCTGTTTGATGTTTTGTGTCTGCTAATATTATTATTATGAGCTATTTGAAAAGGAAAAAATAACCAGTAAATGCCCTATTAGGGGAAAAGCAGCTCTCTTGAAGAAAATTTGTCAGATGGAGAGATTATTAATAAGTAGCCAGAGCCCGCCATCAGGAAAATTATAGTTTTGCACCATGAAATGCAAGATTCTGTAGAGTTTCAAAGCTCCTATATGTAGAGACAAATCCCCTCCCATTTGTAGAAGCTAGGAACAAATATTTAAGAGTTCTTTCTTCTTTGTGTGTTTCTGCCAAGGACAACTTTCTAGCCTGCACGATTTTCAAGCTTTAAGCATACATTGAAAACTTTGTGTACTGTAATCTCACTATACTAGTGATAAGTCGTCAATCTGCACTTTTTGTAGACATGCAGAACAACTATGAAGTGACTTGAGAGTACAAGCAAATTCTGTACAGGTACTTTACTAGATTCTGTGGCAAAGGCTCCGAGGGGTGAGTTTAAGAAAGAAATAGCATTTCTTAGGTAGGAAAACACTATTAGAGCAGAATTATAGGTAAGCAGGGAAGGTGAAAGGGCCATCATGTGCCACAGTGGCAGTGTGGCAGCTGAGCTGAGAGCACTGATTGTATCTCCTCAACTCCATCCCATCAGTGCATAGCATAAAAATAACAAGTAATTCATGTTACTTCAGTGAAATCTTTGAGATTTTTAATTTCTGCTCAATTTTGCATACATATTGTTTTACTCTGTCCCTGCCATATCTCTGTGGGAACTAAGCAGTATTTTTCTGAAATAGAGCACATACATATAGCCTGAACTTTCATATCTTGTCTCCTTTCTCTATTCAGAGGTAAGGTCTGATGTTTATTTCTTCTATATGGTCTGAAGGGCAGCTTAGCACTATCTGCTGCTCTTAATAGTTACAGTGAAACTGCGTGATACGTGTCTTGGTCAAATGGTCCTGATTTAGCAAAGACAGATACCATGTTCCACTTCCTTGAGGTGACATTGGTAGTGATAATTTTCTTTGGTTTCATTTTTAAAGATCTCTTAGTTTGTTTGCATTTTACCTCCCATCATTGGCCAGTGTGCCCACAGGAAGCTATGCAGCATCATCCCCAAAATAAGGCTAAGCAACAGAGCTTCTCCTAAATGCCCAGCCTACCTGAAAGTGGAGCTTTTGCTGGGAGTGGGCCGCTCTTGGACAGAGTCACAGCATAACCCAGAGAGGTTCTAGAGAACAATAAGCAGAGCTGACATGGAGCTACAATCTTCAAAAGCTTCTGTTTCACACATTCTGAAATGTCTCTGCTTGTCCACCAAATGGAATTAAGGGAGTTTAGAGTCTGAAAAGCTTCCTTCCCACTACTGCTTTTTCTTCACCTCTGCAGGGGATTCTGGGATCTGTTCCATCTGTCTCTGGCAAAGGAGGCACCAGTAGGTACTCCAGCACCTGAACTGTTATGATGCTACAGTATAATTGGGCATGTTTCTCATTCATGTTTTGTGGACTCCCAAGACATCTGAACAGCAGCTGTAAACACTTGCATCAGTTAAGTAGGTTTTGCAAATGGAGGGGTTCTTGTCTGCTTTTGGAAAGACAGACCGTAAAAAGATGTAAGTTGTAGAATCTGTAGAGTTGTGTCTTCCCACGCCCAAGATCTTGGAAAACAGCAATGCACTAAACACCTGAAAGTCCATGGGTAGGAAAACAAAAACAAAAGCTGTTTGAAAGGACCTGGCAGAGACAAACATGTTTCTCTTGTCACAACCCAAGCAGCAGTTCAATTCTTGGACTCAATTTTTCCCTTTTTCTCTCTGTTTTCGTATTTCTGGTTTTTATGTGTTTGTATAAAGGGAAAAGAAGCAATCTTCTGACTGTCCTCTCTTTCCTTTACTCGGGCTGTTTTCCCCACTTGCACACGAAAACCAGTAAGTGTTGCAGTTTGGTTCAGGCAGCTTCCAGCCAGCACAATACACCAGACAAACACAGACGGAAATTAACTCCCTGTTCCAGAAGGCTTCAAGAGAGACTGACTCTTGGTAAATTGATTTCTCAGCTGTAAGGTTGCAGCCTCTAGAAAAGGAAGCTTTAGAAATGTTAGTATCCATCCTTGCTTGACATGTAAAGCTAATGCCTTTTTGCATCTTCTTGCTCCTTCTGGTTTATTTAATAGGATTGTCTAGTCTGCCCGGGAAAATTGAGGGGTTGTGAGTGTGTTATTATGTGTACCAGAGTAGTGGCTGGTAGCAGGCTGATTGCTTGACCCTTCCCATCATAAAACTGCACTTCAGCCTCTTGTAACTTTGCTGTGGTTGACCTTGTGAGTTAATGTCTTACATGCCCTGTGTGCCTCTGTCAGGCATGGACAATGAGCCATCACCTGCACATCAGCCAGAGATGCTGGGCAAATCTACTTTTCTTGCAGTCAGTACTCTGCAAGTACATTGTACAGGCAAAGAGACAGAAAGGTTGTTTTACTCCTCTCAAAGGTTGGATTCAGACCATGCAGCACCAGAGCCATTGTAGTGCACAAGTATTGCAGTCTCTCAGGTGGTCTCAGACCCTGCATGGGGCAATCTCCCACTTTACAAAGACAAAAACAATGCCAGAACTAAGGTATGAGAGTGTAGTACTTGGACAGTAGTCATCATCTGATTTCCTAGACAACAGCATAGATGGGTGAGGAGCCCGTTGCTTTTGCAGGGGCTTAAAGCAAGGAGATAAGACTACAAAGACATCTCTGGGCACCAAGTCCTGCAGCTGGGAGGTGCTAGTCACTATACCAAACCTTCACGTGCTTTCTGGGGAATCACTGAATATATGGCTTACTTGTCTATTGGTGGGGGACCAGTAATATTTACTATAGTTACAGCAGTTGTCAGGAGATTGCTGAGATGTTACAGCTCAATAGTTCAGTGATTTGTAAGAGCAGGTAGCTTAACTGCAGTCTCTTTTGTGCACTGCGTGAGCATGTTTAATAAAACATCAACATTGCCAGTGCTGGAAAACTTGACATATCTGGGGATTGTAGAGTGTTGTTCTGCAAAATCCAAGTTGCTTTGTGTTGCTCCTGATGCAGCATGTCACCTGTGCTTCCATTCAGACAGAACAGTTCTTCATACATGCATTATTAAAAAAAAAGAGAGAAAATTAAAAAAAAGAAACTAGTAGGATGTTTAGAGCAAATGTTAGGTTTAATACAGCTTCAGATCCTGAGAAATCTGAAGAGTCAGCTGTGTTTATAGTTACACATTGTATTATATGGTGGGAAGGCTGGCCCTGGTATTATTTCTTATATTATTATTACACGCTGTGAAGTGGCTACATTTGGAGCTAACTTCCCTTGTATTTAGCTGGTGACTTGTGCTGGTTTTGGAAGTGGTGCTACTTACAAGGATGTGTATTGCTTTTCCCTACCTTACAGCCTTATGGCACCAAAAGGGAAATAACATCCTAAATCCCAAGAGTGATGTGCCCTTTCTCCTTTTGTTAGTCTTAATTCATCCCTCCTGAGACTCAGTGTAAACACCGATTTAAAGGCTCTGGAGGACTAATTGAATTGGGGAATAAATAGTATTTCTGTAGCACATTTTAAAGTGATTTGCAGCTCATTTAAGATAATGCCATCTTCTCCTTTTCCATCTGTGATAAAATGCAGAAATGAAGAATGAGACAGAATTTGGCCTTCTCACCTGAGAAACAGAAATACCTTTTCTAATGGGAACAAAAGTCCCAAGATTTACAAAGATTACAGTAGCTCTCTGCAGGTGGAGATAAAACAGAGCACTGTCATGAGAAAGGCATAAGAAAAAAATTCTTTCAGATGAAGCATTAGAAGTGAGTAATACCAGTAAAATTCAACTTTATTTATCTGTTTTTAAAAACTACAGCTTGATAGATGTGCTTCTGGTTATTTTCTTTTTACAGAATTTTAACCATACTGGCTGAGCATGAAACAAAAGGGAGTAGTGCTTTACACTGGAGTCTTACAGTCTGGGATAGTGCAGTGTAATTGGGCCTGCAGTGTGTATGTTTCCTTTTCTAGTGTGCTTTGGCACTTACCAAATCACTTCTTGGCAAAAAGAAAGCAGCGAATAAACAGAAAAATATTAGCAGATGAGAAACTTGGTAATTGGTTTCTATTTGAAAAACATCTGGTAAACTTTGTGACCCTACAGTGAAAACATGTGGCTGCAGGTATTGTATTTTGGGTTAGCAAGCAGTTAGCTCATACATTCAATTTGATGGGTTTGATGAAGTTCAAGTTGTCTGTAGGCAGATACAGTTGGATTTCTCTCAGCTCTGTCTTCACGTGTAATTGGTATCAGAGTACGTTTTCAGATGCAGGGAAGAGCTGACAGATCGAACAGGGGGGTTGCCCAGAGAGGTTGTGTGGAAAGAGCACCTAGCTAGACTGCTTTGTTTTTCAGGTATCAAAGCAAGCCAAAGAGTTCCTGGAATATGTTTATGAGGAGCCACTGATTGATATCCAGCAGGAAAATCCCATGTTGTACAAGCACGCTGAACCTCTGGCAACTGTTGTCCGCCTGAGACAGCAGCTGAAATCTCTCCGAGCCTACTTGTTCAGCTGCAGAGCTGCAGTGGCTGAAGATCTGCGTAGAAGGTAAGAACTGCAATGCACAGCACAAGGATGTAGTGTCCTTATCTTGTTGTTTTTGTCCTTCCCTCTCCCCTCACAATCTTGTTCTGAAGTAGTTACATGTTTAGAAGGAGATGCTTGTATTTGATTTGTCTGGGAAGCCAGGTTATCTCCTGCTGAAGAAAATGGTTTTATAAGGCCTGAATATCTGCAGTTGTTCTTAACAGCTATTAGCCCAGGCTTATTATTGTGGACATCTTCCTCTCCCCTTCAGACTTCCTGGCTGTGCATCTTTTCAGTCAGTAGTACCTCATGCTCACTGCCACAGCATCACAGTGTGGTAGGCACTGTTTGGACCTTGGAAACACCTCACAGTGTGGCAAAGTGTGAGAGGCCAGGGTCAATCTCCTGTCTGGTGAAGGTTGTTCTGCCCTCTTTCTGTGGTATGATCTCACACAAAGAGAGAAGCCAGATGTAATCCCCTGGCACGTGACACAACATATGATTTATGTGATACCAGAGCAGTTGTACTCCCACTCAGCTACCATTTTTTCCATCCATGAGATGTGGCTGCACTGACTATTTTGTTTATTGAAACAAACATAGCAGAAAATCTTTCTGATTTGGTTTTCTGGAGTAGAAATAGTAGTTTTCTAAAAGGTAAACTTCAATTTAGAAATGCTATGTGTTAGTCCATTCAGCAGCTGCTGCATTTTTTTTTAACAAGCTAAAAATGAACAGTGATCTTAAAACCATCAAGCTGTAGTTGTGACCTTAAGAAAGTCAAGTTACTTTTGTTATGGATCTCCAAAAGAGATTCACATGCCTCTATGCATGCCATACTATGAGTCCAGTGACTCCAGGCACATGTGGCTGACCTGATGGTAAATGTAACTGTGAGCATTTGCATAAGCACAAGTTTGTGAGGAAGGCAAGACTGCAAATAGGAAAACCAGTGCTTTGAAATTCTGAGATGCCAAAAGGCAAGAAAGCAAATTACATCAGTGACTGTATTTTAAGCGTGGCATAGTGTGAATGGAGGACTTGAATTCTCTTTGAGGAAGAGGAGGCCGTGTTAGTGCCTTTATCCCAGGTGGGGAGTGAGACAGTCTTGCTGATAGGTAACCCATGTCATTGTTACTATCCACTGAGTAGAGCAGTAAGAGAAAGATGTAGCAACAGGCTTCTGGAGAGCATTCTGAGTCATTGCATCAGACCCACCGCATGTTAATACATATCTTACTGCTTATTTCCTATTATTTGATTGGGCAGCTTAGTACATATTAAAAATTAGGATGATTTTTATTTTATTAAAGAGGGTGTTGTTACCTATAACAGCTTTACTATGCCATCCACTTCATCTGCAATAATACTAAAAGGAGAATAGGATTTGTGAGGGCTACTGTTCAGAGGTAGCGGCAGAAATTATGCTTTCTGATTAATGCTGAAGAGAAGAATGCCTTCATTAAAATAGACAGGAGGAGGCAGGAGACTGAATGGACTTGGATAAGAGAGTGAAAGAAGAGAGATAAAGGAGACCCAAGCACAGAAATCAATGGACTAGAGACAAAGGGATGAAGAAAAGAAAGCCAGGAGAAGGAGGCAATTCAAAGAGAGAAGGGTTCTTGGGAAATTGAGAGTCAATCAAGAGAAAGGGAGAGCTCCAAATCCTGCCTCCAACAAGGAGAGAAGTGTTGAGGAAATGGATAGAAGCTGGAATGGACAAGAATTAGCTGTCGGATGTGTACATAGCCTTTTCTTGGAGCGGGGAGGAGATAGAAACAATGCTCTGTATCAAAATGAAACATCCAAAGTGGCAGGAGAGGAAACCAGAAAATGCTCCAAATGCTCCCCCTCTCTTATCTGAAGGTTCCTTCACATTGTCTGCAATTAAGGTTCTCTGTGGTGGAAAGGAGGACTCCAGAGGGGTTTGCTTTTATATTAGGGAAGGATCTTCAGTTTGGTAGGACTTGTTGAAAGTGCTGTAAAAGTCACTGAAGTAATGTACAAAATACCTCTTAGAGTCCAGCTCTTTCTTGTTTTGTAAAGCCTCTGTTGATGTGGATTGGGTGCTCAGCTGGTTCCTCAGATCTCCCATGATAGTTCGCAGAGATGGTAAGGAAGAAAGGTTCTTTTCCCAGGAGGAGCCCAATGACTTTTCTTTCTGCACCTAGTATTTCAGTGTGCAGACATTTGCTATCAACATGATGGCTTTACAGAGCACAGCTGAGAAGTAAACAAGGAAAATCTGTGATTTAAATTTCCATTGGGCTCATCACATGGGCTAGCTGCAAGAAAAAATGAGTTTAAACACAGTGATGAGGCAACATTCCTAAATGTAGTACTATTTTTAAGTTAGAAATGAAGGACGGGGGGAGAGAATCCAGTTATCTGTCCTGTGCTAAATACATTCTTCTTCTGCCTGGTCTTCACCTTAGTGTGTGAATGGCTATTAATCACAAGAAAGTGAACACAGCATCTTGAAGACCTGTCAGACTCATATAAACAGACTGAAACAAACTGTTAATATTGCTGTCTCAGGAGAACTAAAAACAGACTGATTAATTGTATTGGCACATTGCTGCCTTTGGGACACTGATAGAACCTGCCTTATTAGGGAAAAAGCAGATCACTCCAGGCTTTCTTTTATTAATACTATTTGCATTATCATCGTCTTTAAATCTATACCTTGCTCTTGAACCCAGATCACAAAATGAAGATGGCAATGCAGTTGGAAAGTCTTAGTGTCCTATAGGAGGACAAAACTGTTTACAGTGCTTACAAGTCACTTTTTCTGAAGAATTCCAGATGCCTATAAATCGGGTTAGCTCAGAATCCGATTGGCTTAAATGTGAAAACATTATTTATAATGCTCATTGTGCATAGATAGGTACTTTGGGAACTTTGAAACTTGGCATCTACAGAAAACTCAGGCCTGAACTACATTGTGAAGTTTGAAGGAGCAAGTGACTTGAGTGGAAAGTGAGGAATAAAAAAAGGAAGGAAGAAATGAGAAGAACCAGAAAAAAAATTCTAAAAGTAGCTAGAAGGCTCACATTAAAAGTGGTCATCATCAATTATCATGACTTATTCTCACCCTTTGCTCTACTGGATTCTAGGGTCTTTTTATATTTGCAAGGGAACAAACTCAGACTTGGCTGGAAGGAGAAACAAGGCCCTCCAATGGTGCATATCAGCAGCATTCTTCTAAGATTAACCAGCTGAGACTCCAAGCCTGTTCCTGAGCTCCCTGTTTTACAGGAGATGTCGTTATGCCTAGTTTGCTGAGGCTGTCACCTTAGTATTGCAACAGACACGATTTGCTTCAGATATCTTTACTCAACAAGCTCTTGCTTGTTTTGGTTGCCTTGCTTGTGTGGATGCAAAAAGATACAAGACCAAAACCTAAAGCCAATTAGTACAAATGGAGCGACACAGATCCCACCACCACTTAAAGATTGTGGGAGGAAGAATGAATGGCACAGGCCAACAAGATGGAGACAGTAAAACTGATAGCTAGGAAAGAGTGAGAATCTCTGAGCTTGTTAAATAACAAGGTTCTTGTGTTGAAGCCAAGGTGAATAATACAAGTTTTATACTGATTTCACTTTATTCCTTGTATCTATAGACCTAAGACACAGTAACAGTGTGTCTGACTGCCATAGTCTCTTTGCCTCTGTTCTTGTCATGGTTGAAGGCTCTTAAAGCCAAGGAGCTGTCAGAATGATTTTCTGTGAGGTCTTCAGGCACCTCCACATCTTCTGTAGAGTAGGGTTAAGCCAGGTCAGCCATGGAGCTCTTCCCTCTCAGCTACACACCTCAACTCAGTTCAGTCATTGCTAGCCCAGATATTTTAGACAGGTGGTAATGACATGAGGTAAAAGTTCTTCAGAACATTCCCCAGTGCACTGGTGCTCACTGCAGTGCCCTTGCTCTGTAAATAAATCTTCTCAATGGTAGTGAGAAACTACATGGAAAAACTTATGTCTTGTTACTTATGTGTCTCTGATACCATTTCCCTATCAGCCCCAGAGCAGCAATCTATCAGTTTTAACCCTAGCAGAACTCCCATACTGGATAGGTTACTTAGGTTCTTACAGGAAGAGCAAATTAGAGCTTGCTGTTGCAGCAGGAGGTTAAAGATACACCTCCAATGCTGTGGACGTGTGGTCCTGGCAGAGCCCGCCAGTCTGTCAGCATGATGCGAAACAAGCCCAAATTCAGTTATGCTGAACAATAGAGTCCTGTCACTTCCTACAGTGAGGCCCTAGACATATCACTCCTGACACAGGAGTAGATTACTTTCAAAATATTTGTGTGGCAATTGGGGAACCTGTCTAAACACATCACAGGAATCCTGATTGATCTTATGCAATCACTATGCTACCAAATACCTCACGTATATGAAGCTGGGACTATGTTAGCTTTCAGACCAAGGACAACAGAAAGTCATTAAGTCATATCCAGACTGTCAAAAGAGACTCTTTTCTCCATTTTCTTTGCAATGGTTAGGCTGTTTGAAGACTGAAAAATCCCAAAGAAGGATATGAAAGACACAACTTGTGAAGGGAGTAGACTGCAAAAAGAAAGTTTGAGCAAGAAAATAACAGACAGATTTGGTTTCAAGGCACTCGGGGCTTAGAGTTAATGGCAAGATCAAGAGAAGAAGGAAATTTGTTGTGCTGATGATTGGAAAGGGGGCAAGAGAGAAAGTCATTGAAAAGAAGTAGCTAGATATCCTGAGATGTTCCAGTGTTAAGACCAACAAACACCCCAAAGGGGTGAGCAAGAGGAAAGGTGAACAAATAACTGCAGAGAAATGTGCACAAGCCATTTGTTCTGTATGGAGCCTGCATGCAAAGCTGAAATACAGCGTGCTTGTTGATAGAGCTCTTACAGACAGACCACCTCTTTGTTACAACTCTTGTGACTTCTTGAAGAAGCCATTGTATTAAAAAATGCAGGGTCCTTGTAAGTTAATGTCTTAAGAAGCATTTGGCTAAAGCCATAGGGGATGGAGTTAAGGTGGACTCGACCCTTTTGTTTCAACTAGGAGTAACAAACAGAGCTGGAGCAGCAACATGGATGCCAGAGGCTGCTCTGCTGTTAGTTTGAGTCAAGGGAGGGTTAAAACCAGAAGCCAGTGCTCTATCATGGTAAGCATCCAGCTGAGGAGCATGCCAGGGTATATATGATAATATTGCCAGAAGACAGGTGAGTCTTTAATTTCATGTTAGTATTTTCTGCTCTAGAGGCACACCTACCTTTCCTTGTCAAACAGATCAGTAATATTAGACATCTTCCAGAATAGTAGCTCCCATTTGCCTTTCGAGACTAGATAGCTTTAAAAACCAATAATAACTTAAAAACAGTGGTGAAACACTGGAACAGGTTGCCCAGAGAGGTTGTGGATGCCCCCTCTCTGGAGGTGTTCAAGACTAAGCTGGACAAGGCACTGGGCAGCCAGGTCTCGTGGGAGGTGTCCCTGCCTATGGCAGGGGGCTTGGAACTCGATGATCTTTGAGATCCCTTCCAACCCAAACTATTCTATGATTCTAAAAACAAATTCCTATTAGATGTGGATACCCTCTAAATGTGATTTGTGCTTTTTTTGCATCTGTGGTTTTAGATCAGAACTTCCGTGAGCAAACTGCAAGGATTCAGAAGTGCCTGACAAAACCAGCATTTTCTTATGCTTCATTTCAAATTAATTGGGGAATCTAAGCTGTTTTGATTTGAAAGTGAAACAGAAAGTGTGCTTCTAATTCTCTGCATCTTGCTTTTAGGAACATTGGTACTCAATTCCTGAATTTGATCTGTAGTAAAACTTGTCTTTCACGATGTTGCTGTAACTTTGCTCAGGTAACCGCAGAAGAGTGAAAGTTAGTCTACCACATTTTAGTGTTGAAAGTTTATTACTGGCTCAGGATTGACGATGGATTAGAGGAGTCACTGTTTTAACACAGGGGTGCTCATGGAGAATTTCATAACAAGAAGATACAATACCAAGCCGGACATTCTTGCTGATAAACCTAGCACATAGTGTGGGCTGAAGAGACTTAAGGATATCTGCTCCTGAGACATAACCAGAAGAGCATTCATACCTCATGCATGTGAAATGGTTCACAAATTGATTTTTTTGCCATACTCATAGAATCAGAAAAAAAAAAATCATCTGATGTTATACAACAAGAAATAAATCGGAACTGTATTGTTTTGTTTTAAATTCCATTCATTTGTTATTACCTTTTGCCTTTTCAAATCATTGAGTTTCCCAGGGCCTGCTTCCTTGAGTATCCTATTTTTGGCTGTAAGGTCGAGGTTCTGCTCTCCCAGCATACTTCTGTAAGAAATCCAAATTCTATAAGAACTTGCAACAATGGAAAAAAAATCCCACCTTTCCCCCTCAGCTCTGTTGTTCTCTACCTTAAATTCACAGATTCTGTGTCAAATGAATTGCAAGAGAAAACCTAGGAAGAAACACTATTTACATTGCCTCATGTTACTTGGGTTAGCTGGCAATTCACCAGTTTCTTTCCATACTTTTAAAATTTCGTAGTAACTCCGGGAAATATGAGTTGCTGTAGATGAGACTGGAGTACCCATGTGTTATGCAGATAGCCGCAGATGTTGGTGATGCACATTGCAGGGACATCCGAGGTCATCTTAACCCTGGTATAGGGGACAGGAAACCCAGGGGACCAGCAACAATTTGCATGTGCTCACTTTAGTTGGCAGTGTGGTAGTTTAAAAGTAAGTTGGTGATGGTGGAAGCTGCAGTGCCCAAGTATGAACTGTGCTGTACAAGGAGGTGGACTTGGTGTCTGGGTGAAGCAGCAGAGGAGTGAAGAGGAGGCCTGAGTGTGGCTGCTGCTGGGCTGGAGCATTTGTGTCTCCCATGAGTCACAGCTCACCCATACACTCCTCAGCCTAGTCAAACAAGACACTCCTGGCTGGCGCATGAAATCCAGTTTTCCCTCCCTTCCCCCTCACCTCCCCTCCTAGGTTTCATCAGGCTTCTCGATACAAAGAGACATGGTTGTGCCCACCTGCCAGCAAACTTGATTTCTTTTGATTACGCTGTAAAAAGAAGAGTTCTCTCTGCTTATCACATTTGTACTTTGGTTGTAGTGTCAGGCTTGGGCAGATTAATTGGTTGTAGCTTTAGCAGAGCTATCAGGGTATTTAACCCATTGGAGAAAAATTACCGAAGCTGATGATAAACAGGCTTTAAATGCAGAGCAATTACTTAGTGCTAACAAAGCACCATGACTACATACTTTGTCCAAATGCAAAGAGCAAAGTCTTATCAGTGGTTCTGTTTGCAGGAGGACACTAAAAGATAACCTTTGTTTGTGCAAATACTTACCTGATAAGATCATCCTAAAGGGAACAGATGAAATTTCTGGTTCTATCTTGCCTGAAGGTTGTGCTTCAGATTACAAAGTAGTGAGCAAAGGAAAATGAAAGAATAGTCACTAAGTGAGAATGCTCAATTCTCTTACTTAGTTGGACTGAAAGTGTCCAATGGTGGGTTTCTTTCCTGCTTTTGTTGACTGTTTTTATTTCTAGCACAGAACAGTAAAGCAATTTAGAGACCTTTAACCGGCAGGACTTTGGATTCCATTGTTCAGAGGACCTGGCAAAGCTGGAGGGCTGGTTAGCATTGAACTTGGTTTATTCACTGCAGGCTCAGCCCTGACTGGTAGCCAGGGTTTACAGTACAGCAAACCTGTGACTCACAGCCCTTCTGGTTTGCATCTGTGGTGAAACTGGGAATTTCCAAACTGTGAAAACTTAGAAGGTGCTTTTAGTGGAACATGCACTCATTACCATTTGCCTCTCAGGGGTCAAAGGTCACATTCTGAAGCAGCAGAGGTTTGAGTTTTTATTGTGATGAGTCTTAACAGCTTGCATTTGACCTCTGTCTAGCTCACTGGGCTTTTTTTTCAGTGTGAAGACTGGACTGAAAGGATGCTGTTTATTTAATGCTTCCAGTTGAACATCTA
This sequence comes from Turnix velox, assembly GCA_013400935.1. Classification (NCBI taxonomy): domain Eukaryota; kingdom Metazoa; phylum Chordata; class Aves; order Charadriiformes; family Turnicidae; genus Turnix; species Turnix velox. The sequence goes on from VZTY01002268.1 coordinate 522,361, forward strand.
AAAAAAATTCATTATAGCGTATCAATCAAAAGTTTTTACAAAACTGACATATTTTATTTTGATTTCAAGTGTTTTTTCTGAGATTTCCCATTTGGTGTTTCTTTTCCTTTATTTCAAGGGGAAAATAAAATGCAAGCATTTGTTTTGGTCTTTTTGGATCAAGGCATTGTATTAACTTAAGCATAGTCAAAGCTTCCATCTCATGTAGAAAGTAAATACTTATTATCTAGTGAAGTGTTGCTAACTATAGTCACTTAAACCTGCCCTGTGTCAGATTTTTAGACATGAATGTGATTTTAGTTTGATTTGGGTGCCATAGTACTTTATCAAGACACTAATGTGATGGCATGGTGGTTGTATCAGGCCCATCTTGCCTACTTTTTCTACTGACTTTGGCCAGTTCCAGTTGCAGAGGGATGGAGATGGCAGAGCCATTGCATTCCTACTAATTACATGAGAGTAAGTGTTTGAGTTGGAAAAGCAAGAAGTTCTGAATTAGTCCTGTTTGTCCCCTACTGGAAAAAAACCTCACTTCATTTAGCTTCAGAAAAGCAAGGCATTGGAAACCAGCCATCATTGGTTTTCTTGCCCATTGGACTACTTGGTCTGTGTGGATTTCATGCCCCAATCATTTTCTGGTATTTTACGATAAAGTTTGTTTGGAATTCTTTTTCATTTTAATGTTCTGGTGCCCCTCACTCGCTTGTTCTCCACCTGCTAGAAGCTTACAGAGCTGGTAATAAACAGATACCCATTTTCTTATGCAAGTTATGTTCAGGTAGCTGTTGATTTTTGATTTTTCTTTCCAAATGTGACTAATGGAAGTTTTCTGGAGTGGTTTATGATTGCAGATGTGCAGGCCATGCTTTTTAAACAGCTGCTTAGCTCAGGTGTGGTGAGGGTGAGTCATTTGTATTTTCAATGATCAGGGACTGAGCTGCCTACAAGTAAGCTATTTCAGTGGTTTCCTGTTCACAGAGCTGTGTGCTCTCCACTTTTGTGGATGTGGGCAGGTGTTGAGGGAGTATTTTGCACCTCCACATGTGTTGGGAACCATACAGGAACTGGTCGGGTTGCTTCATAAGAAATCTTTTAAATGCTGTTGTGCATGCAAGCTCTGGCTGCTCAGCTGGGGGCCACCACAACCAAATTGTCATTTTTCAAGTCAGTAGGACTGCAAATCTGAAGCTGGACCATCCCTACTTACAGAAGGGTTTTTAATGCCTCAGTTTCCATAGCAATGAAAGTAAGTACTCCTCTCACTGGAGTGCTGGGTATGCGCCTGCCTAATTGTGTCTTGTATAAGACTGAGGGCAGTGCCTACTTCTTCTCCTGGAAGTAGATTTGGAAGGGAGGAGGAGTGTTTGATGCTGGCTCTGCAGAGCTACTGCCACAAACTGATCTATCTTAGGGAGGGGAGCAGATACATGGAGAGGGTGGCTGTCACCAGGGCCTGTGCTCTCTGGTTAAAACCACCTTGACAGCAGAATTGCCTCGATCATGAGTTTACTTTTCATCTGAGCACTTTTTATTAGGAGTTAGAGCTTGCAGGAAATAAAATTCAGTCCTTGAAGGCAAGGGAACGTGATGTTAGTCATCGATATTAGTCACTGGCAGTTTCTGTCTTAAGGGCTGTTCAGGCTATTTCCTGAAAAAGGAAATCTTTCATTAGCTAATTATTTTCCTTAGCAGTGCTGTAAGGGCATCAGCAAATAATACAGTTCCTGGCAAAGCTACCGCACTGCTTAATGTCTGCCTGTGTGATCAGGAGAGAACAATGGGGAAATTTTAATGAAAGAAATTATATCAGAGCTGAGAAATATTAAGGGCTTCAACATGTTGTTCAGGGCAGTTAATTTCAATAAATCTTCTCTATGCAAATAAGGAATCGCAATGTCATAAATTGTCTGATATCCCAATTTTGAGTGTTCTCTAGTGATCTTTGACACTGTACTGAATGTATTATGAAGGTGTGGTGCGACAGAGCCACTGAAGCACCTTCATCTTGAATAGATGGTACAGAACTGAAAGGGAGAAATGCAGTAAGTATCCCATTGAGACTGCAGAATAGAATTAGGTGGGTAGAGGTGATTTGCTCGGTGAGTCAGAGGGAACATGGGCACGGTCCTACTTCAGAATAGTTTCTTAAGGTCAACAGTGCCCACCTGGCAGCACAGGACTCAAAGCACAAAAGGAGTATGAGACTTTGTACTGCTCACCTGAACAGCAGTGAAAAGTTCTGGTCCTTGTGAGACAGTTTTGAAAGCATTAGTTTGAGGTAGTTGTTTAAGACAACTAATGGAGTGGAATAAACCCAGGAGCTTCCATCATTTCTTAGAGTCACTGTTCTGTCAAACATTGCAGTTGCTAATGTTATTCCTGCTCATCTATTTCAGCTACTTATGTTGTCTCAGCTTCTGGAAATCTCTTGAACTCCTGTTTGCTTTCTCATTCATGTCGTTACCATAATCATCTAAGTTCTTACTGGCCTTTCAATATCTTTGGGTTTTTGAACAAGTCTGTCGGTCTTTCAGTTCTTTGCCATTTCAGTTCTGCCATTGAAAGCCAGCCTTTGCCAAAGCTTTGTTCATGTATTTAATAATATTGAGAATTTAATTTCTGTATTGCCTTAAAACTACATGATTGTGATACAGAAGCCAAATTCAGAATTTATTTTCTAAGCTACATGCAGTGTAAAATACTTGCACCTCTTGAGATATTTGGTTGCTTTTCTTCTGCAGGAGCGATGTGATTCTCCGTTCCGCATGATACCTGAACTTGGTGCTAAATTTGTTCTGTGTGGGTGAAAAATGCTGGTTGGGTGATTGTTTCTCTATGCATGCACACAGATAGACATTTTAATTAGATGCACTTTTTTCTTTCTGACTTCTCTATGGCAGATAAATAGCCTTTCATAAACTTTTCTTGCTAATATCCACTTGCCTGTACAAGGTCCATTTTTCTCTGTAATGCTACTTTAACCCAGTTTCTCATTTTACTGCAAGTCTCTGTAATTAGGACATCTCATCTCTGTTCAGGTTTTGGTAATTTAGCCTTGCTGAACAGGTCTGTCAGTTGGATAATCAATGGTCTTGCCTAAACCTTGGTTTGTGTAAGGAAAATATGCTTTTCTGAAGAAGTCATCATAAAATCTGCACCCATACATATATTTCTGTATGCAAAAGGAGATTTATAACAATCAGCTTTATGTTGGAAGAAAAGTATCTGCATGGCATTTTTTCCTATATAGTTATTTCAGTTACAAACCTGTAAACCATATTAGAAATGAGCTGCTGCAGCTTTTCAGCAGAGCAGGAATCTTGTACTAAAACCCATTAGGAAAACTTCTAATGTGTAATTTGAGGGTTTGGGTTTTTTTGTTACTGACTTAGTTGTTTAAAGAAACACTTTCTGTGCTCCGAATGAGCTTTCAGTGGTTGTAAATGTCATGGTACATGCTTACCTGGCAGTTGGAGTGTGCCACCAACACAGGATTTATTCTTAGTGTGTAACTGTTGTGCCTGTGAAGAGTGCTATGAAAGCAGCTGATGGGGAACATTTTTCCAGTTTCTGACAAGGCCACTCTCTAGCATCATTATTCTTCAGTCTTTTGGTGGGGAGGGGAAATATTTATTATTCCCAGTCAAGAAGGTGTGACATTCATCCATTTTTCTTTTTTCCAGGATCTTTCCCAGAGAATATCTTCTCCAGCAAATCCATCTTTATTCTCTCGCAGACCTTCAGCAGGTAAGGTTCTTCAACTAATTCTGTTACAATTCAAGCTTGTTCTCATCTTCAGGGCTAAGTATACATTCCTCCTTGCAGCTAATCACAGCATAAATAGCTTTGGTTTATAGTTTAAAAATGGGTTAACGAGGCCATTCGTTAGGGATGAGGGAGAGAAGGACTAGAGCCTTGGTTGAAATGGGCCTGCAAAGAGGATGAAAAGAAAACTAGTCTGCAGAGAGAACTTTGCGGGGAGAATTTTTCATCTGATCAATGAAGATTCATCTAAGACTCAGCCTACAAGTGGCAAGTAATATTTATTTCTTCACTTGAAAGAATAGTCATTCAGGAATTATTTTTTTTCCAGTCCCTAGTGCAGCATGCTTATTTACAGATTCTGCTTGGCAATACCATAAGAGGGGAAAAAGAAAAAAAAAAAAACAAACCACCACAAAAGCCTTACAGATTGCGCTGCACAAAGTTAAGCCATGTAGTGTTACTGTGACAGATGTGACCACAGAAGAGGAAATGTGCCAGCAAAGTTGTGTCTTTGCTTTGATACTGATTGATCTAAGCAACACCTTGTGATATGTTTGCCTGAGCAGCAGGATTTTGTTACGTACCAGATAAAACAAGGAGAATTTGGTGGAAAAAGCTGAAAAGAGAGGACAGGAAATTTAGGTTAATGTGCTGCCGCAGTGAGCTGCATGATGGCAGAAGCAGTGAGGTGAGATGCACAAGCTGGCCTGGGTTCATCTGTGTTCACACTCTAATGCCATTGCTAGTGATATGAAAAATACATTGTTTTAAGCTTTTTCCACTAATGGTCTAGTCTAGGGGTGCCTTTTCTGCAGAGTGATGGGTAGCATAATCTGTTCTGGGTGTTCAGTTGTTAAGTTTAATTTGGGATGATTCAGGTGCCCCTCGAAGTTGGAGGCTACAGAACTGCAGGAAACATGGATTTTTGTTGGCTGGTCACAGGTTAGAAATTATTCCATATAAAATAAAAGACTGGTCATCAGAGCTCTAAAACTGCTTCCACATCTTTTCAGCATGTTCTGCTACCTCATCTTTAATAATAAAGCCATGAAAAAGCCAGCTACTTAACTCCAGAGCTGCAGTCTCCCTGGTGGGCCTGTCTATTAGCCCCCAGTGCTTTGTAAGCAGCTTAATCAGTTCCTAACATTGGTAGTGGATGTTTTAGAAGCAATCAGCAGCTTATCAGGCACCCTGTGGGAGGGAGAGGGAGTAGAAGTCACAATTCATCCATTGATTTAGCAGTTCCCTTTAGCATGTTTCTTTGTGTTTGTGTTTGCAAGACACCTTCTGTTCCCCTGAGGGCCTCAACCCCAAACTTATCATATTTAGAGGCAATATAATTTGATTACCATTTCTGCTGGGGTGGGTTAAATTGCATTTGCCTTTTAATCTAGCGATATCCTTGTTGTCAGCCTGGAGAGGGTTTTCCACATTTCAGAGGCTCCAGGTTTGAGATTGCATTGTCTGTTTTTGTCTGGGTAGAACCAGAATGGGAAGGAGAGGATGACCTCGACTGAGAAAATGAATCCAACAGTCTGAGAAACTGATTCCTTCACCCTTCCTCCTCCCTGGTTTGCCCCTTGCCATTTTTTTCTCACAGTTGCTGGTAATTTTCTACTAACCTACAGTTTGGGTGTTTTTTTTAATCCTGCAAGTTTACTCTCCTTTTGATTAATCTACTGCCTATTACCTTATATCCATGTACTGCTTTTGCACTGTATCCTGCTGTCATGTAGATTGCGTATGTTTGGGGAATTAACTAAAAGGTTTATTAAAGATTAATGGAAAGATAGGACGTGGTGAGTGAATTAGAAAAGCAGAGAGGGGTAATCTTCAGATATAAGCAACCTTTACCCTGGTTAGTCCCAGCTCAGTTCTGATTTGTTTCCTAGCCAAGTTCTCTTTCAAGATCCTAGCAGGCATAGGTTGTTTCCTACCAAGCAGATGGCTTTCAAAAATGTGGTGTGAGGGCCTGTTCTTAGGTGCAAAAAAGTTGAAAAGCCTATTTGCCAGTAGATGAGCAACATACAACACTATTCTAAAATGAAATGCAATTTAAATACCTTTCCAAGCTTAACAGAGCTCATTGCCTAGATGTTATGGATGTGGCAGATCACATACCTGAGATGTTTGATGGTGTGAGGATGGTTGTTGCTTGGATCAATATGGACAAAGCTCTACTGGGGAAGATCTTAACTGTGAGGTTACGTTGTTGTTGGAAGCAAAATACTAATTTGGAAACTCACCAAATCCTAGTGAGGTACTTGTTTTGCTAGTACTTCATTCATTGACAAAGGCTCAAAGTACAGGCCTGTCCTTTAGTCAGAGAGGCATCTAGTTATGGCCTTTATTTGTATGTGCATGTATGTTTAAAATCAAATACACAAGTGTACTCTATAAAGATTTCACTGCAGACCAGGACCCCAGGAACTACACTTAAGGTTTACAGCTACACAGAGCTTTATACTAGGTCTACCTATGGGCATTCCCATGAGGCACATATTCTTAGAATATTCTTGTCGTTGTTGTTGGAAGTGTCAGCAGATGAGATAACTGGTTAGATGCATTGAGATTTAACAAGGAGAAGCACGAAGTGTGACAGCTTGCCTGTTCTGCCCCATTTCCTTTCCATCCCTCCCTGGAGGTATTGATTCTGTTCTGTGCTGACATAACTGGTTTTGTGGACACACAGACACAGTTCATGCAAGCTGGAGGTAAAAACTCTATATTCATTTTGTGTGACTATTGGGTTGCTTTTGGTGAGACCAACAGCTTTTACACTCTTGAACACTGATTTGGAGAGAAGCTGACCCAGGCAAGACTGTTAGATTTCTTAGGAAAAGCAACTCTTGCTACTCCCACTAGATTCTGTCTTAACTGGAGCTTTTAAATTAGAAGACTTGAAGTGGCTATTGTGACAAAGTCAGAATTCTGGTGCTTAATCCATACAGACAGTCGACTAAAATTTTACCTGTTTTTAGGATAAATAGCAAGATATACAAGTGTACAAAACTTATTGCAGTGATAGTCTTTACTGTAGAAACACTCCTAATCCTGGCAATTAATTCATCTTGATTGTACTACCTCCAAAAGATATGGTAAAGTAAAAGGGATCAACCTAACAGCAAAAATTACTGGATGTCAGGAGACATCCTGACTGGATTGTGCGACAGGGGATTTGAAAATAGGATCATTTGAGGACCTACATGGGAACACTCTGGGAAAAAAAGCTGAAGTGAAAAAATTTGGAAATTTAAAATTATGAGTTTAATTACACTGAATCACTATAAAAATACTTTCATTCAAAATATGAGAGGCTGTCATTTGGTTTATCTCCATTTACTTTGGAAGTGAGCTAAATTGTGTTAAGGCCATTTTCATTCTGAATGTGTGTGTCCATACAGGGATTTAATATAGTATAATTTATCCATTTTAGCATGGTAAATAAACTAATCTGTTAAAATTAAATTTAAAAAACAATTTACTTCAGATCAACTATCCTGACTATCTTTCTGTAGACGAACCTATGAACAATGTTAAGAACAGTGGGGAGAAAAGACAAACAGGAGAGGCATATCCTCACAATAATAAACAGGAGAGCCATATCCTCACAATAATAGAGCATGGGTCACCCAGTGAATATGAGAGATGCATAAAAATCCTTAATGGAAATTCTTTGCAGAACACCCAGCGAGCATGAGCAACTTAGTGCCACAGTAACATTACTGAGGTCAGAAGTTTATAATCTTTGAGAGGATTAAGTATCCATAATGAGAATGTCCACAGCAACACTATGTAAGATAAAGAGATTATAAGGTTTCAGAATAGACGTATTATTTCTACAGTAAAGACTATCACTGAGGGGATTAGGAAGAAGTCTTCCCTATTGACAGATGGATCAATGATTTCATCCTCCTCTGACGCATATAGTTCTGATTACAGTGTCTGATAGGATTTTGGACAAGGTGAACAATTGGTCTAACAGAAGCATTCCCAATATGAAAGTCCTGATGTCTCTATTCAAAATTTTGGGCATATGAGGTTCCCTAAGAAAAATGAATTTCAATAAAACAAGTGCTCCACCTAATTTGTACCGAAAATTTATAGATCAGCATTAAGAAGCCTTAGAAGAACAAAGAAAATCTTAGTTCTTATTTGCTTTTACAGGCTTTCAACCTATGCTACATTTTCATCACATCTCATTTTACAATATCAGATTTGGGTCCCCCTTGTGTTTTCCTCAGCTGACATGGAGAAGGGTTTTGGGGATGCTCTTTCTAGCACTTTTGCATGTGCAAAACTTTAGGCTGATTTAGGCAAGTTGTTTCAAGAGTTCCAACAATAGCAAAGACTGTAAGGAGGTGCGGACTCTTTTTACTCTTGACTTGCTTGTTTTTTCAGTAGTAAAACGTCTTTTCTGCTCACTTGGTCCTTATACAATAATTGAGAAATGCTCGACTTAGGGTTATAACTTCCAGGTCCATCAGTGGTGGTGTCCTTGACCAGCAGTTTCTTTTTATTCATGCACAAAAATTATGGGATAAGGAGTCCAACCCCCATGCTTGTGCCAGTGAAAGCCAGTGGTGTGCATGAAGTTCAACAAGGCCAAGTGCAAGGTCCTGCACCTGGGTCGAAGCAATCCCAAGCACAGATACAGGCTGGGTGGAGAGTGGCTTGAGTGCAGCTCTGAAGAGAAAGACTTGGGTGTGTCAGTTGATGACAAACTCAACATGAGCCAGCAGTGTGCACTCGCAGCCAAGAAGGCCAACCAAATCCTGGGTTGCATCAAGAGGAGTGTGACCAGCAGGTATAGAGAGGTGATTTTGCCCCTCTACTCGGCACTGGTGAGACTACACCTGGAGTATTGTGTCCAGTTCTGGAGCCCTCAACACAGGAAGGAGATTGAGCTATTGGAGTGGGTCCAGAAGAGGGCCACGAAGATGGTCAAAGGGCTGGAACAACTGCCCTTTGAAGACAGGCTGAAGGAGTTGGGGTTGTTCAGCCTGGAGAAGAGAAGGCTCAGAGGGGACCTCATAGTAACTTATCAGTACCTGAGGGGGTCCTACAGAAAGGCAGGGGAAGGAATTTTTAACATAATATCGGATGGGAGGACTAGAAACAATGGATATAAATTAGAGGGGGATAGATTTAGACTAGACATAAGAAAGANTTGATACACAAAAATGGGTTCTGGATAACATACTCTGGGCTTGCTCTAGTTTTGGAGGTGTTATTGAAATAGGTGCATGACAAATACCATTCACCCCAACCTCCTGCTCTTAATGGATAGAGCCATACCTGTAAAAGCATTAGTGCAAACTCAGTTGTATCTTTTGCTGTCATTTGTTGATTCGGTGATTCAGTATAAACTGTATCAGCCTAAGCTTTTATTTATCAAAGATGTTTACCTGTGTAGCTGTACCAGCAGATCCTTTTCAGTTTAGTCAAGCTTTTTGTTTTTGTTTTTGCTTGAGGGGCAAGAGGTGGCAAATTAATGAGAAGGAGAATTAGCCTTTTGGCAGGCCTGGCTATGCTGAGATTGCTGAAGATTTGTCTGTTGCAGTATTTGCTGGAGTTCAGTGTGCTCAACAAGGGTGACAAAACACTGGGTGCATCTGTGGTCATATGGGGAGGTGAGAGGCTTTCACATCATTAGTTTGTACAGTGGTCCAGTCTCGTCCTTGGGCATGTGAGCCCTGGACACTCTTCTCAGCTCTGCTTCAGGCTTTCTGTGACATGCAGGCTGAGTTATTTCTGATGGAACTAAGGTAAAATGAGTCCCACTTTACCATGTGTATGTTTCAAATAGGCATCCTAAGCACAACTGAGTTTAAAAGAGTGAAACCAGCACTTTGGAGGGATAGTCTGTCTAGCCTATTTAAAATGTGTGATTTAAATACATTAAGTTTTTGAGGAACATAAATAATTCTGTACTTGAATGATGCAAATGTGTGTGGTGGACCATAATGACGTAGTACTAAATAGCCATCTTTATGTCCTTCCTTTACAACCTGTGCCTGTGTGACTGCGACCGTAGTTGCAGAAGAATATGAAAATAGTTCTAGGATGGAAAAAATACATATTATACATTTCCATATATTAAAAGGTCTGACAGTAATTAAACAGCTTGTATATTTTCCTGTGGTTATGACTCCTTTATCACTCATTTCTGTCACTCCCTGCAGTTTGCTGGCACTGAGCTGCCTTTCATCAGAACAGGAAACTTTAGGTTAGCTGATATTTCAGGTGTGTGTGTAATTCCCTGAAGCACTGACAGCTCTGCTGACAATTAATGATAATGGCAATGATCTTGCTGGCATATCCTTTTTACCTCACCTCTGCTGGGGCAGTGAGTTGCTGTCATTCAGAAAGGCTCGTGGTCAGGAAGAGAGCATGGCAGAACCAGCCTGGCTCGCAGGGGAAGATCTATTCAGGAGCATTTTGGCAAGCATTTTGACAGCCACCAAGATGGATTCATCTCAGTAAGATGTGTTAAAGTCTTGGAAGCAAAGTGCAGAGATACAGTAAGTCTGTTAATAGATATCTTTAATAGAAGAACTGGGTTTTGCACTGCTTGAAACCAGAGTTTTCAACAGGGCTTATTAAACACGTGTGGCGCTTTTCCATGCGAATATGTAATCTAGGCTTCTTGGGGAAAGTGTGGCTTTTTAGAATGAAACTCCATTTAAACAACCCAGCAGCAGTGCCGATGGCCCACAGGAGCTTCTGAGTTGAGATCTACAGAGATATTTTAGGTTTTTTAGCCTCTAGAAGAGGCAATGGCAATGTAAGCTACCTCTTTGTGCTAACCAGGTTTCTTCCATTCTTCTTTTCTGCTGTGCAGAATGAAAGACCCTGTACTGGAGATCAGGGCTAGCAGCGTGAGACACTGTCCTGTACTTCACATAAAATGTATCTATTCAGGAGAGGCAGCTGGACATAAGGAACAACTTCCCAAGAAACCAAATTTCCCAAGGAGACAGAATACTGTCTCAGTGCTAGCTGCGCAGATAAGAGAAGAGATTCTTTTCTACAATTTTTTTTAAAATATGCTTTGTGCTCAGCAAGTTTTTGCCTGAGTAAACCTAACCATTTTCTTGGTATGTTGCTTTCTTCTAAAAGCTCTTAGAGGACTCCTATTCACAGTGCCCTGATACAGTCTTGTGTTAGGCAGGAGATTTTCTAATTTTGTGATATCACACATGAAATGACACCTTACTCTGTGGGCATGTTGAGTCAGTTAATATCTCTGCATGCAATTGCCTGCTTCCACTTTGAAGTAAAAAAAAAGGCACACAGATAACTCTGTGCCTGGATGCATATTTGCTTGTGTGTGTACTTAGAGTCACGTATGTTTAAGCTAAGGAAAGTGTCTTCTGTTTTCTACCAGCCAAATTCCTGAAAGTCTTTCAACCTTGTTTGATTGAAACAGCCTTTAACCTTTGCTTGAATACCTGTTTCTTAAAACAACCTGTAATTCATCCCTGCAAGAAGATTAGGAGAACATAGGGTGTGACAAAATTTACGTGTAGCTGCCTGAAAAACCTTAGGGGAAGAATAAGGAAGGAAGGATGGTTGAAACACAGTGAGGGCCAAGGCAGGAGCTGCAGGGCTGGAGCCCAGTTGCAGGGCTGGTTGGGGAACTGGCACAAGTGATTTCCTGATATGCTGTTTATACTGAGACAATTTAATCTCTTTCACACTTGTGGGGAGGACCTTGTCATCCTCTGTGCCTCCTGCTATAAATTTACTTGGACTGTCACCTGTTGATGTTGGTTGTCATCCCTAGCCAGTGTAAAACTCATTTTGCTTTGCTCCCTGCTCCTGTCTGCTTGTCACAGATTCACAACATTTGCTCTTGACCTTGTTTTGTTTTTCCTCCTCTTCCCAGTGCCCATTATAGCTAGTTTGTGGAATATAACTTTAGTGGAAAATTAAACTGCAACATGTTAAGCAACCTGATGTGGAAAGACCTCAAACAGCAAAAGGGCTCTGCCATCAGCATGGGTTGCCTGGTGCAAAGAAGTTAAAGGGAGCTTTTGGTTTCTGCGTATTCAAATTCTCACTTGTTTCTGCTTTAGCTTGATTTATTTTGTGGTTGACTTTGTGGTGGTTGGGTTTTTTTTGTTGTTCTTTTCAGTGTTTATTGTTGGGTTTCCTTTTGGGATGTTCTCTGCCCTGTGTGGATGGTGGATTAGCATGGCAGAGTCTGTGGCTTTGTCTGCACCAAGGCCAGCAATGACAAAATGCTGTCACGTGCGTCAGACTTGTGCTGGGGTGAGCAGTCCTGAAGTTACTGCTGTGGGTTTTTTAATTTATTTGTTTTACATCAGTACATGATGACTGACTGTAATGTGCATGCACACAAATATTAAGAAATCATTCTTCCCTTTAGTTACTTGCACTTGAAATAGACAAGGCAGGCACTCTGAAAGAGATGACTAGGAGACAAAATGGAGCAAGTGAAGCCAACTAGACCAGTACACTGCACAAAAGATGGGGCAGAGCTGAGATCTGATATCTGCCTCCCTGGGGCTTTTAACTCATGATCATCCTTCCTCCTTCCATTTCCCTTTCCTCTGAACTGAAGATCAATTGTGTATTGAAATCCTAACAAGAATTTGTGGTGTTAAGAATCTGGCAAACGGAAGGGAAGAATTCCTTAAGGAAATTAACAGTCCACAGCCATTGTCTGTTGACTAGATATAAATGACTAGGCACTTCCTAGCCAGAGAATGTGTTTTCCCTTTCTTTTTTCTGCAACCTGCATTATCCTTAGCTAAGCATTTTACAGCATGCTCATGTCCAAGTCTGTGTTTTCATCACAGAAATCCCAGCCCTGTGTCCTAGGGCAGAGATTCTGCTATACCCTCTATCCAGTCTCCATGTGTAGTGAATGCTGAGAATACATGCTTGTTCTCCAGTTGGCAAAGAGATAAAGCGACTGCTGTAGCTTTCCTGCATCCTGGTCTGCACTTGGAACAGGGGTCACCTATGATATGGCAGAGAGTGGGTCAGAAAATTATTTTTGAAACAGATTGCACAACATGGGGCTAGGAGGTATTATGGAACAAAGACAGGCTGCTGCATAAAAGGGATCTGAGGAAAGCATTTGGAAAAACATCCCAACTGTTTTGAAGAGCTGTGGAATCTCTGTGGTGTGAAGCTTTTAAGCAAGTTGGTCATCTGTCAGTTGTGCCATGGGGTGAGGAATAAACCGAACGTTTCTAAAGTTAATTTTTCTAGCCCTATTTGCTTGTGTCATTGGTAGTTTTTTCAAAAGGATAGTTTTTCAAAAGGAAGTGAAAAAATTATTTACTGGGTGTTTAACCCTCTTCCGCAAAGCTTCCATTGGTGGAAATTGGAGAGTACCGAGCCCAGTGATGAGCTAAACTGATCTGTCCAGTAGAATAATTTTATTTTCCCATTAATTCAGTCCAGCAAGCACGTTCTCTGTGGTATTATGAAGTCTAGGCAAAGCTGAAGTTTACCTCTGAGCTTATTATTGAAAGATTTGACTCAGACTAGCTGTTTTTGTAGAGGTAGAAAGAAAACAACCAGGAAGAGGAAGAAACCTTGACTTGGGAGGATGATGGAAAGCTGTGCACTATTGTTGATGTCTCTTTCAGATAGCTTCCTTCTGTCAGGCATGTCTGTGACAATAATCCAAGTAATGAAAGGACTTTCTTTCCCTTCAATGTATATAATGGAGAATGGTGAATGAGCTTCATATCTACCACCCCTTCTATTTTCTCAGTGCCTCTTGGCCTTTTCATGTCTCTTCTGGGTTACGTCAATGCCTCCTGGCAAATTCTGTCTGCTTCTGTCTCTCAGAGCCAAGTGTGTGTCTGGCCTTGAGAAATAATCATAAATTTTGTTTCATCAGGAGGAGAGGCCAGGACAATCCAGTTGAGATTTGGACCTGTAGTGCAAGGTGTTCCAGGGATTTCATATCACTTAACCCATCCCCTCCAGGCATCACTTGTGTCTGACATGTAAATCAGACTGGAGGAAGAAGTGGAAGAGAGTGCTGGGTGCTCCAGAAGGAGGTGCTCCAGAAGTGCTCCAGAGGCAAGCCTGTGTCTTTAAAGAGAGTGCCTTCTAATAAATGTTATCTGCAGAGAAACACACCAGCCGCTCCATAAGTGGTTAATGTTACTTGTTCAGTGTTGGCTTATAAAACAGCTTTATCGCCTCTATGATGATAATGATTAACGAGGTGATTTACAAAGGTGGGGTCACAAAGCCATTTGGCAAACTCAGCTTGTCTCACAGTGGCAGGGGTAGCGTACCTGAGTTTTACAGTATTTTCACTGTTTCACCTGGGATACTAGGCAGGGCAGGGCTCTTAACCGCAGCAGTAGCAACGGATACTCCTCTGTGAGGACAATAACCAGGATTTTCTTCTGTGCTTCCCATATATGAGAAAATGAGGAGCCCAGGTCTGAAAATTCAGAAGAGCTGGAAATATTTCTGTCTCACTTCTCATTGTTTTTTCCCTGATTATTTCGCCACAGTGACCGTGTTCCCAGACACTGGTGTATGGTGCCTGTGGTTGCTGGCTGTCCATTAAGTTAGACTGGCAGAACATGGGTAGATTTTTCTTCCTTCTCTTAGGTTCTGGGCAGCTTGTTTTCTCTATTATCTTGGATCTTAAAATAAGAAAAAAAACCCCAAAACTTCTGATTTTACTTTCATTATGTTATGTTGAAAATACTCTTGCTAGAAAATTCAGTCTAACAATTATTTTAATCCAGAAACCCTCTATATGTTTAACATACTGTGGCACTTTTCAGAATTTGGACTTCTTAACCTTGGCAGTTCCTCACATCTATTAGAACAGTGTTGTCTGAAAGCTCAGCAAGTCACGTCCCCTTTGCTGCCTCTCTTGACAATCCTCATATAGGTGATCAAAGGTATTTATGGTCTCCATGCTATGTAAACATCTACTGCAATTTTAGAAGTTGGAAAAAATGCACGGGGAGGTAGGATATTTGATGACCCTAACTCAGATTCACAATGTAGACTCCTGCAAGGACAAAGGTCTTACTCCTTACCTTTTACTTCTTCTTACTGACAGGAGCCCTTTCCTCAAAACAAACACTCACTGCCCTGAGAAGTGTCAGGAAACATTGTGGTTTTTTCTTTCCTGTCCAGAAAACTCATCATGTCTGATAGATTTCAGTGCTGATTTATGTAGCATGATGAAAAGATTGAATTTTTCTGTGGACCTGATCTAATTCGTGGGTAGAAAGAAGGCTATGGTGGCATTATTTGAATTACTAGTGAATTACAGTTGACTCTCTTTTCCTTCTCTAGGGAGAGGAAATCCCCTCTTCAGTTTTCCCCTTTAGCTCTTGCAATGTTAACTCTTTGGGTTAACACAGTGAGTTTTGGGGACTTCCATACTTCTCTTGTCTAAGCAATATTTCATTGCTTTTCAGTGACACCTAGTCAGAGGCTTCCATTGGACCTTTTCTAATTTGAACAGCTGTCAGGGACTGGAACAAAGTCTAATTTTGTATTAGATTTTTTTCATGCTTCTTTTTTCTTTTTTTTTTAATCTTGTTCTGATTTCCATACAGAAAGTTGCTACTAAAGGCCAGGAGTACAGGTTACCACCTCTCTGGGTTGTAATGCTCAACAGAGAAGTGCTGTCACTGTTACTTTTGCCACTTTTGTAGTTTGATATTTTAATATGAAAACTTATATATTGCAACACCATTCTCACTGCATTGCTCTCCTGTGGGAGTAGTTAGCGCAACGCTCCTTGATGCTGTAAGTATGTTCTTATACAAGAAGTCTTTGTTGACTGAAAAGGGGAGGCAAAGTGATTTGACTTCACTGAATGTAATGGGCTGAAGTTTTGGTCTCCCTGCATTGTGGTGTGTGAAAAGAGGAGGTTTAGGGGTAAAGCTGGGACTGGGGAGCAGGGGAACTCAGAGGTGACTTCTTATTGGCATTATGCTTGACCAGAAGAGCTTGGATGAGAGATGAGATCAGGAAGATCAGTGTGTGTCAGAGGTGAAGAAACAACCTCTCCGACATGGAGGTAGGGCATAGGGATACCAGAGTGGCTCAGGCAATACATGCTGCTCCTGGCAGTTTCTATGGCCCTGTTGTAGGCCACTGAATAGGGTTTCTCTGCCTGTGAATGATCCTGTAGTCTATGACCTTTCCGGTTTTTATTTTCTGGAGACAGCTGGCTGCCAACTTCTTTCTGAGAACATCACCTTGATAAAGCAAGGGAATTACAAGTAGCTTCTGTCTTTGGACAGAAGAATCAGGAAACCTCTGGGGGCCAGAAGCCCTCCTGACCATGAGTTAATCTTTGACTGATCACGCATTGCCCTCACAATCATATTAACGTGATGTATTTTGAGGGTTTTCATCTTTTTCTGCTGCCTTTCATCTTCTTTGTCTTCTTGCTGAATCAGGAAAAAGTTAAATCCTGTGTGTGTCCATCATGTCTTCCCACCATCCAAGGCTCTCACTAAGTTGTCTGCTGGCATTTGTCAGTCTCCTGGTTTCCCCCAATCTCACTCAAACAGAGCCTAAATGTTTCTTTTGATTTGAAGTGCTACCCCAGCAACCCCAGCACCTGCAGCCCTGCTCTGGCCAGATGGCAGTAAATGCATGAGCTTTCCTGCACCTCCAAAACACAGATTGTTCCATTTAGGGTGGGAGATGGGTGACAGTCAGTGTAAAAAGCTGTGCTTGTTTTTTTGGGTTAAACCATAAGAGCTTTGAAGGCAGAGCGTGTCCTTTATGTGTGTGCGTATGGGTATGGGTGAGTGTTTTTACACAGTTACTAATGTGAGACACGTGGCTGGGAGCTGCGGGATGCAAAGCCATGGCTTTCCATCCTGTGGTACCTTAGAGAAATGTTTTACCAGATCCACGGAAGTGGGCAGTGATTCTGAACTGAACACTGGGGCTGTTCAAAGACACAACTTGCTTTGGGGCTTCAAACACAAGCAGCTTACCCCAGTATATTCCAAGTGGAGCAGCAGTAAGATCATGGCCCCCATGTCCAGGATCCTTTGAGGATAGATTCCTTGACCAGAAAGAGAAAGCTGAATTCACCATCCTCAACTGATGAGCAGTATGCTGATGTCAGCCACCTTTTGCTCTTAATTTTGGACAATGAAACAACTGTCTGAATTTGGATTAGAAAACAGACCTTGCTTTTCATGTATGCTGTAGGTAGAAGATAATCTGAACACTACCAAATTTTAATTTATTTTAAGCTTGCTGCCTTTTCTTTTAAAGATGCAGGAATATATTTTCAAGTCTTTGCAGTTGCATGCTGCAGCTATGTTATGTTACAGAGATAAACCAATGGTGAAATTTGTGGTTTCTGTTCCTTTGGCATACTTTTAACTTAGTTTTGTGCTAAGTTTCCGTATTTTTAATGAAATTGATAAAAGACAGTGTTTGATTGCTCTGCAGATTGTATTGTGTGCTTTCGCAGTGATTTTGTAAGTTTATTTTGTAAACCGAAATGTCTTTAGGAAAGGTAAGGTTCAGGTCAAAGCTTGGGAGTAACTCTATTAGTGAGAACAGACGTGTGCTACGTTAGGTTCCACTGGTGGCTGTAGAGTCTAGTCTCTGAAAAGCTTTAGGAACAGATAGAGCTGTAAAGAATGACAGAGGTGTTACTGGCTCTACCAAGATAGCCCCTTGAGATCTTCTTCCCTCCCCAGCATCCCACCTCCTCAGTTTCCCTGATACCTAGATAAAGCATTACATTTGTTTAACACACTTACTCTCCGATTCCTCGTGTTTCCTTGAAACTCAAGCTCAAATTCTAGCATCAAACTGGAAAACACCCTGGGTTCTGAGGTGTCTGAACTGACCAACCCTGGGCCTCCTGCTGTCACAAGGGAATGCATGGTTGCAGAAGTTTTGACACCTTTGAGTACCTGTCCTACACTCCTTTTCCCAAGGGAAGTGTTACCACAAAACTCCTTTTGGGGACAGCAAGCAGAAATCTCCTTTTCTGTTTGCTAGAGTAAATGGAGATGAGGATTTTATTCTTATTAGCTGCAAACAGAAATGACAGAAGGCTGCAAGTAAAACTCATATCCTGTGTACATCCTTGAGGTCTCTGATGAAACAAAATGACACAAAATTTACAGATACTAAAAATAGTGATAACATCAGTTTGATGTTACATTTTGTCTTCCTCCTGTAATACAGTAAAATGGCCTGTAATCACATTGCAAAATTGGCATGCGTGGCTCTTTGAAGATATCACCTTCATTGTATGTCTGCAGTGGGCAGAGTTACAAGCCAACCCACTGCATTGCTGCCACCAGCCGTATAAATGAAGAGGAACAAATAACCAGTGCCTTGGGGGCAGCTGCCCACTCTCAGTCTGTCTGGCTTGGGTTATGAGCCCTTCAGCATGGGAAGCCTTTTGTGCTGTTGATAGGCTTAAGTTCACCCCTGGTTCTTAGGGAGGTTTTGTTCATGACATTATATAAAACATTATTTTAATTTGGAGATTTAACCTTTCAGCCCTTGGTAATGATGACATTGGTACAGACTTAGAGAGTTTGTTTGCAGCTCTGTCTTCAGCCTAGCATTTTAAGCTGAGTTCTTGTGACTCTTATGAGGGCTGGTTGCTTTAGCATGAAAACACTTTGGAAAACATGTATGTGTTATGGTTTATTTGTTGTCTTTCTGTGCCTATTAGTCTTAATGGCTTTTTGAAGGCTGATTGTAGCCGTGTCACTAGCTGAGTGACTTCACTGTTTCTTTCCCTCTGTTGAATACTGGCAACTTCCCTATCTTTCCTCTACTCCCTACTTTCTTGGCTTTCAGACCCTTCTGTTGCTCTAGAGTCTGCAAGCAAAAAAACCACTTCCTTTAAAATGAAAAACAAAACCCAGCCTAGGAGAGCTAAACTAACTTCTAACCACCTGTTAGAAGGTTGGTAGTATCAGTACCTTGAACTGTGGCTTCATTTTCACATTTCATGCAGCAGCTTTTCTGCATTGTTTATATTCTGCTTGAAGGGGGATCATCCTATACCAGGATGCAATAGGAACATAATTTTTCCTCTCACATGGGCAGATGTCCTATCTGCAGTGCTAGCAATAACATTGCTGCTTCCTGTTGTTGCAGATGTTGGCAGGCAAGAGCTGAATGCGGAGAGGTTGCCATCAACATCAGTGCTACCCGTGCTCCTTCTGTTCCCTGTGTACTCTGCAAAATGGGCTATCTGAGCTAGTGGTCAGGAAGTTGTCCTGAAACACAAATTATTTTCCTTTCTACTTTATACAGGGAAGGTGTGCTTCCAGAATCTCCATTGTTTTTCTCTGCTTTGCTCTTTACTTTCTCTAGATTCATTTACACTAAACCCAAATTACAGGAGAGGTGTTACCATATTTAGGGAAGGGGTGCCTGAACTGAATCTGGTACAAGGTTGGATGTAAATCTCCCCACTTCTAGGTTTCAGGACATAGCCTTGTGCAAGCCTTCAATCAGCAATTACTGCATTCTTTTTCTTCTTATAGGAGGTCGCTATCAAATTCCATGACACATTTCTATCACTAATCTGGCAGGCTGCCATTCAGACCACAGGAAGCCCAGGAGAAAAGAATATACACTTAGGGCCTTATTCCATCTTCATTATTGCCTACAGCAGCAGAATTCCTTAAAGTCTCTGGAAGTTTGATCTGAATGGAAAGTATTTTGCCTGAATAGCACCCATTATTGAGGCATTGTCACTGAGTCACAAATTTAGATGAGTGTTGTGGCTAGCAGTTTAATCTATCCTATGTGGCTATTTTTTCACACCAGCACAGGGAGTGCTAATCAGGATTGTCTGGCACTGAGGGACTTCTTGATTTGAGAGCTGGACAGTGAAAGAAAAAAACACAGTTCCTATTCAAGAGTTTATCTGAGAATTTACTCATTTTGGCAGTGAGGGGATTGTTGTATTGTAATGGTTTTCGATGGAAAACACAGCATACTAAAGAGGAAAGACAGGGTTCTGTTCACAAAAAGATGCAAAACCCCCTTATGCTTTGAAAGGACAAAAACAGAACTGCAATTTGTGCATAAAAATGACAAGAAATTAAAATCATGAATCCAAGGCAGTATCTGTAGCTGTCAGGTGATAATATGGAAGCCTTAAACTCTTTTCCCGTCTACTTTTTTGAACCTTGGTAAATGAATTATTGGACTCACAATGGTTATTAATCTTGTGTGTTGCCTCCATTATAGGGATTTACAGACTGTAACTTAAATTTTACTTTTGGATCATTGCTAGTTCATTTGCTACTGATGTCACTGGTTGTTTCATAGAACTATAATTATTGGAAATTAACTTTCCTATTGTTTTAACCAGCAGCACTGACCTGCATTTTTGTATTAATAAATACTGTCTCAATCTTTCAGGATGTTCTAGTCATTTTTGGGAGAGTTCCTTCAGTATGTTTTCTCAACATTTCAGGTTATTGAAGGAAAGCTGGCTCCTTTTTTGGGGAAGGTGATCAAGTTTGCCACCTCTCACGTATATAGCTGCAGCCTTTGCAGTCAGAAGGGTTTCATCTGTGAGATTTGCAACAATGGAGAAATCCTTTACCCCTTTGAGGACATTTCTACAAGCAGGTAATGTAACGTCAGTCATACATCTGACTCACCTTCTCATATTCATGTGGCTTCTCAACCTCATGACCCCTTAATCAAATAACTGTGGACTGGATCCCACTAATGCTTGTTTCTGGGCAGCTACACTAGATTACTGGTCTGGGGAGGCCACCACAAGCCAACTTGGAAATAGATAGAAAGAATGTCCTACTTCCCAAAGGCCTGTAAGTCTTAGAACAACTCTTCAAAAAGGGAAGAGACATTAGTAACATCACACAGTGTGATTTATTTGGAGCTCTTCTGAGTCGGCAGAGTGTCCTGGAAAGCCAAGAGGGCTCTCTGGAGTAATCACAGACATCTTTCTGGTGTCTGATGTCAGTGGGTCCATGATGTACTGGGATTGTCCATTATAGAGCAGTTAACATCTATTCTGTGTTATGGTTGTGGCTGATTCTCTGTTTTCTGTGTACATGCTCCTCTCTGTCTATGTATGCAAGATATATTTTTTCATTATATTGTTATTCTCAGGTGGTTAAAAAATTAATGTAAGTGCATGCTAGTCCTAAGAACCTTTATTTCACCTTATATGGAGTATTGGATGCCAGATCAGGAACAGGAGTTGCATGGAAAGCCTAGAAGTAAAATGGAGGAAACCAGGGCAGACTTGGCAATGCAGTGATGTTTTTTCAGAAATGCCTTGGATTTTGAATAAAGGAGACTTTTTTTTTTGTTTCGTTTTTTTTAAACTCAACAGAAAGGCAGCATATATGACAGCACAGCATTCCTCCATAGATAAGTACTTTTCTGGCTGTTTCAAATACAGTAATTTTAATTTGTTCTCCAAAATGTTCCATTGAAGGGGAAAAAAATTGAAGAGCCACCTTTGGAAACAATCAGCACTGGCCAGTTAAAAGGCCTTCATTATGAATCTATTTCCCCTGTGTGCACAAAGATGTTAATTTACAAGTAACCAAAGGCTACTGAGGGATTTTCAGCCTGACCTGTGTTTCAAAGACTGTTTGCACATTCTTTTTCTAGACTCTTATACTAAAAATGCATCAACAAAGGAGTGAACATAAGTAAAATAAGGTGTGCAGCTGAGCTCTGTAAATGGTTTTCAAGAAAGAATGTATCTAGGGTGTGTGGTGGGATAGGCTGAGTTAAAAAGAGAGAAGCTAAGCTGACATAAAACATAAGATGTCTATTGGTACTGTATAAAAGGCAGTTGGAGATATTCCCAAAAGCCTGATGAGGACATGTAAGAACATCTGGGAAGGCAAGTTTACTTGAAATGTCTGTGCACTTGATTTGTCTGGGGGATTTTTGGTCACAAAACTATTGTTGAGTGCATGTTGTTCCTCCGCCCTTCAGCTGACATCAGACATAGCTTGAAATTACAGAGTTTAAAACCTTCTGGAATAAAATAGTATTTGTCAGCAGTTCAGTGAAAGCCAAAAGAAGTTGCTCTAGCTCCTGGCTTTATGTGAGTTGGAAGCCAGAAAGGACTTTTGTTCATGTTTCACAAACATGAAGTTGTGGTTGATGTCATGCCAAGGACAGTGGTCTTTGTTAATGATTTTAATTTAAACACAATCAGCTTGAAAGGTTCTCCAATATTTCTCTTTCTTATTTTGTCAGAGGTCATTCTACTTACTCCTTTTATACTCCTTACCACTAAAACTTGCTTTTTTCCTTGGAGATTTGCCATGCGCACATCTGTGAAATGAACCAGATTATTTCAGTTCCCTTTTTTTGCTCTATTCTACCTTCAGGCTGGAGGCAAGTCATACCAATGGAGGAGTCTATGTATTTTACTGTGCAGCTCCATCAGCAGTCAGGTAGAGGGGCTTTGTGTTTACTTCCATCTCCTAAGCTAAGAGGTGTCTGAGGTGGCTGTGCTGGAGGTGTAATGTGAGAAGACTCACTAGACACAGGTAGATGTAGAGAGTAACCTGGAGCAGATGGAGTGGCAGGTCACAAAAGGTTCACGTGAAAACCTGGAATTAGATATCTGACATTTCTGATGTGTGCTCAACTTTTCAATAGCTAAGTGTCACACAAAGCTCAGATTAAATAGCTCAGATTTGTGGTTTAGTTGTACTATTTTGTGTCCACAGTGTGGAGTGAGAATTGACGATGATTCCCTGTTTCCATCATGGTTTTCTGGAGTGGCGGTCCACAGCATAATGAACTCAGTTCTGGGTTGCTTAGTACCCTGTTAAGGAGGGAAGAGCAGCTGAGCTCTGGAAGCCACTTTTTTTCCTTCTTGCTTTAAAATGTTGCTCATTTTCTTTTGAGCATGGCACTGACTCTATCAGCAAACTGGGCTGTTGAACTACTCAACGGTGGGTATGTGGCAACTTTTGCAAAATTTACCTCTCTGTTGAGTGTTTGAAAAGTCGAGTCTGTTTGTGTGGGAGGGGTAGGTTAGTGCATGTTTTGAGAAAGCATTTGATTTCTGGACACCTTCCTGTCCTTCCTTGCTTTCAAGAAGAGTGGTAACTGTCAGAGAGGCCATTATGATTCCAAGGTGATTCTCAGCTGGCTGTTACCTTTCCATCTTTGTGTTCTCTTAGCTCAGCTTTGAGGCAGAGAGGTTGTTTCTCTCCGAAATATTCTCAGCGGTTTCTGGAGAAGTCTTCAGCAGGGTTTTATGGAAGATGGGTCTTCTTTAGATAGATACAGCTGAGAGAAAAGAAGGGCCCCTCTTGAGGGCTGGAGTTTCTCTTTGGTCAGGTTATTTGCTTGAGAGTCTTTTTTGTCAGTCCTTGAGCAAACAGAATGAATACCTGGGTTATGCACTCCTCAGGGTTTGAATACACATATATTGCATACCCTTCTCTCACTAATCAGCATGACACATTCCTTTGTTGGCAAACGGTTCCAAAACAAACACAATCAGTTCAGTTAATTAGCGGGTCTGTGGGCTGTGCTTGGCAGGCTCTTTACATCCTGCTCAACAATACAGTGCAACAGTTTGCTGCCTTGAATGCAAGGGTGGGCTCACAAAGTCATAAGCTTTCTAATTATACTTCCTTTCCGAGGCTTTTCTTGGGAGGTGGTCATTCTGCACAGAGCTTACTGAAAGCCCTGATTCAGTAGTTGAACAATTTCTTAAAAAATTGCCCAATCCTTTAGAATGCCTCTTCCAGTCAGTTTGCTTCTACTGCCCCTCATTCTCCTCTTTGCTGTCTTACTAAATAACACATTTTGGGCATCTTTTCAGAGGCCTTTAAATCATGAGAACTACATTTAAATCCTCCTGTGTTGTTTCATGGAGCACACTACCAGCTCTGCTTTTGCCAGAGCTGCAGCAACTTAAACAGCTAGAGCATATACCTCCTGTTTTATTTCTTGGACTAAATTTGCCCCAGGGTTAAATTTAGCAAATAAACACATTAAATTATCCTACTATATCACTAATCTTATTCTTACCAGGGTCATGAAATGAGATTGAAGATCCCTGGTTATAAATCGGCTTGTTAGAGCTGCCTGTGTCCATTTGTTAGCAACCAGACACTGCTGCCCAGATTGTTCTGATATTGCTTGTTCTTCATTAACATGTTGAAAAGGTTTTGTTTCTTTCTCCTAAACCAAAAATTTAAGAGCAGAAGTAAAAGAAAATGTCTGTGTAGTGGTACAGTTACCTTTAACATGTGGCTTTATTTGTTTTATGACTTCAAAAAAAATTTAAATATTAAGAAATTCTGAGAAAAAATAATGTTTGGAATGGGAATAGAATTATTCATTTAAAAGTTTTCTGTCCAGTTAGATAATTGAGTGATTATAGTTATGGTTAACATTATTATATGCCACCCACTTAATATAATTTTGGTC
Source organism: Turnix velox (assembly GCA_013400935.1). Taxonomy (NCBI): domain Eukaryota; kingdom Metazoa; phylum Chordata; class Aves; order Charadriiformes; family Turnicidae; genus Turnix; species Turnix velox. Next base: position 546,565 of record VZTY01002268.1, read on the forward strand.
TTGACTTTGTGTTGACATCCTAGTGACTGCTTTCACAGGCAGTTTGTTGGGTTGAGCTTGTAAAGCTGGTTACTTGGTTCAGAACTGTTTTGTCAGTTCCTTACCTTTTATGTGGTGTTTATACATGTATGTGAGGCATAGAGAGCTGCTCTTTTGTGTTCGTATGCATTTATCAAAGCTAAACTGTTTTCACTTTGTGAAGTTAATTTGTTCTGCAGATCAGTCGAGACATGTAGAAACCTTTTAAGATACAAACCAGAAGACCCTAGTTTAAAATAGATGTGCCACAGAACAGGCTTGACTGTATCAGCGAGCTTGGATGCCTCTATAATCTTTGGCCACCATCCTGATAAGACAATGAATGTACTTTACACATACTGAGAAGTCTTACTAAAGGCTCTGAGGCTTTATGTGTATGCCAAAGTCTTTGCAAGGTTATGGATCACTGTGTTATGGGTGCTGTGTCACTGGACAAAAAAGGCTTTAAGCATTTAGGAGAGTGTGAAAGATAGATATTAGGTGAGGAGACTGAAATACACAATATAGAGCATTTCCAGGAAATACCTTGGCACAGGTCAAAGGTATCACTCAAAGTGAATATACCCTCTTGCTTTGATTTCTGGGTTTTTTGTTTGTTTTGTACTAGACAACCCTTCCGCAAGCCCAGTTTCCCTGAACTGTGTTAGTAGTTTAGTACCTAATTTTTGAAAGAGCTTAATTTATCAGATTTTGACAATTGGTTCAAAGAACACTCAAGTTATATGCTCAGCATTTTCTATAAAGTAATTTATGTGCATGAGTAGATTCTAAGTTCTCTTGATGATTTCATTTCACCTGAATCTGTCAAAGTGGACCAAATCTTCTCTCCTTTTGCAGTAATGTTATCTAGGATACATAAAAATGAAGAGATGAAATATACTGGTTTTTTGGTTGTTTTTCCATTCAGCACTGTATTTTGGAACCAAGTTTGCCTTAAGGGTCAGTTTTACCTGCCTTGTGTCAAGTAAATAAACTAGAATGTTCATTATAAAGGCAGAGACTTACTTCAAGTAGGAAGGTCTCTGCCATGCTGCCTTGTCCCCTTCCCTGCTGGCTGAATGGAGCTGTCTTCCTCACACTAGGATATTTCCAGACTTACCAGCCAAGATCTTTTAATTCTCCTTCTTCATGCAAATTCCCCTTTTAAGATAGACATCTTCATCTTCAAATACAGTTTTTTGTAGACCAGACAAGATCTTCAATTGCTTTTTAGCCCACAAAAGCCAATACTGACAACTCCTACGTGTTCAAAAATTCTAAGATTACCTCAATAATCTTATTTATATAGAATCATAGAATAGTTTGGGTTGGAAGGGACTTTAAAGATCATCAAGTTCCAACCCCCCTGCCATAGGCCCACTAGATCAGGATGCTCAGTGCCTAGTCCAGCCTGGCCTTATACTTTATGTTTTTAAATGTTAAGTTCCTTTTTTCTATCTTGAGTCGTGGTCGGCATATCTTCATCATTATGACAAAGCTATGAATTTCAGGTGTCTTTTCCTTTCTTTTTTACTGAAAGTATAAATCCTGGCTTAATCACAGGATTTCCAGAATAGATACTTAAAGAAAAATGCAAAATAGGAAAATTATGTGGTCAAATTATAATAGCTGAGGACATTGTATTGATATTGCTGTTAATAGCATTGCCTCAGCTCTTTGCATCAAGGTCTTCAGCCAGCACCCTGTGAAAATAGTTCATTAATAATAGGAGAAGTGGAGCAGTGAAGGCCAGTTCATGACAGTTGGTCAGCCCCAGCCCATAACAGATTGTTCTGTGAGTACCCAAAACAAAGGCCTTATCTGGAGTTTCTCTGGGTCTAGTGATGAAGGAATTGACAGTGAGGCTCCTCTGCACTGGTGGAGCACTGGTGGTTTTCTAAATGTACCAGTGAGCTGCCTGCTTTTCCCCTTCATTTGTGTAGCTTTAATATGTAGCATGATATACCTGATCACTTTGCACACATGTTGGATGCAGTTGACCTTGGCAGTGCGTGTTGGTTTGACGGGATGAGGGGCAAGAGACAGCACAGACAAGGAGGTGCCCAGTGGCAAGCCCTGAGAGGTTAAGCCAGGACAGAGGTTTATTAATTTATCTTCCTCACCTGCCTGAGGTGCTTTTCCAGGAGCTCAGTCTCACCCAGTCTGGGTAAAAGGGAGCAGATCCTAGGCTGACATTTTTTGTGAAGGGACACTGTGTAGCATGTCATTTGGCCACTCTGGGGTTGCATTACTAGAACAGCAGAGATTGTCTTGGTCATGGATGCTGCTTCAAGCTGTTTGGGCTGGTACCTGCAGCTGTTCTAGGGGTACAAATAGTGGGCACTTTCCCCAGTCCCATGGAGTCCGCTGGAGTCCTATCCACTATATGCCCTTGCTAGCTGCTTAACCAGTTCACCCCAGCACAAGAGCTGGCCTGTTCCTCTGCCCTGTGGTGCCAGCCCAGGTTCCAGCTATGCCTTGAATGAGGAGAGTCTTCATGCTGTGCTCCATGTCAAGGGTAACCTCCTTCTGATGAGTGGGCATATGAAAAGGAAAACTATGGTTATTCTGAATCACCTCTGATTCACTGAATACTGAATTAATCACTTAGAGTGAATTTCAGTCATTTAAGAATTTGAGGGGGAGAGTAGTGCGTTCTGCTTGAGTTCTGCTTGGACTTATCTTTTTTTTCTTCTTGAGAGGCAAGTTTTTCATAAGCAAATCTCATGTATTCTTTTTTTTTTTTTTTAAATGTAGTTTATAAAAACTACATGGTAAAGATCATAAGTGTGTCATACCTTCACAAGCTCCTTCCAGGGACAAATCAGTGTAACATTAGTGCCAACTTTCTTCCATTCTTCACTACCTGGGCATCCCTCCCCAGGCAGCTCCTTGCCTTGGTTCCTAGGCAACCGTAATAATATTGCAGCACGTGTATGTCAGGCATTGATTGTCTTTGGGGCTTTTTTTTGTGTTGTAAGTGGACACTGGCTGGTCCATTTTATTTCTCTTTGTGTTCTGCCAAATTCCCTGAAAGTTTTGAAGGGCACATCTCTGAAATTCACAGCTGAGTGGTTCGGAAATCTGTGCAGACAGGCACATGTGGATTGCATGGGGTGGTGGGCACACAGGGATCTCTAGGCAAGGTGCACTTCAGCTACTGTGGTTTGCTCTTTGGGGTGTTTTAGCCAAGTTTTGAGTGGCTCAGTATATTGGATGCTTGATGAATGCACAGTATCATTTAAAGTAAACATGATGAGCAATCCTGTTTCATTTGTTTTTTATTCTGCATGGAGGGAAAGAAAAAAAAACCCTTGAAGAGTTCTAGTTAGTAAAAAGTTCATCTGCAAATCAAATTCTTACTGGAATTCTTTTCAAAGGATTTCTCACTTGAGCAAATGTGTGCAAGGTCTGGCACAGAGGAATGGGGTTTTTAAATGAGAAAATTAAATTTACTACATTAAGCTACAAGAGAAGGGATGGTGGGTGAATATGGCACTGCAATGAGACAAGGGACCCTTTGCCCTTCTCATCTCTGGCAGGACCTTGAGCAGGTCCATTCGCCTCTTGTTTCCCATTGCAAAGTATGTCTGTGATCCACTGTTCATCCCAGGGATGAGCAATATAGCTATGAGCTACTCTGGTTCCTCACTCAGTGTTTGCCTATCTGCATAGTATTGATGCTATTCTAGTAAGCTGTGCTAGTGTCAGCAGCTTTGTCCCAACACAATGATGCTGGACAGTCTGTCAACCTCTAAGGTTCCCAGGAAACATATCACAGAATCAGAATATCAGGGATGGGACAGGACCTCAAAAGGTCATCTAGTCCAATCCTCCTGCTGGAGCAGGAACACCTAGACCAGGTCACACATGAAGGCATCCAGGCGGACATTGCATGTCTCCAGAGAAGGAGACCCCGCACCCTTTCTGGGCAGCCTGTTCCAGTGCTCTGTCACCTTCACCATGAAAAAGTTTTTTCTTGTATTTATGTAGAATCTCCTGTGTTTGAACCTGTTACCTTTTGTCATACCATTGTGTGTCACTGAGAAACATATGACACTGTATTTCGGATGACATCCTGGTTTTATGTTGTTTATTTTGATCATCCCTGGTTTATTTTGTCTGCTTAAAGTGGAACATCATTGAGGCCTCTTTGTGTTCTTTAGATACCTGACCTTACCCATGAGCGCCTGAATGGTGGTGCAGTACAGAGGGGAAATATGAATATGATCAGTTGATTGCACTGAATCCAGTGCAATTGGACTTGAGCCATAAGCCTGTGAGGTTCATGTGGGAAGCATGAACACAACTTGCCAGAATTTACAAATTAATAAATATCAATATGTAAATGTTTCAAATGCCCAGACTTAATGGGAGATACTAACATTGCCATTTCCTCAGCATACAAGAAATTATTTTATGGTATTGATGTATAAAGGCTTTTCTTTTGTAATGATAATAAGATGACCATTATAATGCATGTCTGGCTGTGGAGAGCTTTGCCCTTTCTCTCTTACACTATTTGATGCAATAGAAATTATTTAGAGGCTTGAATAATTCTCTGCATTTTTCTCACTCTGGCATTCAAACAAATAAAATATTCTTAAAACATAAAACATGCCCTATAGTCTCAACAGAAATTGAGTTGGTCAGTAATGAGGAAAAACAAGCAGAAAACACTGAAACAGAGGGGAAACCATTTCAGGTGCCTTCTTAGAAGGCCAGAAGCCTATATGAAAATAACATGCAGTGTTCACCAATTCTTTAACTAATGTTTGAAAAATAGTAAAGGGCTGTTAGTGTGTAGTATCTCAATATCATTCATTAAAGAAGGAAACGTGAGAGGCCTGAATGGCTTTACAGACTTATCAGTGTATTATCCATGGCATATAGAAGTCTCACAAAAGGTGCTGGGACTTTCTGGCCTCTAGCCAAAGAAGTCGGGATTCAGAAATAGTACCTGAACTGTGACTTACTTATGACAATGATTAAGGAAAAGCTAAGTGTAGAGAACTATTATGTCATTTACAGACAACAAAAATTTTCTCCATTTTTTAATAATGGGGCTTGAAAACAATGGTAAAGAAAAGTTGTGAAACTCACATGTGGAGGCAAAACTGCATGTCAGAATTAAATACAATGCAAACTGGTATAAATATTCGAAGAAAAAATAAAATTTCTTTGAGGTTTTTGGTCTCACAGGAATTTTCCTTACAGTTAGACTGGGAAGGGTAAACCAGTTGACATTTCCAGGGTCACCAGGGACTGGCTGCATTTGGTATGCTGAAAAGCAGAGGGATGTATGGCTTGGTTGACAGCTCAAATATGTTAAAGGGGGTAACTTACCATTTGCCCAAAGGCAGAGCAAGATGGATGTTGAGATTTCTCCCCCCCCCCGGTGACTGAGTTTCTTTAGCAATGAGGGAATACAAGCATGCAACTAAGGTCGACACAGATACTCTCTCTATCAGTCCCTGCTGAGAGCAAGTGGCAGCTTTGGTCTTCAGCTTGGAGAGCTGTTCTTCCAGGCTGCTGTTTTGTTGTCATATACAGCCCGCAGCTGGGGCTGGGAGTACATCAGCCTTCATTGGAGAAAGCAGAAAATGGATTTTCAGAGAAGCAGTCAAGGGTGGATTCATGGTGGTTACCACCAGAGTGGAGTGATGGTGGTCATAATGGCTGCTGGTAAGGTGGACCCAGAGATGCAGGGCTGGCTGTTTGCATTGCCTCTGGTTAGTGCCTAACAGTGGGAAACCCTAGTCAGAGCTTCAGCTCTGATAAATAATAGTTCAGACATTTCTTCTTTGTCCTTTGGTTCTCAGCAACAAGAGAGGTTTGTTGATTTTTTCCAATGACCTTATTTCTGAAAAATTATTTCTTACTATTTTAAATTACATCAATCTTTATTTTCTGTGCTCGTAGCCTTTGGGTAGAGCAGATGTGCTGGTTCCTCTCTCAATCCCAATCCATCCATTTCAGCAGCAATTTTTTCTAAATTTTGTCACCTCCATACATACAATGTATGGAGAAATACTCAGAAATACTGAGTGAGTGGCAATGAGAGAGTGCAAAATTACTCTCCTCATCAATTATGACCCTCTAGTGACTTCCAGGGCACTGCAAATTGCTGACTAACAAGGGAGAATTAACTTGATAATATCACCATTAGTGTCAGATGAGAATGATGTGAAGTTTTAAAGATGCTGCTGTCCTCTCTGTTTTTCCCTCATCCATTAGCTCCTGTGTGGAGATCCCAATCCAATGATGCACATAAGCACAGTCTTAATTATATGCAGATCAGTAATCCCAAGGAAATCACTGGAATATGAGTCTTAAGCATATGTTTATGGGCTTCACTGGATCAGGACCATAGCACACACTCTCTGAGCACAGAAATGCTAAATAACCCTGTGTGGGCCTGTTTCTTGGTTTAAAACCAGATTTAGACTCACTAGCTGGGCTTAGAAACATGAATGTCAAGTTTTACTGCAAGAGAACATAGTAGTTCGTAGATACACGAAATTATACTTAGCTTTTTTTGCCTTGCCTTCCCAAAGCTTTGCAGTTACTAAAATACAGACAATATTTGGACCTATGCGTAAAACTTGAAGTGCAACCAGATCAGGAACAGTTTTTTAGAGCTCCGAGGTGAGATGCAGCTGACAGAGCACACAGGTTGCATGAGCTTATGAGGGCTTCCCAGTATTGCCAGACTGTGTGCCAAATACTGTAATTTGCCTTTTGGCTTGTTAGCATCTGGATTTATTTCTTCCTGTTTTCAGTCCTTCTTCACAGTCTTGAAGATAACCTTATTTCTAAGGAAAAAAAAACTAAAACCAACACACAACACAACAAAAACTCAAACAAAAAACTTGCTAGAGATACAACAATGGACACTTTGTCTTGTAGTCATTTGACTACAATACCTACCTCTGAGAAAGGAAAAGTGTGAAGTATTTCAAGACTTCCCAATGATGACCAGCATCCCTCATTTCTATTTCAAAATTGCTTTGAAGTTTGATGTTTTGTTGCTTTCATTATTTGATTATCCAACTGCTATCTAAGACTGTACGTCTGATACTGTCATCCTTTTATTTTGTCATTTGGTTACAAAGCTGTACTGGCTTACCACTACAGATCGTTATTTGTATTGAAAACTTGATAATGTTCAGCTGTTTAGTTGTAGCCCACTTGGTGATCACTACAAGTTTCATTGCTCCACAGCCATCTAGAACTGGTGCCTGATCTGCTGAGACATTGCATTCATACTCTCAAGAGTGTCACAAAAGTAATCCTGTCATCTTGTTTGAGCAGTTTGTTTGTCTGAGGTCTTAATATCACTTTGAGAACCAACTAGCACAGCTTTGAATGCCAGAAGTGATAATTGGTTCATGTGATCCAATCTTCCACAGGAAACAGAGAAGAAAATGTCATCTAACTTCTGTTTGGTTTTTTACTTTGTGGAATGAATGCCTCTCGTGCTGTTGGAGCAGGCTATTCTTTATTCTTTCCGTGACAACTGACCACTGGAACTTTGATGAGAAACATGTCATATCTTGTCTGTTGTAAATGCTGAAATATATCTTGATGGAAATCAGTGTTATTACTCTTCTGTTACAAACCAAAGCAGGAAACTTGCCTTTCATGAAACAACTGTATGCTCTATTCTGTGATAGACCTGAATATCAGCTGATAAGAAGATAAGCATTAATCCTTCTAAAATTTCTGTCTGTGAAGCTGGGAAAGATTCTCAGCAACTCTAAGTGAATGCAAGTCAACTTACTTCAGTGGTCCTGACTATCTTTACACTTGCAGAAGTGTGGGCAAGCCAGTGTCTTTTACAGCTCCACTCTTTTGAAAAATAAGAGCTGTTTGAAGGAGTAACTACTGCTTACAATCCTTATGAAATCCATTGTATGTTCTGGTCATACTTTTTCATTCAATTTTTGCACTAATTTGTGTTCGCAGATGTGAAAGCTGTGGAGCTGTCTTCCACTCAGAGTGCAAGGAGAAGGCTATACCCTGTCCCAGGTGTGTGCGTAAAGAACTGCAGAAGAAGCAGAAATCCTTCTGGAGGCGACTGAATATGGATGAAAACTTTGAAGAATCTTGCAACATGTTTGAGTTGTCGTATCAAAACACATGAGTTCCTTAAGGCAGTGGCCAGCCTAAAGAGAATCCCTCTCCCAGCTGCCTGCTCAAGCATCTTCTCAGCTTAGCCAGGCAGAAATCTTGCAAAATAGTATCCGACCTTCTTCATCTGTGAGTAGCAGCTGCCTAAGTGGCCATGAAGCCTTGTTGGCTTTGAAATACCACTGGCTAAACTGCATTTTGTGTTGAAATTCAGCTGCTTGCTCTCATACAGAATGTGGTTTACTTGAAATGCTTTTAGGTCTAGCTAATTAAGCACCCAGCTTTTTCTTTTCCACTTCTGAAGAAGACTTTTCCTCAAGGCAGAAAATATTTGCTGCCATGACTGCATTATTTTTTATGTTGTTAATTTAGAATTGATGGATCATCTACTTATTTATATGTATCATTTATTTATTATTAGCCTTGACAGAGGTTCTGGTGAGGTGTTTCACAGAACTCAGGGCAGGAATTATTTGAAACCCACCTGCTCCTTCTTATGTGGATCTGTGATTCCATTTCTTTATGTTTCCAGAGAGCTATTTTTAAAGGTTCGGTGAATTTACATGTCAGTCCTCCCTGAGGAAAGAAAAGTATCTCCCATCAAACCTTATTGAGAGTGCTTGCAAATGTAAGGCACAGAATAATCCCTTTGGCGATGTTTATATATTCATAACCACCCCAATGAACTATTCCATATGCAGATAAGCAGGGGACTTGCTACTGTTTTGTTCAGGTTGGGTATATCCATCAAGCTCTGTCACTGAAGTCCGTTGAGTTTTACCCTGGCTATTCTTGAACTATGTGAGGCCACATCCTCATCTCCAGTAACATGATGTTGGTTCTGACCTCCCACCAGTCTCACATTTTAAGGCATTTTAATTGTCTTTTTATTTTGTTTTTATTTCATGAAGTTTATTTTAAATGTTTCTCTAACCTGAACCTGTTAAGACTGGTAGTCAGGAAAGTGTTCTTGCCTATGTCAGTTAAAAAATACCTCCAAAAATTGTGAAATGCTGTTTTTTGATGTGCTCATGTGTAGTGTGTGTCCTGTGTTCTCTGCAAACACTAAGGGATTTTATAGTTCTTTATTGACTCCTGTGGTGGAGAATGAAGTTCCTCAAGATATGGTTCTGCTCCACACACCTGAAACAGAGGGAAGTATTAAACACAGTAAACCACCTATGTTATGAAAGGGGAGTACATAATGAATTTAACTGGGAAGAAGTGTGTCATCAATGGGTGTGTGTTTAATTCACTGTGACTTCACCTTCAGTGAGCACTTAAAGATCCTTCTCCCTCCAATCCACATTCTTAACTCTTTCTCCACACTCTGCAGTAATGTGTCTGTTACATACATATGGAAGCATTTGCATATATATACACATACACTTACATTTATATACAGAAAGCAAATACAGAAGCCAGTCACATGCATGTGTATTTTTCCTCTCTTCTCACATAGGTTTGTGAAAATGCAGAATACTGATCTTTGCTTCCTATATAATCTGCAGGCTGTTGCATTCAAGGCAGAAAGCAGTCCTGATCCTTGATGCACCTTGAAGTATTTTAAATACAAGAACAGGGTACATCGTGCTTACATAAGATGATAGAATGCTACAATGAATTGCCTTATACTGGAGTACTAAGTGTTTTCCAGTCTCTACTCAAAGAAAGTAGCTGAATCTGAGCTTTCTCAAATTTGAGTGCACCTCCTATATATAAATATAGAAGCATGTTTGTAGCTGTATGCATTAGACAACCAGTGCCTTTCTTTTCCAGAAGCTCTTCTCACATTGGGATGCTTTGGAAGGAAGTGAGGCTTTTTCCATGTTCTATGTATAGGGATTTGCATATTTAATAAACCCGGTGAATCATGCACCATTGTCACTAAAATTAATACTTCCCCTACACAGGGATGTCTCTGTCAGCTCACTGTTCCTCGTGTGAAATGAGTTGCTTTTGGCTATCGTCCTTAAAGGTTTGATGTTCCTTGCAAGTCCATTCCCACGTGAAGAATTCCCTGCATGTTCACAAATGCAAACACTGGGGAAGTACTGAGGAATTAGTCAGGCAAACAGGAACTGCAGTGGTGCTGCCTGAGTAAACAGTACGCTCCCATGTTTTTCAGCAAGTCCTGTGGCAAAGCCAGTAGCTCTGAAATTGTCAGAATCTGGCAGGTACTATTTTGAATTAACTCTAGACATAATGATGAGTCATTGAAGAAAAGAAAGGGGGTGGTTTTCATGTCAGAATGCTGTTGCATTTAAGATACCTTACAGCACTGGTTCTTGTCCAGCTCAGTTTAGAGAAGGCTGCTTGTGTGCACTGTCAGAAACCCCATGGAGTCATGGAATTAAGGTTTAGACACTGCAAACTATTAGTTTGGCAGATGTCCTGATCTCCAAAGTCCTAGTCATGTGGGTGGTCAGATGTTCTAATTGAATTCTGGAATAACAGCGTACACGGTGTTAGAGTTACTCTGGGTTTGTATGAGTATTGCAGAATGTTTTTTGTGCTAACTGAGATGTAGAGGAAGAAAAGGAGTATGTTGTTGGCGAAACTGCTGGAATTAGTCACAGATCCAGAACCACTGCCACTTTACTAATGACAAAGAGCATAAGCGTGTTGTTACAACATGCTGGCAGTGCCCAAAGCTTTATGGAAAAGGATGCTGCAGAGTACACATCAGGTTTGGTTTTTTAAATTGTTGTAAACAAGGAAGTTCCAAAAATTGGTACACTTTAATTTCTGCCTTGGTAAAGTAATATATCTTCTTGCAGTAACCATGGGAGCCAAATGTAATGTGGAAGATGCTTGCCTCTCAGGGATGTCCAATCCCTATCCAAAAAATAGTTATTCCATATGAACAGGTAAGATAAAGTCTTCTCTCATTGACTTTTGTAAGCATGATGGAAGGCTTGATCTTGCCATAAAAGGTGCTGAAGCAGGACTGCAAAGCAAAAGAATAAGCTGAAATTACTGCTCACATTACTGACTGTTTAAAGTCCTAACTCTAAGAGGACCTTTTTCCTGCAGCAGCCATCTGCTAGCAGCATACCCAGCCTGGGGTTCCAGACACTGCTGCTGTATGCTTGCATGATTGCCTGTGCTGTACCGACAGTGCTGCTAGTCCCCACTCCTACTTTTTTGCCTATCCTGCAGCATGCAGCCTCCATGAGGCACTGCTCTGCAGGCTTCTGGGTGGGCTTCTGGAAGAGCACCTTGGGTCTTCCCAGATGCCACAACTCTCTCTTCCTTCCCCTCTCCAGGTGAAATTTTAAATATGGGTCTCATCCTATCCCTGCATTAAATAGATTTGAATATTGTTTCATTGCAAGTTGGGGATAAAATGTGCTGTTTCCTTCACAGAGAAGGTGTTTTCATAGCTGACGGAGGAGGAATTGGCCTGTGCACCCAATTTGTCTTTTGCTTGTACATAACTTGTAGTCAGTGTAGAGATCAAGTGCTTCGCTGTAGTGGACTACAGCCTGACTATTTACTTAGAAACTTCTCAATTTAGTTAGTTTGTGATTATTTTAATTTAGAACACTGTAGAATCCTTACTGAAGTCTCTTTTCCTATTAACCTAGCCTTCTGGCTTTTCTTTAATAGGGAGAAGGACACACCTGGTGGATGTAAACCATGGGTGTGTTCTTATATTATCAGCCTGAAAAAAATAGATCTGGATCATTCATGTAGAAATCCTTCTACTGGTTTTCTTTGTCTTAGATGATGAAAAAATTTTGGTTTTGTGATGTGACACTATATCCTGGCTGGCCCATACTAGTATGAGCTCATTGCAGGGATGATAGAAACTGGCAGTTTTGAGGGCTTCCTGGATGGGTGAGGGAAGGTACTGATTGGTGAGGAGGTTGAGTTTCCCACAATACTCCATGGGCTCTGGTGGCCCTGTTAGGAGCAAGTTGTCAAGGTACCTCCAGAGCTTCTCTTAACATGAGTATACTGTGTGTATTGTAATGGATTGATGATAATGTTTTGAAAGACTTGAAAAAAACCCCACAAACCAAGGATGACTGTTTACAATGAAATAGGGAAGCTGCGCTGGTTTATTTTGGTTTTTTCCCTCCAACAACAGAAGCCACTGAGTTTCCCAGGCTTTCTCAAGCTGAAAACCTGGATTGCAGCCGACTGTTAATCTGTATAAAAGAAATATAGTCTAATAATAAAGATCATCATAATCTCTCCCTTTTTTTCCTGTGACTCAGCTGCAGGCTGGTCCTCTCTCTCTCTCGCAGTCCCTGTCGTTGCTCATGGTGCTGAGCCTGCAGCTAGACGTTGAGCGTCATAGCTCATTGTGAACCAGTTGTGTCTGATCATTTTCTCCTTCATAATTTGCCTTCCAGTTTTCCCTTCCCAGTAGGAGTGCCTTACAGTACTGCATATTAGCATCTATCTTCCTCTTTTGCATTTCCCAGTTGAATCTGCTGTTTGATTAACTTGTAAGCTCAAACTGAAACTGGCTGTGCATGCTCTGCAGGGGCAGCAGAGTGATTGAGTTTGCTCCTTCTGCCCTCATGGAGTGAGCTTTGCAGATTGCATACAGTAGCTCTGAAGACACCACACTGCATGGAAACCCCTCACTTTTGCTCAGTTTGGTGCCTTAAATTTTCAGAAGTGAAGAGTTTTGTCAGGAATGCTCTGCTGTGATGCAGTGTGTTTGGCATTGGAGCTCGAAACCCTTGCTCATGGTAGTGTCTATCTAGGAGTGGTGACCATAAAATTTGTTTACTATCTGTGCTTTGAGAGGGAAAGAGGAGAACAAATGGCATGGAGATGGCATTGGTGTGGGTTTTTTTGGAGAGTAGCTGGGCTTCTCTTCAATCAGAGATATGGTTGTGCTGATGCAGGACCTTCAGGAGCTGTACATATATAATAATGGCAAATACTGGGCATTAAAACAGGATCAGGTCACATGCAGTTTTGCTCCTCCTGGAACCAGGGACTCCCACATGGCACTCCCTGCCTGCATGGCACCGCCATGTCCAAGGTTGTGGGAATGAAGATATTTCCTCAGAGCTTAGTTTCATGGCAGTCTGGTTCCCTGAAGGTAACCTAGTGAGGGTCAGTGTTACCTTAGGGAGAGAGTTAACCTGCTAAAATTTTAACATTATGTGTTAAAGTATGTGTCTAGCTCTCCAGCGTGTGTTAGCCCTGGGAACATGTCCATGTTTGGTAACAGCGGTGTGGTGGGGAGGCGGCCCCGATGATACTGTGCAAAGTCCTTCTTTACTTGAAAACCCTGATGTGCCCACACTGGCGTGGGTCATATCTTAAAATGACAGTTTTGTCCAAATTCCTTAAGGTGGCCACCAATCCAAATCACAGAGATGCCACTTGTGGGCACCAGTGCCAGTGGCTCAACTATTTATTTATTCACATCTAATCCACACATTAAACCAAAATACATCCTTGAGCACACACTTTTATTTTGGTGGAAGAAAAGATGTGTTTCAGATTTGTTTATGTACTTATCTACAGAGCAAATCTTGCTTGAACTAGAGAGTGTTTTGGGGCTGATATTTAATGGCATTGATGCCTGTGATTTTGGGTTGGGTTATGCCCTTCCCTTCTATACTTAAGCTAAGCAAAGATAAGAATTCATGAGCAAAATGTGTATTTGAGGGGGTTTATTTGTACTAAAGGCAGTTTCCACTTCCAGTTCAGTAGAGACAGTTGGAGGCTGGAAGAAGCTGAATGTGAGCAGTGGAATGCAGCATATGATGCCATCCCTGGCAGTCCCACTGTCCCTTCCCATCCATGCACTGGCTCACCCACAGCACTTGTGGTGGATTTTACCACTACTGGCAGCACACCCTGAGTTTCTGGAAAAACATTACCTTTGTGTGCTGCTCCCTTAACTTATTGACAACATCATTACGTGTGTTTCATTGTTCTTGTATTTGTGTTGTTTTGGTTTTTACTTTTGACAAGGATTTTTTTTTAATTGTATTCAACTACTAGGCAATAGTCTTAATTTATTGTTGATGTGTAATAATGTTATAATTTAAACCTAGTGAGTTGAATTGCTTGTCGACACTTGAGCAGGGTTTCTTTGGGTTCACTTGTGACAACGTCAGAGCACCAGTCCCTCAAGTATAAAGGCAATTCTAAATAAACACTAAAAAAAAAAAGTTAACTTTTTTTTTTTAATTTGCTAATTTAATAATACTGGTGGGTACTGCACTATGGGTAGAACAAGTTTTGCAAGAATTATGGTTTCCTTAAAAATGCTTCTCTTCTGGTGAAAGTCTTCCAAGTCTAAGCAAATTCTGATAGTTACAGTTCCTGGGTCTGAGCAAGGAGGTCTCTGGAAATACTGTTAGTGACTTTGTGGGTTTGGATTCCCATTAAAATCTCTTAAGTTTTCTTTTGAAAGCCACAAATGCCTGGATTTGCAATGGTGCTGACCCCAAACATCTCCCAGGAAGGCTTATCAGGAGTTGTTAGAGCAGTTTGGGGTGGCAGCTCCTCATTGCATGGCTGTCACATGGAACTGCCAGGAGGTCCAGGCCTTGAATCCCAAGTAAGGGAGCCCTCACCCAGCTGGACTGAAGGGCTGGGAGGACAGGATTTTGCCCTTGTTGTAAGGGCTGATGGATGTAGGAGCAGGCATTATTCCTGCTCTTCTGGGTTGCTTCTTCCAGTGCTCCAGCTCCCTGAAACCTGTGGATCTGCCTATATTTTCTGCATGAGGGGTCAGTCCCCAAGTCCACACCTAGCCCCATGCTCTCATGTCCTTCAAAGAGATGGTTATATTTCCTCCCTCAATGCCTTCCTGCCCCTTGTCGGCAAGAGTGGACGTCTACCAGGAATGTGAGTCCTCTCTACTGCAGGAACCTTTAGACTTTGTGCCTGTAATGAAATCAGCTACAAGCAAATAGTTAATGTTTGACTGAGACCTCACAAACTGGACAAAAAATCCATGTACAAGACCTTCTCCTTGTCCTTATTTGCTTTACAAGGTGAGTAAATTCCCTTACGACATCTTCCCCTTTCACTGCCACCTCCCTTCCTCACCTCACCCTGTAAGAGATGGTGTGAAAAAGCATCAGTACAGAGCAGAAACTGTGGGGTCTCAGGAGCCCCAGGAGGAGCACCGTGGTTGATTTCCTTTTTCCTATCCTCCTCTGGCTGTATCTGCACAGCTGCTTCTCTGTTTCTGCTGGTGAGCAAGGGGACAGTTAGGGACCCACAGAGCATCCACTCACCTTCTTTGCTTTGTGGTTGATGCTTCTAAAGCTAATAGGACAAGTCCAGTGTTTCACATGTTTGGGGTTATTACTTCATGGTCAAACCTGAAAACACTATAGGTCCAACAGCCAGTCTTTCTGGATTTTGTGCTTTCTTGTCCTCATTCCCTGTTGAAGGCTTTGCAATAGGTTGAGCCAGGAGAGCTGTGGCCAAAGGAGTGGTATTATGGTTCATATCATATGAACATGCCAAGCCAAGCTCCAGATCTTCTCTCAAAGGTCAGGACAGTTCACTTTTTAAAAAGTTACTTCTCTGTCTCCGAGGCCAAAATTAACAACATTTAGTTAGATACATGAGGTTGACTAATTTTCTGAGAGGCAGAAGAACTGAAATGCAGCCTTTCTGAGAATTGGTGAGAGTTGTTGAGTGAAGTCCTGAGAACACTACCTAAAATAAATGGTACAAGCTCCTTGTCCAGAACTGTGCTCCAGGCTCAAGGGAATGTTAGTTAGTTGGTTTTTGGGTGTTTTTTTAATTCAAATTTTCTATAACATGTACAATACAATCCCAGTTACAGGATTAATGCAAGTGAAGCTGGTTTTCTCCTTTCTGTATGGACAGAAAGGGACCTTCCAGGTCTGCGCTCACCATCCCTTTTCAGTGGAAGGCATGCCGAGGGGCAAGCAACAGTGTGCATAGATAGCTCCGAACTGTCTTTTTAAGTTTTTGTTTAATGAAATACTCTCCAAACAAGTGGTCCCATCTAGAGGCCTGACCACTGTCAGAGGGTGGTGAAAAGCATCTCAGATAATCAGCTGTCACAAGTAAAACCAGATGAAGTCTTCTAGGCAAGCAGAAGTAAATTCCAGTTATTTTAAGTGTAGACAAATATAAAACTTGACGTGGTGGCTGTAAACATGCTAAAAAGTTAGTCAGTTTGTAGCAAGTGACTTTTGATTTTCTATAATTGAGTTTGGGACAGGAGCCTCAGATATTAAAGATGAAAAAGCAAGAGGAGTCAGAGCTTGGAGAAGAGTTGAGGGCTGAAATTTCATTGACTTAATAGTTTCCAGGTGTTTATCATGTAGGTATGGTATGATGTATTTAGATGTGAGTAAGAAGGAATTGTTAATAAAGTTTTGTTTAAAAGTGAGAACGTGGAAGTTACTGAATCTATGTAAGTGTGGTAGATGGGATCTACCACCCTCTTACAGGGAGCAGTTCAGCCCTAAGTGCTTTCACAGCACTGAAGGTACTAAGTTGCTCCATTTGTGACTGGCACTGAGGGCAGGTGCCTAAAGTACAGTGAATAATCATGGGACAGGGTGAGCATCTCCCTCCCCACTGAATGGTGCCTCTCTGCAGGCAATCCTGCTGATTTCTGAGGGCAAGGGGTACAGACTTCTGCAGGGGTAAGGTCAGGGTGGAAGAAACCAAGACCCTAGCAGGCACCATTCTCTTACCAGACATTGGCACACAACTGGTTATTGTTTGTTTTGTACATATTTCAAAATGTCCTCTTCTGACTTGGACTCTGCACTCGTGAAGGGCACTGGTCTCTGATTTAGCAGAGAATGTGATCTTTTACTAGGCACAGGCTCTGCTGGCTGCAGTGAAACTGCAGTCTGTGAAAGAGCCAGAGCTGGGCTTTCAGTGTGTGAAGACATGAGTGTAGCAGGGTATAAAATGGGCAGATTCCTTGTAAAAATGTATGTGCACCCAGCACCGAGCTAACCCTGGGTGACAGCAGGAAAAACAGGACACAAGTATAATAAAATATGGGTCTCTACTGAAGGTATTTATACAGTATTGACATTGTTGGCTGTGCTTGGAGATTTGTGTCAAGTGTTACTGTGCTGTCATAAAACAATAATGTGCTTCTGCAAAGGGCTTAGGGCGAAGGGGAGGCAGAGAAGTCTCACTATATAAGGCCCTCCTCCAGCACCCATAGTAATCCATGGGAATGTTTCTATAGCTGCCTCAGGAGCTGTATGGAGGCCTGCCAGGGGAAGGGAGGAGAAGCAGCACATTTACTGCAGTTAGAGCAGGTAAACAGTAATTTTGTCTCAGGAGGGATATTGCCACCACCAAGTTTTAGGAGTCTAATGCAGCTGACGAGTCCACCTTGCGATGAGGGAAGAGAGATCAGGGTTCCTCCTGGGAGCAGGGATAGACCTGAACTGAATTGTCAACTGGTGTTTCACAGAAATGCTGACAAGGACCCATAAAAGCTGAGAGATAGCATAAAGAACAATAATACACTCAAGGTAGCCATGAGGTGAAAAGGGCAAGAGTCCAGGGTTTCTGCACATTGTTCCCCAGACTCCCCGCACTTTCAATGCTCGTCTCTCACAACTCCACTTCTCGTACTGGCCTCACCAGAGTCCTTGACATTTTGGCTGCAGGACCAGCCTTTGCAGCTGAACTCAGTGTTAGTATGTAGTGAACCAAACTGAAATGCCAATCCAAATCAGTCAGAGCACCAGGGAGGGTAGATCCAGGTGCCTGCCTGTCCATGGGTCTTTGGTTCCTCCCTGCTCATTGTCTCTGCTCTTCATGAGATTACAGCAATTATTTCTCCTCCGAGCTCCACTGTCACACTGCAGAACGGTATGGCTCTTCCACTGGAGGTGGTACTTGTGCAGATGTTCCCTGGTTAGATGCCTCTGCATGGGAAGGTGTTCTCCTGCTTCTTTCCTTGTGCAGGAGGTAATTCTTTTCCACCAAAGCATTTAGGAGAAGTTTTCCCCCACCATAGCAGCCCCACTGATGTTCAATGAGGAGTGGGAGAATTATCTGCCTTCTAACCTTGCTCTGGACAATGCTTCTCCCACAAATCAGGCAGTTTTGAAAAGGAGAAACATTTCTGTTGAGAAGAGAAACCTTGAAGCCTGCCATAAACCTGGGCGTTGCTGCCAGCCTAGTGTGCTTTGCTTTTCCTGCCAGGAACCAGCGTGCTCCACACCTGCTGGTCTTTTCTCCCCTCCTATACAGCTCATCTGGGCTGTTTGGAAAATGGGTGGGTGGGTGTTGAGTGCTTCAGCATCTTATCCCATGTCTCTCACCTGCCTGAATGAATTCTGAGCATAGGCAACTGAACTTCTTGCTCAGAAGCATGCCCATGCCCTTTTCTGTCCCAGATTTTGTCTTAAAAGCTAATGAATAGAGATGTCCTTCACTCACCAGCCTCCAGACTCTGGGGCTGACTTCACACTCTGGGGCAGCTCTCAGGGTCCATGGGCTCACTCCAGCCTGATCTCAGTGTGAGACTGGGCTGGTCCTTCCTTCTGAGACCTGGGAGATGTCACGGTGGCATTGAGGTGCTGGAGCAAGTCCAGAGAAGGGCAACCAAACTAGTGAGGGGTGTGGGGAATAAGTCTTATGAAGAGCTAGGATTGTTTAGTCTATAGAAAAGGAGGCTGAGGAGGAGACCTTATTGGTCTCTACGAGTGCTTGCAAGGAGGGTGTAGAGAGATGAGGGTTGGTCTCTTCTCACAAGTATCAGGGAATAGGACAAGAGGAAACAACCTGAAGTTGCACCAGGGGAGGGTTTGACTGGATGTTAGGAATAATGTTTTGCACTGAAAGGGTTATCAGGCATTGGAAAAGGCTGCCCAGAGAAGTGATTGAGGCACTGGAGGTATTTAAGAGCAGGGAAGACATAGAGCTTAGAGATACGGTTTAGGGATGATTCTTGTCAGAGTTGGATTGAAGGTTGGATTTGATCTGAAAGGTCCCTTCCAGTCAAGGCAATTCTAAGATTCTCAACAGCCTCAGTACCTTGACACCTCATGTACCTTTTTCTCCTTTGGCTCTCAGCTCAGATGGTCCCTTCCCTTGATCTCAGCACAGGCACCTTCTCCACAGGTGCACCACCTACCCCAGCAGAGCACTGTCAGACACCCCCTCCTTGCACCCCACTGCAAAAGCAAAGGGGGATTTGAAGCGGGGTTGTGTCAGAGGAGAACTCTCTCTCGCTCAGGGCAGAGCGCTGCGGCACCAGCGTCCCCTTGGCTTTGTGTGTGATCTTTTCCCATGAATATCTCAGTGGTGTCCTCATCACATGAGCTCCTCAAGCAGCCTCTGGGCCGGTCAAACAGACAGCCTGGGAGCTTGAGGTGACCCTTTTAGCTTGCACATCCCTTGCTCTGCGTAGCCACCCATTAAAATTACCGGCTTTGCCCTTCCCTGTAGGAATCCGGGACGGAGACGAGGGGGGGGATACGGGGACTCTGGAGCAAACTGCGTGGGACTGGCAGGGGGACGCGGAGCAGAGCGTGTCTCTGCCTCCTCCCACTCCTTCTTTTTA
Source organism: Turnix velox (assembly GCA_013400935.1). NCBI lineage: Eukaryota > Metazoa > Chordata > Aves > Charadriiformes > Turnicidae > Turnix > Turnix velox. The sequence goes on from VZTY01002268.1 coordinate 566,237, forward strand.
GCGGCTTGCCTCGCTGATTGGAAAAGACCCGTGTGTCCCTGTGTCCCCCCCATCCCCCGGCCCCCTTCTTCCTCCCCAGCCGTACAATTGTCACCGCCAATTAGTGCATTGTTAGGGCACACAATGGCGCTGTGGCCGCTGGAATGGGCCGCTTTTGTGCGTCTCCAGTCGGCCGTAGGGGCAGTCAAGATTCATTTAGGACCTTACACAACACGGACAGAAAATACTATCGGAAAAGCAAAAAGGGGGAAAAGAAAAAACGGGGAGAGCGAGAGAGGTAGTGAGGAGGGGAGG
>VZTY01002268.1:576172-611927 GCA_013400935.1 Turnix velox
GAGACTGCCGGTGCCGGTGTCGCTGGTGCTGGGGCTGCCGCTGCTGTTGGGGCTGCCGGCGGCGGGGCGCGCCGCCTCCAAGGCGCTGGTGTGCCAGGAGATCACGGTGCCGATGTGCAAGGGCATCGGCTACAACTTCACCTACATGCCCAACCAGTTCAACCACGACACGCAGGACGAGGCCGGGCTGGAGGTGCACCAGTTCTGGCCGCTGGTGGAGATCCAGTGCTCCCCGGACCTGCGCTTCTTCCTCTGCAGCATGTACACCCCCATCTGCCTGCCCGACTACACCAAGCCGCTGCCCCCCTGCCGCTCCGTCTGCGAGCGGGCCAAGGCCGGCTGCTCGCCCATCATGCAGCAGTACGGCTTCGCCTGGCCCGAGAGAATGAGCTGCGACCGCCTGCCGGTGCTGGGGGACACCGAGGTGCTCTGCATGGGATACAACGAGACGGAAGCCACCACCCTGCCTCCTTTCTTCGGGAAGCCCACCCGCCCGGCTAAAGACGGGGTCAAAAACCTGACGCCGCTGGGCGGACAGCGGCCCTCGGGGACTGACTGCGGTAGGACGTGCAAGTGCAAAGCTCCCCTGATCCCTATCTCCAAGGAGTCCCATCCGCTCTACAACCGCATCAGGACCGGGCAGGTACCCAACTGCGCCATCCCCTGCTACCAGCCCTACTTCACGCAGGACGAGAAGACCTTCGCCACTTTCTGGATCGGCCTCTGGTCCATCCTCTGCTTCCTCTCCACCTCCACCACTGTGGCCACCTTCCTCATTGACATGGAGCGCTTCAAGTACCCCGAGCGCCCCATCATCTTCCTTTCCGCTTGCTACCTCTTCGTCTCCGTGGGCTACATCGTGCGGCTGGTGGCAGGGCACGCCAACGTGGCTTGCAACCCGGAGCACCACCACATCCACTACGAGACCACGGGACCTGCCCTCTGCACTTTGGTTTTCCTTCTCCTCTACTTCTTTGGCATGGCCAGCTCCATCTGGTGGGTCATCCTGTCCCTCACCTGGTTCCTGGCAGCTGGCATGAAGTGGGGCAATGAGGCCATCGCTAGCTATGCTCAGTACTTCCACTTGGCTGCCTGGCTTATCCCCAGCGCCAAATCCATCGCTGTACTGGCGCTCAGCTCTGTGGACGGTGACCCGGTGGCTGGGGTTTGCTATGTGGGCAACCAGAGCCTGGAGAACCTGCGGGGTTTCGTGCTGGCCCCGCTAGTGGTTTATCTCTTCACTGGCAGCCTTTTCCTTCTGGCTGGCTTCATCTCACTCTTTCGCATCCGCAGCGTGATCAAGCAGGGCGGCACCAAAACCGACAAGCTGGAGAAGCTGATGATCCGCATTGGTATCTTCACCGTTCTCTACACCGTGCCCGCCACCATCGTCATCGCATGCTACATCTACGAGCAGCACAACCGGGAGGCCTGGGAGCAGGCACAGAACTGCTCCTGCCCAGGGGACCCCCACCGCCCCAAGCCTGACTATGCTGTCTTCATGCTCAAGTACTTCATGTGCCTTGTAGTGGGCATCACCTCCGGTGTCTGGATCTGGTCTGGCAAGACACTGGAGTCCTGGAGGCGCTTCACAGCCCGCTGTTGCCAGGCCAGGAAGCCTGCGGGTGCTTCTGTCTACGGTGAGGCCAGCCCAGCGCTGGCGGGCAGGACGGTGCTGCCCAGCATGGCCTCCTACCACAAGCAGGTCCCGCTGTCCCACGTGTGATCGGAGGGAGCCTCGGTGAACCCACCCACAAGGAGGAGAGGGTTGCAAAGACCCTGGGCCACAGAAGGCGGGGGTGGCAGCCTGGGCCACCCCCAGCATCCTCAGCCCCAACGAGTGTGTGTGCCTGCAGGGCAAGGAGCAGATGCAGCCTTAGGCAGGGCAAGGAGAGGTGCTACCAGTGATGTGGAGCAGAGGGACAGGGAGGCCTGGAGCCTGACAGGGCCTTGCATGGTTCATTTGGGGTTCCGTGCCCTGTTTGAGCTCCTGGGTCAGCTGGCAGCTAGCACTTGATAACTGTTTTATGTCCCAAAAATGAACCCCTGGACAGGTCTTGCTGGTGCCTGAGAGAAGAATAGAGCTGCAGAGGGCAGGGCAATGGTGGTTTCCAGCCCCGGGTGATGTTCAGGTACCAGCACCAAGCTGCTTGCCAGACCTGAGAGGGTTTGAGGGGGGCTGATGAGAGGTGGCAGTGAAGGTTGCTTCCTTGCCATGGTGAGCCTAGGCCCCCAGGCAGAGTGGGATGGTTTCCTCAGGGTCCCCCGAGCCCACGGGCACCACTGTGTGTTGCAGAGGAGAGAGCTGCGGATATTGTGGGGGGTAAGAAGGGTGTCTCTGCTGCTGGTTCTGCTTGGACAAGGGGAAGGAGCTTTATGGATCAGGGGCTTCATAGGTGATGGCAGTGCAGGAGGAAGGGGATGCAGAGAGGAACCGCCACCCTTGAGATGGGCAAGGACAGGGCCCCAGCAGTCTACAAGGCAGACGGGGACCTGGTAACACCACAGTCCCTTCTCTCCTGGGCAAATGTGTGCTGGCTCTCTTGGATTAGGGGGCTTTGAGCTGGGGCTGGTGGGGCTCAGCTGTGGGGCACTCCTGGCTGCAACGGCTGTGTGGGTGGTGAGGCTGCCATCCAGTACTGGCTTTGTCTAGGGCACTGCTGGCTCTGGCACGGAGATCAGCCACGTCCTGGACTGCCCTGTGCTCTGGGCAGGGTCGATGCTGCTCCATGTGGGTTACCTGGGGTGAGGCAGCTAGCAGGGGCTGAGCATGGCACAATCACCCCAAAAGAGTGATCGGGTTGTTGCAGCCATGGGTAGTGGTAGTGTGTGTGTGTGAAATGTGTGTGTTTCCAGCCAGACTGTCCTTTCTAGGGTGCAGTTGGGTTTCCAGAAGCTAGCTTTGACACTTCTTGCTGCTTTTTCCAAAGCTGCAGCTGTGTTGGAGGCAGTGCTGGGTTCAAGAAGGAGCAGTTGATTTGGGAGAACAGCACTCACTCTCCTTTTCCTCCAGCTTCCAAGCCTTTTGCACTTCCCTGGGTCAGGCAGCAACAGAGCACAGACAGGCATTAGGCAGTGGTGGCAGCTGGGTTTGAATGAACAGGATGATGGCAGAAGGACCAGTTGTCACCTTCACAGAAGGCAGCCAGGATGAGAGGCTCTTGTTGTGGCACAGGATGGGACAGAGCTGTTTGCTGCTGGCTTCAGCTCACTCATGAAAGCACCCGATTTTTTTTTCCTTGCCCTAAGTGAAGATCACATATGTAACCACCCAGCCATTTTGTCAGTCTTTTTTGCCTCCCTTCAAGTGTGGCACCGTGACCCAGCTGCTGGAGACCTGGAGAACAAGGGCTGGCTCTGCTCCTGAGGGACTACGGGGACCCGGGGCTGTTCCAAACACCCTCAGACCACTTCAGTTAAGAGGGTTTCCACCTCGTTTTAAAAAACAAAGCCTGGCAAGTGAGGGGGGGACACGCTGGAGTGGCACATTTACTGATAAAAGCACTGCTAGGAAACCACACGAGTGTCTCCAGGTTCTTCTGGCCAGAGGTGGAGGGACTCAGTGGGGACAGCAGCGCTCTTGCGACAGAGGGCTGGCTCCCTCCAGCGTGTTGTAGTACTTCATGGCTGACAGAATTGCACCATGTTGTGTTTCAAACTGTAAATAGTTGTATTTTAGCCCGGTTTGTTCATGGGGAAGCTGCAGTGACCTTTGATACGGGTTTGGGCCAGGTGTGTTCCCAGCAGCGGGGCAGGTCGGGCACAGAGACGCTGTGGGTAGTGGGGTGTTGTAATCCAGGGCATTAAATGACTCCAGCCTGCTCCCATCCGTGACTTGCCAGGCTCCTCCTTCTCTCTATGGTGCCTTCTGTAGATACAACTAAACCCACATCTTGCAATACAATGAGCAGAACAATGTCAAAGGTGGTGTTTTGTTGTTTTTGTTTGTCTTTTTTTTTTCCAACGTGCAACTGACCATGTAAAGGTTTGCTTTTTTTTTTAACTGAACAAAAAAAATCCAAGATTAGCTGCATATCTAATGAAAAGTACAAGGATTTTTCTGCTTTGATCTAACGGTGGGTTAATACAATCAACATGTGTCTGAGCCTGGCTTCTCAGCAACAAGTGGCAGGCGGGGAGAAGGAGCTGTTTGGATGTGTCCTGTGTGCCACTGCCCATTTACATGATGGTTTTTGGCCTCTTTTGTTACCAACGCTGTTAAATGTTGTTTAAATAACTGTACTATATTTTATGTTAAAGCTGAAGAAATTTTATTAAAAGAGAAGTATTGAAATTAGTTATTTATGAGGACAGAAAAAAGAAAAAAAAAGGAATGTCATTTGCTTTGATTCTGATAGAATATTAAAAACCATAAAAACTTAGCTGAAGCGGGGGGGAGACTGGGAGGCATAATCTGTGGGGCTGTACTGGGCTCTTATCACTGGTAAGGTTAGGAATCTCCTTGCTGCTGGCATGCCCTGGGACATCACACTGTCATACCCCAGGTTCTTCACTGAACCAGGATTGCAGCTTGGGGGTTGTCACCTCAGTTGGTGGCCATGACCTTGCCAACAGCATGTTTCCTTGCCAGGCCAAGGGCACGCCTAGCTGGTTGAGGAGGGTTAACTATCAACTTTTATTGGCATTCTGCAGTTGGTACTGTGTCAGCCTCTCGCCCTGCACTGTGACCAGGCCCTGAAGAGGCGCCCTGTGATGAGTGTCAGACCCAGCAGATGACAGCTGCAGCCCCTTTGAAAGTTCCTGTTGCCATCTGCTGTGAGCTCACTGCTGATAGAGTGATCAGCAAGGCCACAAGGAGTTAAGGCTGGCTCCCTGGTGACTAATGGTGCAGGACTCTGCTATCTAGTTAGGTATGTAGGCACACACCAGGTCCCAGCAGATAGGATCTCTTACCTGAAAGCAGCATTCCAGCAGGCAGTGATAAACCCCACAGCAGCAGAGACTGACTCACCTGATCCCTCAGCAATCTGCCCCCCCCCACTTTCATGGGCAACATTTGGGGTTCAGAGGGGACATGCATCATCTCAGCACAGGCTTCTCATTGAGACTGCTGTGGACACCTTGCTGGCATCCTTGTCACCATTCTCACCTGCCAGGCAGCCACAGTGTCCTCCCCTCTTCAGTAAACAGGAGTTTGGCAGAGCTGCCACCCACCACCCACCTGCAGCTGCTGTTTGGGAGTAAGGGGAGGGCCATCTTTGCAGGCAGCCCTTTGCAAATCACCTGCAGGACCTTGTTCCTGTGACACACGGTTGAGCACAGCCTAACATTTGTGTTGTCATGTCACTCCCAAGCTCTCCATGTCCCATTTGGTGAACTGGGGCAGTAACTTCCTTCAATGTGGGTTGAACAGTGCCCAGTTTCAGGGTGAGGGGCATGGGGAATGACAGTGTCTGATAGCACAGGAACTGCATGGCTTCTCAAACAGGTTTTAATATCATACAGCAGATGCCAAAGTGGTTGTTTAATTTCAAAAAAGGCCAAGTCCTCAAAGGCAGCCTGATACTTTTAAAATCTTCTAACAAACAATGTTCAGGCAGTTAAATGCTCTGTCCCAGGAAGCAGAGGGGGGGAAGTCACTTTGCAGCACCCTGTAATTCACTCCATATTGTCACACGACTTAGCTGGTGCAAGTGTAGTTCTCCCAGAGAATGTTCTGAAGCCATGTAACATCACTGCACCACTGTGCTGTGGGAGACACTAGGGCAGGTTGGGGACAGCAGCCTGCACAGTGCTGTGCTCTGAACACAGCTCTCCCTGTCCCACACACCCCTCTGCAAGCTCTTGCCTTGATTGTTCCTCATCCTCCTCCCCTGTTTGCCCAGGTTGTGCTTGCTTATACTCTTATCCAGAAATGATGGTCTTGACATTTATTTCATCCCTGAAGTGCCTGTCCTCTTAACTGCTGAACCCAGGCTGAAGCAGTTCTCATAAAGTTCCCTTAGAAACAAAATACACAGTGCCTGTACACAAAGCAGAAGGGCTGCTGAAGGCCAAGGGCAACACATGGCCCACAGACACATCCATGTCTCCCTGCTCCAGCTGACCGCTAAAGCAGGATTCCTGCTGGTGCTTACTGGCTCTTGCTGTGCCACAAGACAGCAATTGTCTGTGAAAACTGAACACAGGCAGAGGTCACCTCAATGCAGATTAAATATTATTCAGCTGTTTTGTTAAGAAAAACAAGGCACTTTGTTCCTGGACCTGGATGCTTTTCCCCAGGAGCAGAGGAAGGTGCCATCTCTGCAATTCCTGCACTCTGACTGCACTTTTTGCCTTTTTGAGAAAACTGCTGCCAACATATAAATAACAAAGTTACAAGATATCCTCTCTCCCACAGTTCATATTCCAGCAGAATCAGACAAGCATAACTCCTGAAACATATCACTGCTCTCCCTTCAAAAGGGAGCTGGATGGTTTACTTTGATTGCTTACCTAAGAAATTGCTGTGCTTTCCAGAATCTAACTCTCTTATGGGACAGAATGTTAAATGGAATTCCTATTTTTCCTCTTTTAAGAAGCTGAGCTGCTGTTGAGCCCTGTTTAGCATCAACTAAATAGATCAAAATCCCATTAACAATGTGCTCTGGGCTACACTAGAGTAAATCTAACACCAGTTAAGGTTTGAGGCAAAATTAAGTTTGGAGCAGCAGTCTCAAGCAGGATACATCACAGAAGCCACCATCAGCCTGAGCTGCCATTCACCTGTCACCCAGATCAGCAGGAAGAGCCTCTATCACGTCTGTCAGAGAGGTAAATGATGCCCTGAGTCTCTGCTGGGCCCTTCCCAGCTGAAGGGCTCACTGGCAGAAGCCATGTGCCTGTGCCACAGCTAAGTGCATTCAGATCCATACCACGGAGCTGAAAGAACATGCTATGGAACGAAAAGCTCCTTAGCAATTGGGTCACAACTCAATCCAGGAGTTGGTCACCTGTAGATTCCAGTTTAATACTCCTCAAGGGAGGACTTAAAACATCAAATTACCTCCAGAGAGACAGGCCATATTTAAAGACCACGTAAGCACAAAGAAAACTCTCAGTGAGTGTTTATCTGAGCAGCCTGCATTAAGTTCTAAATCCAAAGGACACGTGGGAATAGTTGGGCAGCTACGCAAGACTCCACCTCACCTTCAGGCTGAGCAGGCAGTCAGGCCCTGCACCACAGTTGCCAGATGACCTCTAGTGCCATCTCCAGAAACATTCACTGGTCACTCTGGTAAAATGAAGGGGGAATGGAATAATGCACACCACTGGGTTTTTTCTTTTTTTAAACTTGAGACAAACAACGCAGCACAAAATACTCTCAAGGGGGAATGAAATCAGCCAGCTGTACAGAATACACAATTCACCTTTAATTAAAATAGAGTTTATTAGCTTTTCTTTTAATACAAACATGAGAAAGGAAAACCACCTGAAGATGTAAGCATTGTTTTCAAAACTGAATTGTGAACAATACCTGAAGTGCCAAGTCCCATGGATTTGGGAGGCAAGGGCTGAGGTATTTGCACACCTCAGAAGGTGAGACATCCATCACTTCGACAGCCCAGTGCAGCCAGAGCAATGGCTGCAGGGACAGCCCCGCTCTCAAAGGCACATGGACTTGCTGTTCAGTGTCAGTTTCTGGGCCTTGGCTGGAAGAGAAGGTGCACAAAACCCGTGCCACTTGGAGGGAGATCTGCTCCTAGGACAAACAGCCTAGAATCTATTTGGATCCAAGAAGGGAAGATACTACAAAGACTTGTAACAGGAAGAGTCTAATAATACTTATCCTGTTTAGAGTTCAGTTTCAGAGCCTGAAAGTAAGCTCCATTCCAAAGCCTCAGAAAGAGCAAAAGCCACGCCTCTAGAGCAGTTACACAAGATAAACTTCACTTGGCAGAAAAATAATTCAAAACCATTTTTATAGAAAGCTTTTTGATAATTCTCAAACACAATTTTCAATCTACCTTGTTAGGTAGTCCAGGATTCTCAAACTCATTACTATCTCATTACGAATGTAAGTCCCTCCCAGGACACAAAAATCCAAGGAGATCCAGATGGATGCAAAACATCAGCTTTAGGAACTCCACTGTATATAGCACAAGAGATCTGCAGTAGGACTCAGAAGCAGTGCTGCACACACGCTATTCACCACTGGATTGCTACACTGGTTGGGATGGTGATGATGTTTCCAGACCAACTTTCTCATTCATCGCCTCAGAAAAATACACAGATTGCATCTCTTCCAGAGCAATAGAAGTATTAGAAAATGAGAGAAGCACCATAAGTCACAAGAAATGCAGCATGGACCCTATACATTTTAACAATACATGGAACCGTATCTCTGCCCCCAGTCAAAACATTCAAAGTCTTTTGACAATCTCTACCAGAGTGAGGTTGTGGGCACAGAGCTGGAATTCCTTCCTGCTGGGCAGCTTCTTGCTTATGAACAGATCACCAATAATAGCAGCTTTTAGTAGCCAAACCAGGGAAAAGCTGTCAACAGTCTATACTACTGTTTTCAACTCCAGAGTGGCTTTATACTTTAAGAGTATCATACTCTGTTTTGTTTCTGTTAACATTGCATCGACCTGAAATACAAATGCAGTGAGACTCTGGATGACAAGGGGAGAGAAGAACTTTTTAACTATAGTCATATGGTTAGTGTTTAAATTCTAAAATTTAAAACTACTTATTATTAAAAACCTCAAGAGTTCACATCTATAGGCCTACATAGTAAGCAAACATCTGTGGGGGGAGAGAAGTTTGTTTTTGCACCTCTGGATACATTTGAAGGAGGAGAAAGTTGATCTGACAAAGGTTTTGTCTTTTGCACCAGGTATGCTCAAGCTTTGGGCTCCCTTGGCTAGTTTATCCTCCTCCTCTTGCTGGAAGACACCATCACCGCTGGCTTGTGTGCATGGAGAGGTGATTATTCCTCCAATTCACATGGATGCTGGTTCACGGTGCTGCACCTTTCTCTCTCCTCAGGAGAGGATGGCATTAGACCGGCGGATACCAACTAAGTTATCAGCACTGAAAGATCGTCTCATAGCAGCTTTTGACAAGTCTTTGTATTTGTCTTCACACAGCCGGGAGATGGCCTGGGTACCATGTTCAGACACAAAATGGAAAGCACACATTAGAAAAGTTTTAAGGTTTCAAGGAAGCTTTTACAAGTGTAATACCAACAGAGCAGACACTCCCTAGCTGTGACACCATGAACTTTTTTACCTCAAATGACAGTAAATAAGAGCTACTTGGGTGGGGCAATATTAAAGGAGTCTACCCATCAGGAAGTGGGACATAAAAGGTGAGTAAATTCCATATCCAAGTATCTTCATTCTTTTCCCAGTCTCACTGTCTAATGGAAAACTTGGATTAATTTCAGAGTTTGTGGAAGTTATGTTCAAAATTGCACCCAGTAGCAAGGTCCGGAGAACATAGCAGCACAAAAATCAACAGTACAAAAATGCATAAAGCATCTCTCTAAGAAACAGCTCAAACTGAAAAGCATTCTGTTCAGTGCAAGTGGAAATTAAGTTCTACTAGGACTTTCATTTGGCCTTTACTTTCTTTACACCCTCTTCCTGTGATTACTCACATGATCACATTCCTAAAGAGGTCTGAGAAGGGAAGGCAGTAAACTGCATGATGGTCTGGCAATAGCCATGGCACTTTTTAATAGAGCTATTAAATACCAGCACATGTGAACAAACAGCATTTAACCACATTTTCACCAATTTACAGGCTCATCTCCGCTCTGCTTCTCTAGCTAGTCAAACAGCTTTATTCTGGTACAGCTATTCCAGCAGTTAGCCTAATTATTTAAATACTAGTAACACTTTGTCCAGAAAACATTTGGTCTCCTCCACCTCTGCAAAGCCTATTTCTGATTGGAGCCTTCAGGCACAATCAATGCAAATAAAGATACAGAATCAGAATAGTTTGGGTTGGAAGGAATCTTAAAGATCACTTAGTTCCAACACCCCTGCCATGGGCAGGGACAACTCCCTCTTGATCAGGTTGCTCAGTGCTTTGTCCAGCCTGGCCTTAAACACCTCCAGGGAGGGGAGCATCCAAAACCTCTCTAGGCATTCTGTTCCAGTGTCTCACCACCCTCACTGTAAAGAAATTTTCTTATATCTAGCCCGAATCTTTCAGCCCTGAACATTTACTTCCATTAATAATTTACTGCCTATCACCATATGATTTTTGAGAGCCCTGCCATCAGCCATAAGCCTACATCTTCCCTTTAAGGCAGCACCCATTCAGCATAGCCCAGTGTTTTGAAAGTTTGAAAGGTGAAAAGCACTCTGAGCGTGAATAAACTTCTATGTGTATTTTAAAATAATTATTTACATTTATTTCTGCTGACCTTCTGGAGAAATACACTTGGCTCAAGAGTGGCATTCTTTGAGACACTGGCTGCATGAGCTCCCAATGCAAGACCAGACAGACTTGCCATCCTGTTTTAAAGCCAGCACATCCATCATAAAGCAACCTGTGTCAACATATTTAGCCCTAGTTGCCCATATGGTGTAAATCAGTTCTCAGTCCCTGGAATACTTCACACAGACTCTTGCAAATTGCTCACGTGCTTCTAACCAAAAGGTAGAATAAAAAAATTCAGAAAATGGTTTAAATATTTATCATGCTTTATAATTAAAAAGTCCTATATACATGCATTAGTAAATGTACGACAGCGAGTCACATACTGTACTGAAAACTACTCTGGTTTTAAATACTTAGCCCCCAAATACTAGCAAAGAAGAAACAAAACAGGCTCACAATCTGTAAATCATCCACTTATGCCTGGGCAATGAGCAGTTCAGTAAACAATTTCATATGGAATACGAACTGCCCTAGCACCACGTTTACAATTAGTGACAGTGTTAGCTTAAAGTAAAAAGAGTGAGACAAAGCAGAAGTGTTGCACTGCTTGACTTTACATAGAGGGATTCATAGGCACATCATACCTATCATTCTAAAGGACCAGGAGAGATCACACTTATTCACAAAGTTCAGCTACTTCTGTGACAAAATAAAAACCCCTGGCACTTGGCAGAACTATTGGTGGTTACATTATAGAATAATATAAGCCAAAGATACCATAGCACACCCCTCTTTGAAAGGGGATATGGTATCAGTGCACACAAGGTCTGAGGTAATACCTTTGTTGAAAGGTCAACAAAACAACATACAGAGTCATCAATTAAACCTGGACAGATGAAAGAGCAAGAAATTTTGCTTGGGAACACAGGCAATGGAGATTTTAAAAAAATTCCTTATGTATCTCCACCAAACAAGAAGACTGACTCTGTAAAGTTAAAGTTTTTAAACGAACATCCATACCAAAGGCAGCTGCAGGGGTTCAGAGGAGGGCACCCTTTCCAGTCAAGCAGAAAGGGCTTGCAATCTGTATTTATGCTTTTTTGGACATGCTGAAGAACTCCTAAGAAGCAGCTATTCCAGAAGTCTATCTTAAAATGTAATTTCTTTGGAAAGGTGAAGTCATAAAAGTTGCGAAAAGAAACATTATTTCTGCAGCTGTCCCCAGAGAAATGGTATATTAAACCATGAGAGCAATAGGAGTACTCCCTCTAAATCTAAAAGCAGCTGTGCAGTGGGAAACCTTCAGCTGGTAGTATTTAGAAAGGTCCGAGTATGTCTGTCTCTAGGTGCTTGGAATACAGGCTGTGGCCAGGGAAGGACAGACAATCCATTACATATGACACTAATCCTTTCAATCTTAAGTAGCCTAGCTGAGGCACTGCTCCCAGAATAACATCCATTTTATTGTTCAATCTGCTGAACTTCCCTAATCTCCAACCCTTCCTTCCCTTGGAGTACTAGCTTAGCCTAGACACGGTCTTAGAACTGCTAACTGTAGTTATAAAGGGGTTAAATTAGCCTGTAATACACTAATCTAAAAGCTATTTAGTTTTTCTAACTGCCACTTAACATGATTAGCAACAGATGCTCTTACTGTACATACAGAGTCCCATGCTCAGCCAATGTCAGACCATTACCTCCAGTTTCTGTGCTCTCTCTTTACTGAGAGGCTCCAGCAGAAAGCTCAGGTTATTGTCATCTGCTAGGGAGCGAAGATCGAAGTAGTATTTGGCGTAAACACTGGCAGGAACATTGATATTAAACTGCAGTAGCTCCAAGAAGTGCCTTTCCATCTCGTTCCTAGGAGGCGTAAGGGACAGAAGACAAAAGAGAAAAAAAGATTGTTTTAGCTGGCTGAAAACTACTGAAGAGACCTCAAGCTTGTTTTTAAAAGCAGCAACTTTGAAACGGTCATCGAGAGCCCCGCATTATTAGTTTGGAGAGACAGGTCATTCACTAGTGCTGAAAACAAGGTGCAGCTTTTGAGTCCTGGCACCTCCAGCTCAGAGAGAAAGGTAGTGCCCTGTCGCGCACACGCTCGGCTGGCTGGGGAGGTTCATTCTTCAGAGTTCCATTAGTGCAGCTGTACAATTCATGGGCCATTCTCACTCCCGAACGGCCCCACACTATAGTGATCAGATGAAAGGAATGATGTATGCTGTTTATTAGCTCTGAAGAACTTGCAGACATTTTCACCAGGCTGATAACAGGAAGGGGGTTTATTGAAGTAGAGGCGGACTAACAAAAGGAGTAGGCAGATCACCACGGCAACAAATGGATCTATGAAGAGCTGCTGCTATTATCTCACAGAAAAAAGCCTCTTGAAGCAACATGGATTCATCTCCAATAAATAAATAAATAAGCAGCATTAGGTGGGAGAAGGAATTTTCTCCTCAATAGCATTAGGCAGGATAACAAAGTACAATGTCAAAGGCCACTGCCCGGTTTTTACTCACTTGGCTATTTCCACTGGGCAAAATATCTGGAGAAAAGTGAGGAGAGCACAGTGACAAGAAAAAAGCTGCTTCAGTTACTATACTGTGGGGATGTTTTACAGAGAATAAACTATCTTTTAAAAATTAACCTAAAACTGGTGGTACCCAAACCAAGCAATTCAGTTCAACACAAACTCAATGATTGTTCCTAATGGTAGCAAGCCCATCTCCACAGAACTTCATGGCTGCACATGCGGTGAATACACCAGGAGACAAGTTGCACAAATTCACTGTCAAGCCTGTTCTTGCTTTTTGAGAGCTTTCAAAATAGATGTTTTACCTATCAGAAGGAGGGAAATAAAGAAACATCCAGGTTGTGTCCTGTACTGTATGGTGGGTCTCAGTATAATAGCAGCTTTGTGCTTTTTCCCAGCACAGTGGACTGGAGTACCATTGAACCTAGTGCCAAAATTAATTTCCTGTTCATATGGTCATAAGCCCATAGAAATGTAAATCAGATAATGTTTTGATGATCAGCTGATCAGAGCTTGATTTACCCTGTGAATAAATGCTCTTCACTGCCCCTTTTGTATTCACCATGCTAATACATTTTAATTGTGTAAAAATACAATTCTTCATTGGATTAACAAGTCTATTAACAGTGGTTTAAAACCTGATAAAGGATAATGCCCATGTGTTTTCTGTGGCTTATTTACAAATATATGTAGCCAAAAGAATGAACAGCATGTGTCCCCTTACAAGCAGTCATAGCAAGATTAGCAGCTGCACAGTTAATTTTTCAGTGATTATGGATTCACCCTCATCAAAGCAAGCAAGTTTTGACAAAGGATGACTTCCAAATGTCAGTATAATTTCCTTTGATTCCCCCCCCCCATTAGAAATAAGTAAAACAAAAGACCCTCCAAAACCCAAAAGAAAGCCCCTTTCACTACAAAAAGACACCTTGCCTTGGTTAAGTAAGGAAGAGCTTGCAATAGAAAAAATGAGATGAACGCTTAACCTGCATTGAACAGGAAGAGCCTAAGGCAAATTAGCTCACTTTCCAGTTGCTAGGCCTGGACTGTGTGCTCTGTAACAAACTTCAATTAATGCGCAGCTTCTGTGAGAGCCTTACAGGTCACACTGTTATTACATGTTGTGAGTTGTGAGGTGACACTGCCTAACGAGTGTCTTTAAGTCTTCTTTAACTAAAGGGAGTGTGCTTGATGGGGACATGGTGCACCTTAGCTGCCTTTAGAAGAGGCGCCTGATACATACCATCCTAGATCCACAGAGCCAAGAGGAAAATTCACAGAAAAATTCATGAACTGGCCTTTCCTGCACAGGAAAGGCTCACCCTGGGAGCACTACTTGGCATAGTCCTGCCAAGCAGTCTTTAGCTGGTGAGACGCAGGGGTTTTGGATGTATTTTTTTGGCAGCATCCCAGCCATGACCAACATCAGAATGCAACCATGCCTGAAATCCTCTGCCAATTGTTTTCTCTCAGTAATGCTTGTATTCAGAATGTCTAATACTCACCATCAAGAGACTAGTTTAAAAAACTTTGGAACTACTAAAACTGACAATTAACTAAAGCACTAAGTATTAATTGAAAGGAGACTTTTAAATGTAAAACTCAGTTTTGCTGAGTATTTTATGCAGTTTTATAAGGCCCTAGTAAGAGTGATGATATTAAGCAATGAAGCTTGTCAAACAGCAGCAGTGTGGGGCCTGGATGGACCCCCCTGGGCCACTGTCAGAGAAGGGTTGCATAGCTTCTGTCCATATCTAAATTCAAAAGTCTACGTTATTTTATATGAGATGGGATTCAAAAAGTCCAATCTCCAAATTGCAGGAAAAAGTAATCCCAAACTCAGTCCATTTTCCTTACCACCATCACTGCTTTGAAAATCCAAGTACTGACAATTTCAGGAGACCCAGCCCTGGCAATAGAGAATAAACATCCTGCTTGTTACAGATATTTTCAGTTCTATCAATTTGATTTGTCCCAAATAGGGCTAGAAGAAGAGACATCAAAAAGAGCAAGATATATACTCCAGCACTCTGAGCATCGCTGACCCCACTTCAGCCATCTCAGAGTTATTTGCTGCAGTGCTTCAAGTATGTACCTCAGACAGACGAGCACTCACAGCAAGGTTGAGTGAAGATGTATTTTGTATAAAATCACTAATTATGCCTTTCTGAAAGAGAGGCTGGCACAGACAAAGAACTCCCAGGCAAGGCATATATATAAAACAAGGTACAGTGTTTGCTGTTTGTGAGGTGAAATAATTTGAATAACAAAGTGTTTTGGTGCAGATATCTCCCCCATGTTTAGAAATGCTGCTCCCCATCTACAAGGAAGAAAGCTGTTATTCTCCCTCCCCCTAAAGAGTCACAGATAAGTAATTACTTATTGTACTTTAAACATTAGTTTTAGGCTGAATACAGGAAAGAGAGCTTGTGGCAAGAACTCTGCTGGTCACTCACACTGGTGACCTCCCAGTGCTACCATATCAGTCTGATCCTATGGTAGAACTGACTGTTACTACTTAGACTGGACACATGCTCAACTACAGCACTGTGATAAAAAAATTAATGCACACAAAATGACATGAAGTTTATTAAATCAGAATGCCAAATATTAAAAACCCAGCCTTCTAGCACCATGATAATAAGGGAAACAGGGGAACAAACTGTCAAACAGAATTAAAACAATGATGTTGGTATCTCAAAGCTCCAAGATACAGTGGAGCGATAAAGCATTTAACAGGAAATCTAATGGGCCAAATCCACTTCACGTAAACACACCCCCAGCCCACAGGATTAGCCTGGAGCCACAAGGATGAACATCCTCTGAAGCTGCAGAAATTGCAGGGCTTAAAGCTGAGTGCACAAAGAAAACAGGTTCAAAATCTCTGAAAAACTGGAACCTAAATCTGAGAAAAGAATATATACAAGGGGCAGCCTGACATAAACAAGCAATAGTAGGATTGAAGATTTTGTTTTCAGCACCATAAGCAAGTCTAAGAACTCACCCAAAGGGTATGAGTGGTAGCATTAGCTGGAGTAACATCTTCAACCTGAGATACTAACACAAGTAGCACATGTCTGCCAACAGCAATGGCTACACATTCAGGCCTGGAGACACTCAGGCCTTAGCAGGAGACAAGAGCAGACACATCAGTCACAAGCTGTGACTTGCATTTTTTCAACTTGTAAAACAGAAAAGGCAGGGAACAAGTTTAGTTTATTTTTTCTTACCCAAAAGACTTCTGCTGAGACTGTATATATTGAGCACATAAGAGATAGCACCAATGCAAAAACCCCCAAAACAGTGAAAACAAGCAGCCAGTCCCATGCCTCATGGCTGGGGAAAGAAGGTAAAGAAAACTACTTTGAACTTACTTATGCAAGTCACCAAAATATTAATTCAAATTTGTCTCAGAGTTATTCACATTTTACTGTTAAAAAAAGAGAATGAAGCTGAACACCAGATGTACACCATGCACATGTAACATAGCACCAGAGACAGACTGCTTGCCAACATGATCACAGAAATTACAACTGCAAAACACCCACACTGCAGATTAGCCAAACCTTGCAACTTACATGTCCTCAACAGTAATGTCCTTCAATATTTGGCAATAATCCACATTCCACACAGCCTGATCATCCCAGACTTTAGAAGCCAGCAGAATAGCTCCTAGGACTATCCTCTTCCAGTTACTAGGGCATATATCAATCTCTGCATAGGTTAAAAGTCTTTCCAAATAAACCTATAAAAAGAAAGAAACTAGTGGTTTGCATGTAGTTCAGATCTGGAGCAGAGTTCTGAGCAGCAAGCATGCCAGTCCTTTGCAATCATTTTATCCCATTACATATGTCAGAGTAAATATAAGTGATTACTGCTGACACATAATCTAAGCTTTCAGGAGTTAGTTTCCATTTTATTATAGTACAATAACTGGACCACAGAAGTATACATCCATGTACTAGGAATATGTACTTTTAAATCTGAATATAGATTGTTTTTAATATTCTGCTCCCTAAACTCAGTCCAAGGTCTCAATGAAACCTCAAATAAAAGCCATGGGTGCAGGAAGCTGTCTGCACAGGTCTAAGGGCAGGATCAGCTTTTATTCCTAGCATCTCCCCCACACTTTCTTTCCATCCTTTCCATCCTTTGCAGCCTTGACTTTCTTAAAGGCGTTCATGTAATAACAGAGCCATCTAGTGGTACAACTAACTTTTAAAACTATTTCCCTCTTATTTTTCAAATACTTCAGCTGTCTTAATTTTCTAGGGTCAATTATAATTTTGTTCTGTCAAAATTGCTTGCATGTTTTTGGAAAAGCAATAACTTCATACTGCTTTCAGAGTTTCAACTGCTCCAACTATATTGCCTTTTTAATTGCTTATTTCCTTATTCGAGAGAGTCCCTCAAGCTGAGTTTTCTGAATTGCCACATTGCTCTTTTGGTGACAGCTCTGTTCTCCTTTCAGTCTGTTCTTCAGAAGAAAGCCACCACGAAGACTGAAGTCTGATACTCAAAGTGCAGTTGAGGAGAATGTCTAATGCAGCAATTATACAGGTTGTGAGATTTTTTTTTCTTTCCCTTGATACACACATATGGATATACCTCTGTATATGAATCAAGTCATCAGTTACACTATTAGTTTTTTATATCCATCTTGCTTTCTGAAATCAAACAAACTGTAAGGAGATTATTTTCTTACTGAGTACTTGCATGTCATTCAGGGAAAAAAGTTGTTTTTTGTTGTTAAACCAAAGAAGTATCTTATAAAAAGGTGGTAGCTTGAAAGGTGTAATCATGAGGCAGATAATCTCCTGGAGTTCCTACAGTACTGATCCTCAACCTCTTAGGAAGGATTATTTGCACTGTTGTGGTTAACTTGAACTCAACTCTCACCTTCCCCTCCACAAAACTGAAACAAAAAGATATCTTTGTGTCTGATCTTACTATACTGCACTGTTTATGACATCCCACTGTTCTGCCTTCCTCAAGCCTCTTCAGCAATTTATACATTATGAAACAAGCGACATTTGATTGGACAAGTAATTAAGCAATACATATTCATATATAGAAAAAGTTAAGATATTTTCTGGGTATTTTCTGGGTAACCGCTTTCATGACTAGTTAAAAATCTTCTCTAGTGAACTTACTTGTACAGCATCTTCCTTATTAAGGTTTCATGAGACATTAACTATTCAGATATTGGTTCAGCCCAGTTCACTCATTGAAAGGAGGGGGGAAAAAGTCTTCCAAAAGCTCAAGTTTGGAACAAGCATCTCTTACCAGTGTCACTATTGCACATTCAGCTGTCAGCTGTGCAGCACTGAAAAGCGTTCGAACAAACCGGTAGATGTGCTTGTGGTCAGGGTCATGCTTGTAGTAATCATCTGGAACTTCTTCCCGCTGAAAGAAAATTCTCCATTACTGAAAATCTTAATTGATATTACTGACTTTAAAGAACAGCCACACATGGTCCTTTCTTCTCATTGAAAAGAAGTGCATACAGTTCTTGGAGAGGTTTAGAAAGGAATCGGATAAGAAAGTTCCAATACAAAATGTGCAGCAATCAGTGCATTTGCTTCTATTTAGACAAAGCATAGAAAACTTCCACATTTAGAGAGATTCGGTTCTGTACATGATCTAATTGGCATCATGAGTCCAGAGGATACTGTCCTATATATGAAGGTACAAATGAAAACCAATTTGCTAGTGACCTAGTACAAAGACACTTCAAAGATATTTTCAGCTTATTTGTACTCCTAAGTACAAATAATTACTCCTAAGTATATTGGTATACATTCAGAGGATCTAAAAGTTACCACTTACTGTGAGAGGATGAGATTTTTCATCAAAAATATCCAATGATCTGTCAGAATCTCTACAAAGTAAAAATTTCTCATTTAGCAATAAGAATTAATTAGCAATTCTATGTGCCACTGAAAAGTATTATTCATTAAAAGGGATAAAGGGACATATCTTAGAGTTCTGTTTTTTCCTAGAATATAGTATGAAGCTGTATTTTATTTCTACAAAGCATTTAATTATGGTATCTAACAACTGGAGAAGTAAAACAATGAATAGTTATCTATATTGTCATATTATGCTTAGTACAAGTCTCCCTTAGAATGTTAAAGTCTTACTAATAGCATTTATTTCAAAAAGGCAGGTGGAATTTTGATGTGCATGCTGCAACTAGCTATAACGGCAAAGGGGTATTTCTATAGGGGACAGAGTATTCCTTCACCCATCAAAACTCATCTGTACCTCTGTATTCAAAAAAAGCTAAGCAAAGTCCAAAAGATGATTTGTAGTGAGCTAAGTGTATTTTCTCTCTCCATTTTGACTTTTTCTGCTTCATTCTCAATGAAGCATGTGCCACTGGATAGATACTGACTCTGGTATCAGCTCAAGAGGCAGCATAAAGAAGAAGCAGACATAACAAAGTGACAGACTTTTAAAAGCCTAAGTTACACTGCTAAGTTAACTAGCAGTTACACAAGACCATATCTCCAGTTCAAAAAACAAAGCTGGTGTATTTCAGGAAAAAAAAAAATTCACTTACCTGTTCTTTATATGATAGAATATTGCTAATGTTACACTAAAATAGAGAGAAAAAAAGAAAAGACTTAAAGCACATTCTGTGCATGCTACCTCAGTGCAAAAGCTGTTGTTCAGGACAAAATGTTTGGAATCCACTATATTGGTTTCCTTTTACATTCTCAAGGACTCTGACATTTCATTTCTGTTGTTTACCTGTCTAAACAGAAACCAGTAAAATCATATCTGCCAGCCTTTTAAAAGGTCACTTAAAAGGCCTAATAAACTACTTCTATATTAATAATTCAGATATTTGTTGCACAAAATATTATACACATTCCGAGGATACAACTTCATGGCCTGATTGACAACCACTAAAGATGCAGATATTTAGTGAAGAAATTGTGATCTGTTGCAAGATGTGCATCACTTCAAAAGAGCACAAGCACCATCTTTTAGCTTTTTCGCCTGTAGAAAAGGAGTGACATGCTAGATAAATACCTCTGTTTAAAATTAAATTTGAAAGCAAAAGGTCAACTCAGGTGACTCCAGAGTTCACTAGGCATTAAAACCATAAAGCCTTCTGGGTCTCAATCTTCTTTGCCTTAACTTTCCCTTCAAGCACAGTGAAATGCTATTCTCAATTCTCAGGTGGTATTGCCTTTGCACAAAGAGCTGTTTCTGTGATTCCCAGAACAGTATGTCTAACAGCCAACTCCACTGGAGAACCAAGAAGACTAATTATCAAACTTACATACCTGAAATAACAAATACATGAAGAAAAAGTAGATAGGCTGCAACTAAAACCAAAGCAAGCAACATATTTTCATTCACAACTAGAGGGCAGACTAATACCATCGGCAAGTAGCAAACACTGCTCTACAAACTTTTCCTGCAACTCCATGCAAAATCCATTTCAAGCTTTCCCAGATTAAGAGTTTCTGGATCTGACTTACAATGGGAAGACTGAGTTTTGCACCCCCACCACACACTTCCTAAATTAAAAATGCTGATGATTTTCTGCACTACCGCACATGCTCAAGTGCACAATGATAATATAATGTTCTTTTTCAAAGTAGTTAACTTTGTAACTAAAAAAACCCAAAACACCAAAAAAATACCAAAGCTTCCAAAAAAAAAACCAAACCACCTCACTTCAGACCTTTGCACCCTCTCCATGACCAAGCCGAACAAGCAGTGCTCCCATTCAGAATGTGCATGACTGGCTTTGGAATAGACAAGATCAACACCAAATCACAAATAAACTTCACAAAACTACTAAGCCCCTTGTTGATGAATGGATCTTACCACTTAATGGTGCTCCTAAGGTTAGGTTGACTGACAGTACTGTCATCTATAAATATCGTTGAGCATGAGCTGTATTTTTTTGTAAGCTGCCCAGGAGAAACCTTAGAGAGGTAAGGGGGAAAAGAAAAATACATTTAAGAAGAGAGATTCTTTAAGCTTTGGTTTACCACACTGAATACATTTGCTTTACATCCAAACAGTTACTGGAGAGAAGGTCTCTGTAGATGACAGCTTCTCCTATTTAAGTCATCATGGTCCTGAAGATACTCTTTGTGCAAGATATGTTGATAAATCATCCCTTGTAATATGCAATGTGATGTTTTTACTTAAGTTATTTTCAGCAGAAATAGCTGCAGCTAAAGCAGCAAGTCCTTGCATTTTCTTAGCTCTTCATTCCATTCTTGTCACTTCAGGTCTCAGCCCCCCCATCTTGGATTTTCCAGTGACTCCATAATCATCTTCTCCCTTTTTATATCCTATGCCTTCACATTTTCAGGCTATCCGGTATTGTAAAGGTAATTTTGCATTTGGTGTTTTGTCTTTATTTTAGAAAGAAAGAAACCTCTTCTTGACTCACTTCATTCACATCTTACATAGTGCCTGGAAACAAAGTACTACTTTTACTGTTTGGAGCTAGCAATATGCTCCATCATGCTAATCCTTCAGATGAGGAAGAAATCTTCCTATGTAACACTAAGTCAGGTTTCCCTACACATCTGTAGGGAACGCCTTGCACTAGACCTAGGGCATCACAATTGAGGGAGGAGTTTTAATCAAGCAACTCAAGATTCATTGTTTTTTGTCATAGTGTTTTTAAATGCCTTATCTAAAAACCTGCAAGATTTCCACATGAAAACATTGGCACCTTTCACAACTGGAAAATACCTCACATTCCAGCTGAAGTTTGCCAGCAAAAACAATCCAATCACACTTTGCCTTGGTGCTGGCAGGCTTAAGTTAGACCTATAATTGAAAAAGAATGAACGGGGGAAAAAACACCAACTACCTCCCATAACCATACCAAATACAGACTAAAAATATCATTATCCTACCAGTAAATATTCTGCTATGCAATATTTTTTAAAATTTTAAGTTACTAACTTCCATTCTTAGCTTTCCTAGTTAATTTATCTTACTAATGACATTTATCTTTGTTGTATGTCTATTTTTCTTAGTGTCAAAATCAGCTACACTTGGAAGAATCTTAGTGCATATTTTCAGACTTAAAACTAACAGAATATCTTTTGTTTATCCTGCTGATTATAATGTTTGTAACTCTCTCCATGTCAGATACATTTCTTATAGTAAGTCCTGCAGTGATGCTCAAACAGCACGTCATTTAAGACCTGTCATCTCAGTTGAGAAATTATACCACTTTTACTTCTATTTAAAAGAAACAACATAAGCAGTTTGACTTGTATTTTCTCCTTTACTGTTCTGAAATACTCAAGACTGATAAGAAAAGGATTTTCTTGTTGTACATCAACCATTTTATGCCCTGTGATACTATTGTCTATGTTTTAAAGACATGTTAAGATAATTCAGCTCTATCTTGCTAAGGAAGATTTAGAGCACGTGTAGGACTATATCCCTGGAAGTACTATGGTTGTTTCTCAAATGTCTTTGTCCCAGTATGCTCATATATTGATATAGCACACTAAAAGTTTACCCTACTTACGTGATTGATGTGGTTACTCTTCCTCTTCTCTCGCACTATATAAAGAATAAAAAAGAATGTGAAATTAAAGACTTCTAAAATACAATCCAAATTAATATTCAATAAATTCATTCTATTAGCCTAGTTTTCTGAAACACTCAAAGTATTAAAAGCTTCAAATTTTACTATAGGCTTCTGGAAAAGTAGTTTGAAGAAAAAATAGAGTTTTTTCAAGATGGTAAACCACTTCCAACTATCCATAAGTATATTTAGGAACTACTTCTATCCAACTGTATTAAAGAAAAATGTCTTTGATTTGAAAAGATGCTGTGCATTGTGAAAAACTTATTCCAGATAGTTCGTGTAGACAATGTCCAACATCCAACAAACAAAAACATCACACACAAAGACACACAAGAAGGAAGGTGTCCAGCATTATGTATTTATCATCTCTCCTCTTACTGACAGCAGGTGAAAAGGTATTTTATTACACAGAAGATGTTGGCACAAGCGATGTCTATTTATCATGTAACTGCAACCATATGGTTTGATCATTTTAAACTGTGCCAGCCTTCCAAAATAGGTCGTAAGGTTCAACTTCCAGCTATAGCAGTCATAGTAAAAAGGTGCTGTCAAAGGAGAGCCGAGAGCTGAATACATGCAGAAAGCTATACAAATATGACATTCTTACATATTTAGGAAAAAAAAATATTTTTTTTTGTCTTTCTGCATTGATCAAGAGATCTACATTGATCCTGATAAAATCTCAAGTGAGAACTTAAAGACACTAATTCTGCTAGTTAACTAAAGAAGATAAAGTGAAATAAAAATCTTTTCCCATATTTGTCCAAATTACCTTGTAAAAATTCATCCAATTAACACACACTTCAGGGAATAAAACAATAGTCATCTCACCTAGCAGACTGTTTTGCTACATGACCACAAGTGTATACATTTTAATCCATTACACTTGGAAGAATATCAAATTGTTTTTAAAAGCAATGCTCTCCCAAATTGATGTAATTTGTATGTTATTTGCAACAAGGCTGAAAGGATGCAGAGTGAAGCTGCACCACAACCATCAAGACATATGTCAACTTGCCAACTGCAACTTAAGCAGAGCTCATCTAACAGGTATTTGAAGTGCACACACCAGATCCTCTGTTTGAAGGAGTGCTCATTTCTTTGGTATCACCTCTTCTGGGGAATTGTGCTAATGCTTTCTTGCACTGTGTACAGATTATCTGAGCACTGCAAAGTTGATACAACTGACAATTCTACTAGTTGCTGTAAGACTGAATGGCAGGACTGCAATGGAGAGACCTGTTGAAATAATTCTACTTTTCTGTGGAAAAGCTACGCCAAGGTAGAAGGAGGATGCTTTGAAAGAGTTAAAGCAATTTAAGTGTTCTTGAGCTGTGTAATTAAAATAGGCAATTATTTTTCCAGGTTTTCTCTCACCTTTTTTTAAATTGGGGAAAAAACCTTAGCTTACCATCTGTTTGAGACTTGCTCAAGAAAATTGTGCTTGCTCTGGGATGATCAGATGGATTAGATTCCAAGGCTAAATCTGAAACAGAAAGAAAAGAGAGACTTTAACAGAAGAGGATTACTGCAAGAATTCCAAATCAACCTTAAGATGCTCAAGCACAGTGATGGAGACAAGATCAGAACACATCAAATGGACTGATCTTATAAAGCAAAACCTCACTTTTGCCAAGATAAATAAAAATATGACATTCCCACTTCCAAGCAAAAAAAAAAAAAGCTGGTGGACTAAATCTTACTTCTGTGAAGCTCCGAAGCAGCTTATGGTTTCCATCAAAACAAAGTTAAGAAAAGGAGATCACAGAAAGCAACGTATATATTCAAAAGTAAATGTGTCCCTGCATGTTAGAGTAGCTGGATGTGGAGCCTATGCTCAGTAGAGGACAGAAAGCAAGAACTTTACCACAGTATTTAAAGAAAAAAAAAAAGAGAAAAGAGACATTGCCGATCTTTCACTTGATGCTTTAAGAAATAAGAAACAATCCCTGTGGTCTTGCAAACAACCTATTAAGTAACTTCCATAATGCTGTTCAATATCAAATATGGATCTTATACTATTCCTTTGGGATTTCAAGAAAAACCCTGATCAATATATATATTTAATGAAGAACAAAATTACTAATTCTTTGCCACAATGAACCATTGTTTTTAGATAGAGAATATATTGGTCCTTTAGATTAAGGAGGGAGTGATCTCTGAAAAGTTCAGTGATGAAACTGAACATCATGATGAAATTTTGAGCTGCATTAATTTTGCCAGAAGAAAAAGCTGGTTGAAGAGGTCACACTGCAGACACATTGGCTTATGTGAACATATAAATAGAATCTAGTACTTGATCCGGTACATCCCAGAAAGAGCAAATTCACAACCATTTACATTTTTGCTTCTAATTTGCCCTTGTGCTACTTAAGTCACACTAGCCATAAAAGCATGCAAACTTACAGGCTTGCACACGGTGCTGTGCACCAAAACAAAGTCATCTATCAACATCCAGTTTTAACGAAAGATAAAAAGAACTTTAGCAGTAACCAGAGCTCTTTATGCACTCCACCAACAGAACTGTGGCTAAATAGCAGCCAAAGCATGTGCTGTCTTGGTGCTGGAAGTCTTAACCACGTGAGTGTGCTGTGTCACTGCAACCAACTCGCAACACAGCCCCAACCTCACATGTCAGCGTGGGAATGTCACTGCAAAAGTACATGTGTCCCCAAGACTTCCCATTCCACTGGTACACAACACTGGCATCCAGACTTGGATGCTTTCCAAGAACTTGGCTTACAATATGACGGATCTTGGTACAACAGTGCTGGTCTAACACTAGAGCAGGATGCAGACCACTACAGTTTTGAATCTCTATTTTGTTAAGTAAGGTAGTCATGTCTACTCAGGAACACAAAGACTGTTCAGTCAGGAATTTTCCCATTCTCTCAAAAAAGGCCAGTAAACTAAGAAATCAGGCCATCAGTTTTTAAAAGCTAAATTACATTGCAATGTTAAGAAGTCCTGGCTTTGAAGTCCTAGAAGGGAATTTACCTTACAGCTCATACCTGAAGTACCACTGACACACATTTGATTCTCTGGAGAAAAACCAAACAAACAAAAACCAAACAAAAACCCAACAACCCAGCACAGAGTAGTACGAACTACTTACTGTTCCTAAAGTCTCAGCAAAACAGTGTGATTTCAATTTACTCACAATGCCAAGAACTTTCTAACATCCATTTAGCAATCTTGACACAGATCAAGGAATTCATTAATAACAGCAAATACTAAACAACTATTTTAGATTTAAATGGAGTGGTTCAGAAATGAAGGCATTTTGCTAGTCTACCACATTAATATCACAAAGAGGCAGAACAAGACTGCAATATGCAGATTTGAAACACAGATCATTGTTATGAAGTTATGATGGAACAGAGCAAGGAACTCAGAATTTATCTACTTACGGTTCAGCAGCAAGTCTTTTAATAATTGGATAAGTCAGGTTAGAAAGGACCTCAGGAGGACTCTAGTTCAAGCTCTTGCTGAAAACAGGATCAACTATAATGTAGAACTAGGCCCCTCAAGGCTTTATCCAGCTGAGTTTCCATTAAGGGAGATCACAGAGCTGAGATCACCTTTCCCACCAAGGAGTACTAATGGCTACAGAAGTCCCTATGGAATAGTAGGGAACAGCATGTAGGACTGTACAAGACCTGTAGCACGTTTAGGGGAAGGCAGCAGGGGAGACTGGGGAAGAACAAGCATGCTCTAGTCTATTGACTGCTGCCCAGTTGGGTGTCCTCTGCAATTTGGGTGCACCCCATAACCTCCCCCAGGTAACTGATGTAAGTTGAAGATGACATGTGCCTTTTTTCCAGGGACAAGGAGTAAGGGATAATGCCCATCCCATAGAGGAGAAAAACAAAAACAAAAAAACTCCACTCAACATTTTGACTGTCCTGAAGTTTTGTTTTACTCTGAAGCTATATATATGACTTGTTAAAACTCTTCTTGTGCCCTGCCAGTCCCTATATATCCACGCTTCTTAGATGATAGAAATCATGACGGGCTAAAAGCCCTACACAGAATTAAACACACACACATACAACTAACTTTTATCCCATACAAAAAGGAGTCCTAGCCTGCAGGATGCACCAAGGGACACAATACTGACACGGTCATGTGAGTCAAACTTGAGCGTTTGGATCCAAGCAGACCCACACTTTTGAGGGGAGGAAAAAGCAGGGAAAAGAACATGGACTTTATTAGTTCCAGGTCCACAGTGGCTTTGTCCAACTTCAAGATGCTCTCTGTTGGACAAAATTAGGTGTATCAGTACCCACAATACACTAAAACCACAATAGTTATAATGTAGTACTAATAAAGTCCAAGACACACATGCAGCCCTTGTCACAAACCCCCCTTACACTGAACCTATGCCTCTTATCCCAGAATTATGCAGCATTACTAGAAACAGTACATCTGTTTTTGTCTTGGAAAAGACTGAGAAGAAAGATGCATTTAGTAGATTGCATCCCTCTAGCTTTCTTCTCCCTTCTAAGCAGCCAGAGAATTTTGACCATCCATTCTAAGTTGTTCTCCCTGGATAATTTTTTTTTTTTTCCCCAAGCAATGGAAAAATTAGTCATATGATTTGCTGTTCCTAAGCCACCAGTGTTGCTCATGAAATAGCAAAAGCAATAGCCATACAGCTAATGAAGGAAGCATAAGAGGTAGACGGGAATGTGAGAAGAGGCAAAACATAATGAGAAATTCACCAAAAAAAGAAAAGCCAGAGGAAGGGACCAGCCTGCAAACAATCTGATTCACAAGCAAGCACCACTCCTAATACTTCCAAAATTCAAGTTATCTAGCCCTGGAAATAAGAGTAAGTCTTAAGAGCTGTATCAGAAGATGCATGACAGAAAGCTCAAGCTTCACAGAAAGTTAACAGGAAAAGAAAGCAGTATGATATGCTACAGGGTGAAGAGAAACAATAAGAAGTAAAACATGCAAAAATGGGAATAGGAGAAGGAATGGGATGATGTAAAAACAACTCCATAATATTTTTGCTCTGAAGACTATAATCTCAATAGAAGTCAAAGCACATTTTATATTGGTTCCTGGCACTCATCAATAAAGCACTGAGAAAGGAAGATTCCAACAGGAAGTTAGGGCTGTGGGAGCAGCCACGCTGCAGAGACTCTCAACCCCTCTGAGCTGCACATTAAAAATAGCCTTCCCTCTTACTTCTCTGCATCTCTCAGTGCCATTTACTCAGTTTGACTACAGAGGCTGTCAGATCAACCCTGCCTCCAACTGGAGCACAGAGAAGCCTGAACTCACTTTTCCCTCTCCTCATTCCCATTTTAAAGAACCCTTTGCAGCTTGTTTGCCCTTCAGACAATCTCAGCTACCTCTGCTGCTGCTGTGCACTCCATGCACTGATAAGAGCATGCAGTCCCCCACAGGGCAGCTCACATTACTTTTAAAAGCAAACCTTTGCCCCTAGCTCAGGATCTTATGTCCTCTCCTCAACACAAAATCTGCAAGACGACTTTACTTTTACTCATCTATGCCATGTAAGAACGTGTGTGGGTTTTAGAAATTTATAATGCTTAGCTACTGCTTTACAAACCTCCCCAGGTGATTTCAAATTATTGAGAACACGTTTAACACACTGCATCGTGCTACATATATTATCTCACAAATAAAACGGTCAGAGATGTCACTGTTACTAAGTAGCTGCCCTTTAACAATTTTATTATTTTAGAACACTAAAACATTAATAATTTAATAATTTTAGCCTCATACTCTGCTTTACTAGACAGCAGTAACATTTTGACACAGCAGATATCTATTTAAAGCATTAAATAATTTCCTTTTCTGCTGTAAACTGAGCTTCTTCCCTTGCTCAGTGAGTTACTGGCTTTGATGAATGTTTGGGCTTCCCTTACATTTCATTAACTTACAGTGTGAAAAATGAGTTACTTTAATAATTACAAGAAAGATTTAAAAATTAATACATATTAGACTAACAGAATTTCCAATACATTTCAAAACTCTATTCTTCTTAGCAATAGCTTCATTGACATGCCTGAGGGACAGGATGCCATCCAGAAGGACCTGGACAGTGTCCAGGAGTGGACCCCTGGGAACCTCATGAGGTTCAAGGCCAAGTGCGGGTTCCTGAACCTGGGCTGGGGCAAGCCCTGCTATCAGTACAAGCTGGGGTATGAAGAGATTTCTTCTACACCACACTTCTGATCTCGTCTGGTTGAGCATGAAAACACCATATTAAGCATTACAAATTTGCTATTAAAATCAGAAAAATTTAAAAAGCAAAAGTGCAGGCTATCTATTAGATACTGTGGGCTAGTCAGGGTTCAATTTTCCTATTAATTTTTCTATTAATTTCTGTGGGTTTTTTTTCATTAAAATACCCACAAATTAATAACACAGCATTTGTGCAGCTTTTCTTCAACTGCAAGTGGATCCACACTACTATCATTGGCATCCACAGTAAATCCTATTGCACTCAGTACCTTCCTAGGACTGAAAAAAGTGGGCTTCCATGAGTTTCATGATGGATTATAATCACTTCTACACATTTTAGTAAAGCAGAACAGCAGGATACCAATAGTACCCCAGATTTCACAGTGAAGGAAGGACCGGTTAAAAGAGGAAAACTAGAAGGTTCTAGGATTTCACACTGGAACTAGAAGGAAAACAGTAGCTGCATCTTATAAGTAACCAACACTTTGTTAAGAGTTGTGTTTCTGTACTGCATCTAACACAGGACCATTTAGACAGACAAGAAGAAAGAACTGGTTCCATGCTGTCCACTTTTTAATCCCCACATAGGTCTTTACGTGTAAAATACCACACCATCACAAGAAGCAGAACTCCACAGCCCCAACTTTCCAACTAATAAGACAAACTAGTATTTTTCTAATAGCACATATTAAAGATAAACCAAATTTTACATTGCTGTGTATTGTGTGCTAGGTGTCATGTGCCACCTGATGGCCTGGTACATGTTTTTACTCCACTTCCAGTTGTTCACATTCATGTAAACTTCAGATGAAAGTTGACATTTCCATCAAGTTTTGTGCCATTTTTAACAAACTCAAATACAGTTAGTCTTTACAGAGGCTCTGTGGATTCTCAGAGTACCCGCAGTTTGCTTTACAAAACTAAACTTGCCTACATAACAAAACACATCCAACACATTTACAGAAAATGGTTGGGGTTTTTTTGAAGAAACAGTTTATTATCAGAGTTTGACTGACATATTTGATGACAACCCAGTGTTACTTCTCACACTGCAAAAAACACCTATGTTTGATTACTGGAATGACTTCAAGATCCTTTCAAAACTCCAAACAAAAGCAAAGCTGAGCTATAATCACCTAGCTCATCAGACACTGCAGAAACCTGCCTAGTCAATACTGGGATTTTTGTGTAAGCTCTTGAGATAAAATTGATATTTGCATCACCTGCCAAGTATGAACTTTATTTTTATTCATCTGGATTTGCTACACATTTAGCTAAATGGTGCCAAGCTTTTAAAGCCAGTTGTGCCTCTGTCCCTTCAAGGAGAAACATCCAGCATTTTCTTCTGAAAATATGATTTTTCCAGTGAGAAAAATAAAAGTGTATGTTCAAACCCTAGCTGTAATAAATTTTAAAGAAGCCAAACAGGCAGATTTAAAAACCTAAAGACCAACTTGCTGACAAGGATCCATAGGATGAAAGTCTGGGTTCATAACATTTGGTAGTATTTCCTGCCTGCCTCTCACAGTGTGGAAGAAAGACTGTTAGATACCTTGATTTAATTCATAATGCAAATTTGGGAGGAGTAGGGTTTTGTGTTCTGTTGGCTCATGCAAGAGTTCATTCCTATGTTAGTCAGCTTTTCAGTGTGACCTCACCACACTGATTGCCCTTGAGAGAAAAGATACCTCTAGCCACAAAACTGCTGTCCCTGGCAGGAGGGAAAAAGCAAGTCTCCTAAAGAAACCCAAAAGAGGAAAGAATCTGAGATATTAGTTACATGGAAACAACAGTGAAAATAAAAAAGTTAAGATGAAAATTCAGCTTCCTTAACCCCGTGAGTTTCATCAAAACCATTCATTTCATACAAGAGAACCACAGAACCATTTGGTTGACAAAGACCTTTGAGATCATCAAGTCCAACGGTTACCTCAACACTGCCAAGTCCCATTAAACCATGTCCTTAAGTGCCACATCAACATGCCTTTTAAATATCTCCAAGGATGGTGACTCAACAGCTTCTCTAGACAAAGCTTGACAATTTCCTTTCAATACTGCCCATTAAAAAAAAACAAAACCAAACTGTTATAAAGTTGTTACACTTCAGGAAACCTGAAGAAACATTCAAACCAATCAGTTTCCCTCCATACAAGCTTCAGGTAAGTATGTTTCATATAAATTACTCTTTAAAATCTAAGGCTTACGTAAACTTGCTCACCGCAGAAGTCACCAAGATTTAGTGAAGGGAGAAAAGGATAGATGATTTCTTAGCTGCCAGTAGCACTTAGGCATAAGAACAGAAACATAGATACAGTGCTGTGGTGATTATCTCAAATTCCCAAAGTTCTAGATAAATTTCATCACTGTTCCTGATCACTTATCAATTCAGTTAGTTCCACTACAGGCATGTTGCAAACAATTTTGTGAAGGACATGACACCAGCCATCTCAAGCTGACAAAGAACATGTTTCAGGCTTGTTGAATGTTAATTCTTTTGCCATTTGTCAAGACCAGGAACCATTTGTAACTGCTACAAATCCCTTTGTAACCAATTCCCAACCAGTTACAGGAAGAGATACTGAGAGTTCTGGGAAAAGAAGTGTGAGGATTAAGTGAAAAATCTGACAAATACAAGGATAAAAGGAGAAGGGACACCAGACCAGGGACCAGAGCATCAGCTGGTTATCACCCCCAGCTTTGGACTTTTCTAACTAGACAACGGTCAGCTTATGCAGCTGCAGCTTGTCAAATAGCAAGGCACAAAACTCAACACAAGACGGTTAAATGTGCCTTGTGCTAAAACTGTGATGGCATCGAAACCTGACTCTTTGCTTCAAGGTGTTCATATTTTTATTTTCTTTTATTCATTTAGCTTACTAACACATTAACCATGATACAAAAAAAAAAAAAAGGAAAAAAACCCTACACCCACATGCTTGAAGTAAGCTGACATTATATAAGAGAGGAACAAATGAGCCATATTTAGACAGTCTGCAAGAATGTTTTTAGACAAGATCACAGACAATCAATATATTCAAGTACCTGTTCAACACCATTTAATAACTGCAAGAAACTGGAAGCTTGCCCCTTTCAGCACAGCATCTAGAAAGCAAAGGGACTACTGAAAAACAGAAGTAGAGTTACAGTTGCTCACAGAGCTATTCTGGGCAGTAGTCTGTCAGAGCCTGTTCAGGTAAATCTCACTTCATTCTCTGTTAACTCTTCTCTTCAAAGTCCCTTTTGTTTGATCTCCAATCCAGCCTCTGTGTGACAACCACATCTCTCACTCAGCATATCTCTTGATACCATTTGCTGTTCTCTTTCATCCCCGATTGTCTTTTCCCTTGTCATTGTCCACCACCCACACACTCTCCAATTCCTCAGGTGAAGCTACCAGGTCATTTTGTCCCACTGGTTCAGTAGGTCAACAATCTTCTCCTTGGCTCATGTGAATCAGGCAAATCTCTGCTCAAAACAACTGAGCTCAGTAAGCAGCAGTGGCAGAGGGACATGATGTTTTCCAGTACAGATAAGAAGTCTGCCAAGTGATGCCTTGTTCTAGTTTTATCCAAAGATTAAAGAATTTATGAAAAAATTGATCTATGCTTAAACACAAAGATCTGACATGAAAGTGTCAGCTGTAAGAAGTTCTCCCTGAAATAAGCAGAAAGAAATCACAAGAAAAAAGCAACCCAAAACAAACATTAGCAGACACTCGTTTGGGAAAAAGAAACATGGAACAAAAATCCAAAAAAACCCAGTAATCAGCAGAGTCCAAATGACACATTAAGATCAAAGAGCTGCTATTTCTAAACTTAGAGAGGAAAGCACCCTGGTCAATTCAAACTGCTCTGGACTGTTGCCTGCATACTGGAAGAAGGAAGATTTTAATGCTCAGCTGAACTATCAACTCAGACTGTCAGCTTTTGATCTTTCAACAATAACAATAGGCATGAGCCTATTTGGAAGAACTACTGCTTTCAAAGTTATGTTTATTCCCATTTAGTTAATACAACTTGGCTTAGCATTTCAAACCACAAACGCAGGCTTAATTCTCATTCTGGAAAAGCATGCACTGAACAGGTTGTGGATCTTCAGACTGATAAAATACAAAATAATCCTTTCAATTTGCTCTTAGGACATACCCTACCTTTTTGTTGAAACACTACACTTCAAGTTTCAGTGAGTTTTATCTTCATCCCAGTCACCACTCCTTTTTGTCTTACATCAATACCACTTCATAAACTTGCCATGTTAAGAAAGTGAGATTTTTTCTTGCTTAATTCTGATCTGATCAATCTAAGTAGTGCTGACTGTAGAGCCTATTAAGCAGTGCTCTGGAGTAGCTACAGAATATTCCTCATTTAAGAGCACATACCACTTGCTACAGAAAACAAAGTAATCCAAAACAATACGACTAAAGCTCACTTGATAAATTCTGCATTCCTGATAGAAACAAAGCATTCAACTTTAGCAAAACAAATGTAAAAGTACTCAAGATCAACAAACAACTTAAAGACTTACATTTAAGGAATGAAGCATCTCCATCATATTTGGATGCTAGCTTTTACATGTATTTAGCTGGGTTATCAGAAACTCCTAGAACTGATCAGCATGCAACAAAAAGAGCCAATACCATCTTGACTTTTTTCCTCCCTGCAGCCTTCTCTCTTTTGCCTGACAAGTCATTCAAGAGAAGACAGCTCAGTAGTTTCCTATCCTTCTGTTATTGATAAAACTGGCATCTTATTAGACTGGCATAGTTAACCGACGATATTATACATTCATAAATTAAAGTGGCAAATACTTATCCCTCACATAAAACTACCAGACTACTTACCACTACAGCAACAAGCTAACATCCTGTAGTACTCAACAGCACAGGAACACACACAAGCTGCTTGACATGGTTTGGGTCTGCTGACAGCTTTCGCATCCGAGAGATAAGAGGGATAAGCATAGCTGTCTGGTGTATGCAACTGCTGTGTTTACAGATTTATTATTTTCAAATAAGGTCTTGAATTCAATAGATAGCACTATCACTTAAAATTTCACTATGAAGTTTGTTTGATAACACTCTTTTTAACACTCCACCAATAATGCCTTATATTTGGAAGTGAATTCCCTTAATCCCACACATAACATTCAAAAATGAATGCAGGAAGTTTTACTCCTAACATTTGCCATCCAGAATTGTATTTTCATGAAGATGCTAATACTTTCCACAGCCCTAAACAGTTATATCAGAAAGCTGCTGACAAATAACATCTACCACCTGCAGTAGATCTGCTTCTGGAGCCATGTAATAGCAAACCACTTACCACTGTAAAAGTGGCCTTCAAAATAATCTAAGACCTATCTTACTCATGAAGTTATGGTTTCAGTGTCTCCTCCTGCCTCGAGACTGAAATTTCCATAGCCACAGAAGTAAAATTTGTGACAGACAGCTACTTTATTGGTCTACACACTTCTATTCAACAAATTAAACACTTGGCTACTTCAAGGCCAGTTGTGACACGTGGATGAATTCACAATTGATCCTAATTAGTTACCGGCACTGACAAATCATACACTAAAGATTCAAACAAATACAACCCTTACTCATGAGCAGATTTACTTAGCTTAGACATTTTTGCTTGGCTTATTAGACTCCTTAGAGAGTTTAGCTCCTCCTCCTTAATGAGTATGGGAGAGCTAAGACATTTCTGTAATATTCTCTCACAAAAACAACATTTCTCCTGGGTGGCAAATCCAATTCCTCCCATGGCAGTATGACAGACACAGGTGTCTCAGAGGAAATGCAAGGGGCCAATCACTTCATCTCGCTTCTGTAACAGCTGCATATATAATGCTCTACAAATTGAATAATTCCATTTCTGAAGGTTTCCTCACATTTTTTCGTGACCATTTCTCTCTGACAGCCAATTTTTTTTTCATCAAGTTGAAGACAAGTAGGTAGGGCCTACCTACTTGCAATACATGCATTAAAGATGTCAGACAGGCTATACCTTTTTCCAACTGAATATATTTCCTAAAGGTGTGGTTGTAATTATGAAAATGAACTGTAAGATGCTTGTTGATTAATGAAAATGAAGTTTTGAATAACACAAGGCATCACCCTGCACTGTATGGTCATGATACCACGTGAGCACTCAGACAGGAGCACCCCTAACCTGTTACATGTTGTCTCGGTAACTCACTGCAGCAAAACCACGCAAGCTCTCCCAGGCACGTCTGAGGAGGAGACGCATTACAGCGCCAGCCTGTGCGACACCGGTGCTCCAGGTATAACTGCAAGGAATCTCAACAGCAAACTCCTACCTTCCCAGGAGCTCAAGGAAAAGGATCTGGGAACACAGAGAGCTCCATGACCAGGAATTTGAGTATAGTGAGTCTGCAGCTACAAGCGAGCGCCCTGCAGAGCTAGACTGTAAATTACCCACCTCCAGCCACAATGATGTCATGTGCACACAATCTCTGTAATTCTTCCCTTATTCCCCACACACCCTCTTCCTTCCTTCTGTTCAACAGAGGCTG
This sequence comes from Turnix velox, assembly GCA_013400935.1. Taxonomy (NCBI): domain Eukaryota; kingdom Metazoa; phylum Chordata; class Aves; order Charadriiformes; family Turnicidae; genus Turnix; species Turnix velox. The sequence continues at coordinate 611,386 of VZTY01002268.1, forward strand.
GAAACGCAGCAGCTCCTGCGAACTGCCAGGACACCGAGACTGAGCCACGGCTCCATAGCTGAGGAGAAACCAGACCCATGGCAACCAGACCCCCCACCTCAAGGAGATCCCCGGAGGCTCCCCTGTCATTCCCTCGAGTTTCCCGACTCCCCCCTCTCCAGCGGGGAGGCAGGCAGGGTGAGCCCCGGGAGGGAAGAGCCGGACGCTTCTCCGCCCTTGCCCGGCGACTTGTGACCCCACGCCTCGGACTTCGGCAAAACGAGCCGGCGCCGTAGCCTATTTCCCCCCTCCGGAGGCAAGAAGGCGAAGTGCCGGCAGAACCCCTAGGGCGCTGACACCCTCGGGGAACTTTGCTTGGGGCGCGGCGCGGGTCCGGGCCCCGTCAGGCCGCCCCTGCCCTCCCTTCTCCCCACCCCCCAAAGCCGCGGGGCTCGCCGGCCCGCCCGCTCTCCCCGACTACGGGACAAAGGGGCCACCGCGGGCGGGGAAGCGCCGCGCCCCGGGGAGCCGCTTCCCCCCGAGGCATCCACCCGCGGCCCCTC
>VZTY01002268.1:612495-624208 GCA_013400935.1 Turnix velox
GACCTCTTTGCCTTCCCCCTTTTTGCCTTTGGCTCACGCACGTCGGCCACGCCCCCCGGCGGGGACACGCCCCCTCGCAGAGTCACGGTTCCTCACGGAGTTACGGCCCCGCGGAGGGAAGACGGTGTGTGTGTCCCTGCTTATGCTGAGCGGCCGCGGCACAAGCGGAGAGCAGTGGCGCCACCGCAATAATAATTGTAATAAAAATCATAATAATTTAAAAAAAATTCAAAATTCCAAGGCCATCAAGTCCAGCCCCCCGCAGTGAGTAGGGACATCCTGCACTAGATTAGGTTGCTCAGAGCCTCAGCAAGTTTGGCCTTGAAGGTCTCCACCTCTTCCCTGGGCAACCCGTTCCAATGCCTCACCACCCTCTTCCTAATGTCTCACCTAACCCTGCCCTGCTTTACTTTCAAACCATTGCCTGTCACTCCATGCCCTGGCAAACAGTCCCTCCCCACCTTTCCTGTAGCCCCTTCAAGCTTTCTTGAAGGTTGCTGTGAGGTCTCTCTGGAGCCTTCTCCAGGCTGAACAACTCCAGCTCTCTCAGCCTGTCCTCATAGCAGAGGTGCTCCAGCCCTGGCATCATCCTCGTGACCCCACTCTGGACCCTCTCCAATAGTTCTCCTCCTGTATGATGCTTCTCACAGTCCATGAGGCTATTTGTAGGTCTTGCCAGCTCATTTAACCCCATATTCAAGGTTGTAAGGTTGCCCACTTGTTCCCATGGGTGGAGCAGCCTGCTAGTGGTGAGCTTTGGATTCAGTCCATGGTAACTTTCTGGTGAAGCTCTTCAAGCCCAAGTGATGCTGTGTCCCACTGATGTGGCTTTGTGCTTCACCTGCAGAGGCAGCTGTGCCAGAATGGCTACTCATGGCACCAGGATTGCCCATGGCACCCAGGGGGGCCAGAGACTGCTGATGGACTGGGGTCAGATTCCCTGTCTGTGTTCCTGCTTGGTGAGCCCCAGCTCCACCAGAGCTTCTTAGAGGACTGGAATGCTCAGACATAAGGAAGATGGATCAGTCAGGGGCCCTGACATGAACATGGGTCATTCTGCAATGGATCACCTTGCTATCATTAGAAAAGTTTAACTCTGCCTCCTGATAAGAAGAATGGCTCTGCAGAAGGCTTTGGAACACACAGAGAATTACAAAACACCACTATTGTGCTGGCAGTCACTCCAGAGACAGGCAGACGTGGGGCTTTACCCCATTTTGCAGGATAAATCCCAGCATTGACTCTTCCACGTGATGGCAGATGCTGAGTTTTCTGACAGAACCAAGACTCATTCCTTTGTGGAGAGGAATCCAGAGGTGCTGCATTTCTGGAATCTGTACAATTTAATCCCAAGCAAAATAAAAGGAGGAACTAGATGATTTACAGTCTTATGTGAGGATTATTCCCTCAGATGGGTGAATTATACTTTTTCACTTGCCGATAAGTTCTCTGAACCGGGCTGGCTAAGCCTCTCTGCACACCACTGGGAGTTCATAAAGCCAAGTTACTCTGAAGAAACTTGACCTCACCATGGATTACACCATGGTCTCCTGGAAGATTTGCTTTCAGTACTTTTTGAACAGCTTCAGCTTAACATCCCTCCAGAAAGCTGAGGGATGGTGGCTCCTACCCCCAGATCTGAGGAGGACCAAGACCCTGCCATCAAGCAGGACTGGTCTGAGACAGGGAGGGAAGAGAGGCTCTTCACAGAGAACAGCCCATTCAGAAATTTGTGTTTTCTTCCCCCTGGCATTTTTTGTGAGGATGGCAGAAGGAAGAGAAATAAGCTGGAGGTCTGGAGTGGTTTAGTGTATTAATTAGTTCTCCAGCAAGAGTAAGAGCTGGCTTGCATCTGCTCTATTTAATATTAAAAATGCCCTAATTTACTCTCTTAGGCCAGAGAAACGATACCCTTACTTGTTTTGTGCCTGGCTGATTAGCTTTAGTGGCTGAGTGAGCTGCTCTCCTGCGATGCTGCCAGGCCCCATCCTCACCAACAGGAGACAAATACAAATACAAAGACAAATCTCAGGCAGAGAGCCATGGCAATAAATGTCCATTTCTTAAACTATGTCCTTCTGCCTCACAGCCATACCAACATGTGTGATGGGGCCACCTGTGCTTCAGTGTAGGAAGGCACAAACACAGCAAGCTGGGACCTCTATGAAGTCTGGGCTTTGGAGCAGCCTTAGGGAGTCCTTTGCTAAAACTGTAGGTCTGGGCAGTGGAAAATCCTTGTTCTAGGGTGAATAAGTGAGCAAGAGTGGTTCACCAGGCAGCTGTGTACTGGGACCTGGCTGTTGAGGGCAGCAGTCAAACCTCCCATATTTGTCCCAACAGAGGGAAAATGCTGGGAACTCAGAGTGGCTGGAGTTTGTGACGTGCCCCCTTCTATCTGGCCATGAAGGCTGTGGTTCCTCTGCCTCCCAGAGGCTGAAGTTTCCCATGGGCCTCATACTATGCTGCAAAGGAGATGAGGCTGCTCTTCCCCCATGCTGGCAGTGGTGTAGAGTCTCAGGATTTATACAAAACTGCAGGAGGAAAGAGATCAGTAGTCTGTTTTTCTGTGTAGCCTTACTCATAGCTCTTCAGCAAGAGGAAGCTGACTTTAATCCCTGGAAATCACAGAAAGAGTCAACTGTCCCACCTCCCCGTCATTCCAGAAGAATTTAAGCTTCCGCTTCTACATACCTCAGCATGCCAGTAAGGAGTATTTTTCCATATCAGTGCATACTTTCCTGTAGCTGCAGTAAAGAGGAATATTTTAATTTCCCCCCTCCGTTGTGGCAAATCAACTCTCAAAATCTTAATACCCACCTGATTTACCTGGGTAATATGGCAAAACCTGTTGCTCTGTGGATTTTCTGCAAAACCAGGTGATCCTTCCAAGAGGTCCAGCCTGAGCAACACCCTGCAGAGATGCAACATTTTATCTTTTATTTATGCAGCTTAGCACTATATTGACTTATTGCTACAGCAATGTCCTGAATACTATCTATCATGATTTATTACTGGTCCTGGTTCTTTTTCTTGCTCCTATTTCTCCTGTTTTGCTTGATTTACCCCAGTGAATTATCAGTTTCCATTATAAAAAAATCAATTACTTTGATGTACAATGGGCAGCACATACCTAGTTCTGCATTTTGCATGATAAGGAGGCATTTTGGATGGCAGATCTTGGCAATAGGAAACGCATAAGCTGAAAATAGCTTACTACAGACCCTCGAGACTCAACCCATTTTCCTCCCACTCTGGGAAGGAATTTCTGCACCATGGGACCCTCAGTGGCTGAGTCATTGCCCCTTCTCTCCAAAGAGGGTATGCAGCAGGCAGCAGTTCCCCTGCTCACAGGCACCAAATACTGTGCTTTTACATAATCTATTGGTCTGAACTGTTTTTTTCCATCCCACTTGAAGTATTTTCCTATAGTTGCAGCATTCACACACCACCACTCCTCACCCTCCATCTGCTTTCAGGGCTCTCCCTGTTCACCAGAGCTGTGGCAGGGGTAGAGCGACTCCCAGGGCAAGGAAGGGAGGGTCATTTATACCGAACTCTCCTGATTACAGGGCTGGCCCATACAGGTGAGTAAGTTCTAATAGAGAATAGAAATAGTGATGCCCCAGGGAATCGGGCAGAATTGCTGCTGCTCCCAGGGCGGAGCTGAGGGTAACACAGCAAGCACCAAGTGGTGAGGCACTGGAACAAGTTACCCAGAGAAATGGTGGAGGCCCCATCCCTGGAGACATTCAAGGCCAAGCTTGATGAGGCTCTGAGCAACCTGATCTAGTGCAGGATGTCACTGCTTACTGTGGAGGATTGAACTAGATGGCCTTTGAATGGCCTTTCCAACCCTATGATTCTATTATCTCACCAATGGCAGCGTTCTGTTTCAGCATGTTGCTTGAGAAGGATGCTCCAGCTTCAAGGTGTATGGAGTGAAAACTGTTGTGAATGAGAGATAGAAATGGGATTAATGGGTGCATTTGCAAGCTTGATTCAAGCTACAGCCAGATAATTAGGAAGAAGCCTGATCACAAGCCACAGCCTGTTCTCAATAGGGCTCAAACCTGCTTGTTTGCTGGCAAAATTTGAAGAAATCAGGAAGAACTTGTGTCATCCTCTCCATGGAGTGAACACTTCTTAAAATGGTGAAAGGTTCTCCTTGTAGGTGGGAAAACACTTTACTGCTCAGCTCTAAATGCACGCGGTCATTTGTAGTTTGGATTAGCACTGAGCAATTGTGCTCAATTCACCTCTGAGGGATTATGTTTCATTTCATTTGAACACTGTCTGGGCACTGCACTCAGCCAGGAACTCAAGCAAGGAGGACTCACTCAGACCAAAGCAAGTCCTGGATTTTAGGCTAGTGTGATCCCCAAATTAAGGCATTCTGACTTTTCTGATTCTCTCTCTTTTCTTGTTTCAATTGCATATCTAAGGGGTTTCAGTTGCTCACTGTGGGGATGTGGTTGGGGCAGGGAGAGGGGCCCTACAGCTGCCAGGGGCAAGGATCACCTCTGGAAACCACGGGTAGAAGTAACTTCAGTCAGGTTCTGAGATCTGTTCCTTGAAAGCATGCTGTGTCTTTCTTTCTCCTGAGGAACAGATCAGATCAGAGCAGTTTTTGACCTGCTCTGTCATTGTTGGTTTGCTTACTCTTTTTTTTTTCTTAAAAAAAAAAAAAAAGAAAACCCCCCATGGAATCTTTCTTTTATGAAAATAAAAAGTAATTGTCTTGCACTTGTGTTCCCAAAGAAAATAAATGTGACCTAAATGTAACCTACAAAGTAATAGCTTAAGGATACCAACTGCTGAATGGACTCCAGCAGGCGGTAATGCCAACACAAATGGGAGTTTATAAATTTAATACTTAATGCCATTATTCCCCAAAGAGAGCAAGTTTGTTATCCAGCTCTCATTCCTCCTCCAAGTGATGTTTCCTGCTTAACTTTCAATAAGGCGTGGTGGGGGGAGGTCTGTTTGCTTTAATTTTCAGAAAAGGGAAATCAACTTTCCAAAATGTTAGGAAACAAATTCGTATTTAAGGCATCTGGGGAAATTGGCTGTTAACTGCCAGGAGAACTCCACACAGCCTTTAAGGAAGACCAGGCTGGATCCTGAAACAAAACTTGAGTCAGATGGTGATGATAGACAAAGGGGGAGCAACCTATGCTCCCAAGGTGCAGAGATGAAACAGAGCTATGATTTATTCTGAAAATACAAAGGACCAGAATCACCCCTGCTGTGAGTCTAGTGAGGTCAGAGGATCTATCTATACCAGCAAGGAACTTACCCTGCCAACTAGTAGATGCAACTTCTGAGCTATAGGCTTAACTATCTGTATAACTATTTGCAGAGTGCATAATAAATGAAGACTGGCAGGCTCAGCAGGACTAATATTAGTGCTGCCAGCTGTGTTTTGGCTTGTGGGCTCGCAGGGGAAGTTACTTGGCCCATTTGCCCCATACATGTGAGACACTGTCTGTTTGTGTTCAAAGGAACTCCATGTCTCAGGCAAGTCTTTACATTTCCTGAGATGGTTACTTGTAGGTAGATTTGGGCATGTTTTTATTTAACTACCTCTCTGAAACCTCAGTGCTTGCATTCACAACTTCAGAAGTCCATAGTCCCTTGCTTTGTGATGCAAAACCAAGCTTCCCTCCATCTATGAGGAGCGGTATCTCTGAGGAGGCTTCTGAAACCATAGTTACCAGGTCCTGTCTGAATATTGAGTCTTGAAAAATTCCCAAATCTGAGGATATGTTCCTCCCGACACCAACTGCAACAGGAAACTGAGAGTCTCCTAAAATGCTTGAAATTAAACTCTGGGGTTTTCCATAAGCCACCCAGCTTCACAGTCACTGAAAGTCTCAGAAATGGAGAATGGCTCCTTGCATACGCTCATTTGTGCTCTACAGGGCCAGGAATCTTAAATCCTGCTGCTATCTTCACCTTCACTTAGTACTGCACAGCCCTTTCCAAGGCCGTCTGCCTCCTTGCTTGTCAACAGGGTGATAACACCAGCTCTGTGTTGTGTTTCTGTTCAATTTCTCCCTTCTTAGAAAGTGTCCCAGCTGCGGGAGAAGTGCTTTCTGATCTTACTCTCAAGCAATCTATGGATAACTTGGAGAAGAGCCAGAACTTTGTGTTTTCCTGGAAACATAGCTGCAGGAAGAATGAATCACCAGGCTGAACCTGTATAAACCAATGGAAAACAAAAGCTCAGACTTCTGTGTCTCACTGTTGCAAATAATGGGGGGAAAAATAGGCATCCTGTTTTGAAATCCACTGCCAGCTGACCGGACAAAAATACTGCACCCATGATTGTCTTTTGAAGCTGACAAGTAACATAAGACTATAGCCATTTAAGGGAAAAAGTCTGAAGCAAAACAGTAGTTAGGGAAATAGAGAATTCTAATGTTTCCTCAGAAGAAAGTAGCCAGCGAGGCTGTTCAGAGCACAGGGGTTGGATATTCATTAGCCCTGAATTCTCACGCTTCTAAATGATCTCTGTGTTACCCTTGGCTAGTGGTGAACACAAGCAAACCAGAGCCAGGAGCCTGTGTTTTGCATCAGGACAGACTGCAGAGCTGGTGTAATTGATTAAATCCATCCTTTTGACTCTACAGCAACCTAAGATGTCATTACAGGCAATGCAGAGGCTTCCTGGCTTGCATATGAGCTGAGGCGACACCAGCAGCGCAATCAGGGAGGAGTTTTTACTTTAGTTTGTCTTTTATGCTACCTTCATTTTGTCTTAAGGAAAAATCAAACTAGCTTTGCAGTTTTCAAAGGCTAAGGTAGCAGAATGGAGACTTAATACCTAAGGGTATTTGAGACGAGCTGCTGCTGCCAAGACAGCAAAGCTGTACTGTGTGTTCTCAGGCAGGGGCTGCCAGACCCACTGCTCTGATGTACGGAGTAGAAATAGCACTTAATGCAGGTCATGGATATAAATTTCCTATGAGGAAGAGGAAAATGCTTTCCAGTATTTTAACAAAAACATTAACATGGATGTGTGACTTCATTCAGTAAAGTCAAATTGCTTGCATAAACCTTGCAGTAAGTTTGTTTAAACTCCTAAGGTTTAATTCCAACCCTGGGCCACCAAAGCCTGAAGGGAAGCTCTGAGGAGCACTTACTTACAGCTCTAAGGTACATCAAACTGTTTAGACTTGGCTCTTCCTTGTTCTCCATCATATTCTAAGGACTAGAGGAAAGAAACAAACCATAGACAAAAATCCCCACATTTTCTATAAGCTTGGAATCTGTTTGATTTTAAGAGGGCAATTTTTGCACTAAGGGAGAGATCTTGCATCTGTATGAGTGTTTGTGGCTGTTGTCTGCCTATCTATATAATTGGTTTTAAATTTTTAAAAATTAGTTTTAATTTTAAATTGAGAACATTGCTTGCACTGTGATTTGCTCTCCAATACTGCACATATAGAGCACATACGTGTCCACTTAAGATCAAGCCTCTAGATCCATCCAAAACTCCATAAAGAGGTGAGTTTTGAAGCATTTTCCCCCACCTGTATCCCAGGTGCCAGACATGCGTCACCCTAACCCACAACCATCAGCCAGCTGCAGTGACTCCAGGAGTAGAAGAGAGTGAAGGGAGATCACAAACTGCCTCTTGATATCCTTGCCACTGTCTCACACTCACCAGAGTACTGCTGGAGAAGAACGTGGCGTAGATCCACCTGTGTAGACATCAATGCCCACTCTCTTGTCTGGTGTCTTAGGGACTCTCCTGTTACAAGACCCAACATGGGGCATCTCACAGGCTGGAAGTCATTTGACTGGAAACAGGAGTGAGTTCTGGGGGCAGCTGAAAGTGCAGTGATAAGAGGAGGAGGTTTCCAGCAAATAAAGCACAGCTGGAACAGCTGTGGCTGCCTGTGAGGAAAAGCTTATGAATTTTGCTTTTTGTTCCTTAATTAAAACTTCAGAATGATGTCAGCTTTCAGACCTGCCGGCCTTTGAGAGATCGGTCACACAATCCCACTAAAAGCTAAGTGATCTTCCTGTAACAAGACATTTTAATGAACATGGTGATTAGGTGTGACAGTTGATCAAGATGAAAGGCTGAAGGCGTGAATGTGATGTTCCCTCTTCAGGGGATCCAGAAACTCCCTGCGTTTCAGCTCAAGCGCTTAGGAAATTTTATATCTTAATATTTTTTATTATTACTTCCATTGTTTAATGTAATTGTGTTTAAAGGAAGCGACATAGTAGATCAGAACATACATTTAATTCAGTATTTAAATTTTTCTGAGAGGATCTTGCTGCAACAGCAAGTTATAAGGTCTACTGGGAGATGTCAGGGGCAATCAATGGCAGGGGGATTGGAACTAGATGGTCTTTAAGGTCCCTTCCAACCCAAACCATCTTATGATTCTATGATTCATAACCCATCAGTTTCTGTGGAAACTTAACTTTTATTTTAGATTTATTTTTCCTTTGCCCCATTGGTCTCAAAGATGATCTGGATGAAGCTGAAGTTGTCTTGATTCTGCAAGTGCAAGCTGTCAACCAAATTAATCTCTGATTTATTCCCTTTGTATTGAACAGTGTGATTCAACACCACATCTATCTCACTGGTACGGAGAATCTGGCAGCTACCAGTGAAGATAAAAATGTGAAAATTGTTAAATCCTTATATTGCTAGCCATTGAATGGCCACTTACAGTGATACCTGGGGAGACAGACTGCTTTCTTTTCCACGATTTCCTCCAAAATTTGTGTTAGCTTGTGTTTGGTTGGTTGATGAAAGCCCTTAGCAAAACAGATGTTTATCCAAACTTTACTTCAAAGATGGCTTTTTGTACTTCAGCAGAATGACAACCATGAGTAGCTGCTATTTATTTAAGAGAGGAAAAGATTAAACAAGCAAACCCAGAAATTTCTACACAAATGGAGAACAGAACCATTTGGAATAGGGCACTGCTGTCAGAGGGTTATCAACAACACAGGAATCTAGATAAGAGTCTGTGAAAAAAAAAATCAGATTGTTCCTATTTATACCTACCTTTGCCTTGGTAACCAGAAACTGCGTGAGGGATGCAGTATTCCCCCCCCCTCCATGGATGGCTCCCAAATCCACACACAGCCTTTTGGTACATGGACTGTCTGCAGAACTATCAGAAGAACTACCACACGCTTTTCTAAGAGAGGATTTTAAATATTAAGCAGGAAAGAGAAGATTTCAGAGAGGGAGGTATATTAGTATAGCTTCAAAATAATTTGCTCTCATTTCTGGATCATCTACTTGATTCTTTGATCTTCTGAACATTACAAGGAACACTGCTCTTAAACATGTTTTCTTAATTACCCCAAGTAGCTTACCCGCATTGGGGATTTACTTATAATTGTACATGCTATGCCTTTGCTCTGTCAAGTAGCTGAATAAGATAAGAATGGACTTGAAACTGGTGTTTCTTTATACTTTGACTCATTCTTGCTTTTAAACTGTTTTGGTGGTAATTCTTTGTTGTAGCATTTTCCTTGCCCTTTTACTGTCAAATGGGTGGAACAAACCAAACCTTTCTCTCTTTTACTACAACACTTGGATACTGTACCTTAGAAAATGGATCTGGAGAAGGCTAAAGCAGGAAAATGCAGGCTTAGAATTAATATAAGGAATCAAGGCCCTTTCTGAGCTTCTAGTGGACTTACTTCCCTTATGATAATTTCACTGTCCAGTTGTGACCCAGAAAGTAATTTCTGGTCTCCTGTATAAGGCTCACAGAAGTCAGTGCCAAAGCAACATTAGCAGGGAAGAGGAAATAGCTCTGGGAAGTGGAACAGGATTGGTAGAGAATCTGCTCCAAAGATGTACAGGGTTATCTGACTTACAAAAACACATTCTTGGGACAAAAACACTCACATACAGCTTTCTTTCACCCTAGCTGCTGTTTTGCCAGGCCCTAGGTCTTACAGGGAAGAAAACTGTTTGAGGGGGAGGAAAGGAGGCAGTTGGGATTGCTGGAGCCCTTGTTGCGCTCCTCCACATCTCGGCTGGGGATCCCAGGGCTGGCATGCGGTGCTGGAGGAGGAGGCAAAATCTTTCCGCCATTTGGGAGTTTCCTCTTCATTTGCCCGATGGTGTAGTTCAGGCACAGCATTAAGTGATTCAAAAACTCATCCAAGCAGATTTCCCATTTCAGGTGTAATCACTCTCATTGCTTTTCCCACACTGCCTATATAAATAATTAAAAAAATAACTCAGCTAATAGCACAAGCAGTTTCAGACTCAAAAGCAGGAGCAGTGGCAAGGGACCAGCACTTCAGGACATAAAACCACAATAAGCTGAATCATTGCACCTGCTCTGGCCTGTTTATGAGGAGAAGTCTGAGTTGCCGTGAGACAAGTATGAACTGGTTTGGAGCAAGTAAAATTCTGATTTCCAGTTCCCTACGGTAGTAGAATCCTAAAAACAAGTTCCTGCTACCTGTTGTGCAGTCTGTAATGCTCTACAAAGGCTTGCAAGAATCTCAAGCCACTCTGTGCAAATCAACAGCTTTCGTATGTAACCTTATTTGTTTTTGTCTGTCAGCTAGATTTGCTGCTACCTGTGAGAAAGAGTGAGTTTCTCGAGCTAGTTAAGCCCCCCAGCTTTGACACTGGGAGTTGCTGAGCCACTGGAGAGAGGTGCCAGGAAAGCATGATGCTCCCCTGCCCCGCTTCCCTGCCTTCGATCCTTTACACCTTGCAGGGGCTGAGGAGCATGGTTGGAGGTCCTGTGCCTTTTGGAGGAGTAGCTGGAGCAGTATCTCCAGGAAGATGAGCACCAGTGCTGCCAGGATGCTTCCCCAGCTCTTCCATGGCCTTTTCCAGTCTTTGGAGGCAGTTCAAGTAGCTGGAGATGGAGAGACACCAAAGTGAGGAGCACTGTGTTGTTTTGCCAAACAAGAGATTAAACAGAGCCAAGGGTGAAGAGAAGCCCAAGCACAAACAGCCCAGCAGGAGCATTACCTCCATCTTTGAGCAGCTTTGGCCTTGGTCAATCAATGCACTGAGCCAGAAGCATGACAAGTGCTGCCCTTCTGCAGTTTTACTCAGTTTCTGAGGGATTGCTTCCAGGCTGGAGATGAGCATTTCCAGAGACAACATCCACCTTGTGGCAAAGGAAGACTGGGCTGGGGAGCCAGACAAACCCTTCCTCTGCACTAACTTCCTAAATCCCCTGAAACAAAAGCCATAGAGGCCCGCTGTGGGGACAGCAGTGCCCCCAGGGCGTTTCACATCTTGTATCTTTTCACACAGCAAAATAGGCCTGAAAATACCTGAAGAGGGCCTACAGAAAGGCTGGGATAGGACTTTTTAATAGGGTACAGGATGGCAGGACTAGGAGTAATGGATGCAGATTAGAAGAGGGTAGATTTAGCCTGGAGAGAAGAAATAAATTATTTACTGCGAGGGTGGTGAAACATTGGAACAGGTTGCCCAGAGAGGTTGTGGATGTCCCCTCAATCCCTGGAGGTGTTTAAGGTCAGGATGGAAGAGGCACTGAGCAACCTGGTCTTGTGGGAGGTGGAACTAGATGGCAGGGGGGTTGGAACTAGATTATTTTTAAGGTCACTTCCAACCCAAACCATTCTATGATTCTATGAAAATGGCACAAGCCGCCCAGGTCCCAGACTCCCGCAGAAAGGAGCCACGTTCTTCCCCTCGGGGATGGCCCTCGGGCTTCCCAGCGACGCGCCC
>VZTY01002268.1:624288-663805 GCA_013400935.1 Turnix velox
ATGGCCGGCACCGGGCACCAGCCCTGGACTACAGACAACAATGGCTTGCCTTTGCTTTACCCTCCGTCCCCGCTTCCTCGCCGTGCCCGAGGGTCAGGAGCGCTGCGGAGACGTTGCAGCTCCTCCCTACCCCCTCCCCCCTCACTAGCCGCCAGGCTAGGAGAGAGAGGCCGCTGAGCGCCGCTGCCGTTCCCCATCCGGGGCAGCGGCCAGGGGTTGCCGCGCCCACTCCAGGCGGCGGCGCTGGGGGCTGGCCCGGCCTCTTCGCCGCGGCCTGGGGCCTGGGAGGCGTGAGTAGCGGCCAGGCCGTGCTTGGGAGAAGCCGGGCGGTCGCGGGCTGTCCCCCGCTCTCAGCGGCGGCGACGAGGGGCGGAGCGGGCCACGGGCGAGCGAGGCGGAGGTCGCGGAGAGCCGGGACGGCAGAGGCTCGGGAAGCGGCGGGATGGCCTTGGTTCCCTACGAGGAGGGAGGCGGCTGGGGAGCGCGGCAGCTGCACAGCGCCTGGGTCACCTACCGCTTCGCCGGCAGCACCATCCGCCTGCGGCAGGACTGGAGGCGGCTGGGGGTGGCGGCCGTGGTTTGGGATGCGGTAGGTGGCCGGGGAACGTTCCTGGGCTCGGTAGCTTCCCCAGCTTTCAGAATCACCACAGGGAATCACTTAACGCTGAGTTACGATGGGAATCATAAAGTGTTGGAAGGGGCCTCAAATATCATCCGGTACCAACCCCCCCGCCATGGACAGGGGCACTTCCAGGTTGCTCAAACCCCCATCCAGCTTGGCCTAGAGCATTCCAGGCATGGGGCAGCCTCAGCTTCTCTGGGCAAATTTTTAAGGGAAGGAGTTGGTCTTCTAAGTTTTTGTCTAAGTTGTGCTTCCCCGTGAGGGTGATGAGACACAGAGAGGAGTTGGCGGCCCCATCCCTGGAGACTTTCAAGGCCAGTCTTGGTGAGGCTCTGAGCAGCTGATCTAGTGCAGGATGGCCCTGCTCACTGCAGGAGGTTGGACTGGATGGCCTTTGAATGGCCCTTCCAACCCTATGATTCTAAGGTAAACTCTACCTTTATTTTTTTTCCTCCCTCTTTTAAGAGATCCTGGAGTACTGTGAGTCAGGCTACCCTATACCCTGCCAAATAGAGGATATGTCTCAGATTGCCCGCAGAACTCTCACCCGTTTGTTAACAGTGGACAAGATGTTTGCTTAATGCCCTTTGGAGGGATCCTCCTGCCTGTAGCCCTCGAGGAGGACTGCTGATAGGCTTATTCTTGTGGATAAGAACTGTCAAACTAGCGGGTTTGTGGTAAGCCCAAGACTGCAGGTTGCAGTACTGCTGTGGGCTTCTTGGTTGGTTGTGTCTCTGTCTAGACACAAATCATGCATTTATCTCAAGTTTTAAAGAGGAAGCATAGTTAGCAAACTCCTCACATTAATTAGTGCATAGGGCTGTTGGTTTTTCTGGACACTGGCTTTGACAGAACTTGGTCCAAAGAGAGCATCTTATAAAATTTCTGTAAAATCTATTGCATTAGATACTACCATATTGGAGTGTTACTACTTTATTTTCCCTTTGCCCTTCTTGGTGACATGCCAGTAATACCATGGTAGATACTATGAAACATTATCTTGGACTTTCACAATACTGTGTTCATTCACTGCTCTTTGACAATCCCCCTTTCCATTTCCAAAGGCAGCTCTTTTCCCCTCCTGTTAGGTATGGGTATTCATGATGCAGTGTTAACACATCCATGTTGTAGCCTCCGTGATTCTTTTTTTCCATCTGCCTGTAAGAGTCTTCTATAAAACTCATAAAAAGACGGTATTGCACACAGGAGGCAGAGAAGAGCTGAACAAAGTCTTGTTGCAGATCTGAAGTGCCTCATCCTTCTCATAACCTCCTCTCTTCATGTAAATCATAAATCCTGTGTTCACTGTGCATAATTGTAATTTTCTTTTGGCTTAGGCTGTTGTCCTGTGTGCCTACCTGGAGATTGGAGGCATTGATCTCAGGGATCAGTCAGTGATTGAGCTGGGAGCTGGAACTGGATTGCTGGGAATAGTGGCCACATTATTAGGTGAGGGCTTTTTTGTTTCCCCATTTAAAGCATTTACAACTGTAGTAAAACTGGTGCTTTTACATCTTTGTGCCCAATATAGAAGTTAGCACCAAAGCTACTTGTGGGCTGTGATGTTTCCTGAGTCATCTTCCCTTCTTGTTAGACTTCAGAGCCTGCTGTGGTATTTATGGCAGTGATAGTGCTACTGCAGTTTACTTTATCGAGGGATCCTGTTAAGGCTGACACCTGTTTCCATGGTGCTCAGCTCAACAGCAATCAGTTCTGAAGCTTTCTCCTCCAAGGAGCAAGTGCTGCTCTTCCGCTTGCCCTCCTATGCAGCACAGATAAAGCTACAGACAGAAAACACTCTGAGTCAGTGTAAGCCTTGTTAGCTTGACTTACATCAGGGGAACCAAGGTCTGGAGAAATTAAGTGATCTGTCTTTGGCTCTAGGAGGCACTGGGTACTATTTAAAATTTATACTAACTGTCCCAGGTTAAGTTTGTAATCATAGTATCATAGAATGGTTTGGGTTAGAGGGGACCTTAAAGATCATCTAGTTCCAAATGTCCTGCCTTGGGCAGGGACACTTCCCACTAGACCAGGCTGCTCAATGCCTCATCCAGCTTGGCCTTAAATGCCTTCAGGGCGGGGGTATCCACAACCTCTCTGTGCAGGTTCCAGTGTCTTGCTACCCTCACAGTAAAGAATCTCTTCTATCCAGCCTAGATCTCCCCTCTTCCAATTTGCATCTATTCCTCCTAGTCCTGCCATCCTGTACCCTATTAAAAAGCTCTGATAATCCAAAGCTCTGGTGGCTGTGGAAGATGCTTATTGATATAATAAAACAAAAGGAGTCGACAAAATACAACCATGACTTGTAAAGTCACACAGGCATAACTTCCATCTGGTCTGTGAAAGATCTGCCTCTCTCCCACAGATCTGGAGCAGATGAATTATAACAATCCCTGCTACTTAATCTGTTGTCATCTCTGTAAGGTGTAGCATCTTTATTTCCGTGCACTAAGAAGCTCCAGAAAACACTCTCTGTTCCCTACCTAACTTAATCTTCATGTGGAGTACACGGTTGAAGGATAGGATGTATGTAGATAGGGGACTTCTTGTTTGTTTTTAATCAGGCAGCTCAGGGGAGTTGTTAATGTTTAACAGGAACTAAGGAGCCTGCTTGACTTCAGAGCATTGTACTCCAGATCAATTATGAACATTAATTATTTGTCTGAGATGAACTCTTCTGTTCCACTCAGGTGCCCATGTTACCATCACAGACAGAGCAGCAGCACTGGAATTTCTGCAGTCAAATGTAGAGGCTAACTTACCTTCTGAGCTACGCTCCAGAGCTGTGGTAAAAGAACTGACTTGGGGAAAAGACCTGGGAAACTTCCCTCCAGGAATGTTTGACTTCATCCTGGGTGCAGACATCGTTTATCTGGAAGAAACTTTTGCAGAACTGCTTGAGACGCTGGAGCACCTGTGCTCACACCAAACTGTGATTCTTCTTTCCTGTCGCATCCGCTATGAACGGGATCACAAATTCTTGAAGATGCTGAGAGGCCATTTCTCTGTCTATGAGGTCCACTATGACTCCAGTAAGGATGTTCATATCTACAAAGCACAGAGGGCAAGTCACAAGGATGACTTTTGACTCTGTGCTTTGTTAGCAAACCACTGATGCTGTTCAATCCTCCCCTTGTTTCTGCTCAATACACTTGTTCCTAAGCATATAATTGCAGTTGTGTTATTTCACCTGCTTCTTGTTCTGATGGTCTTATCTGATCACTTGGTCTGGTACAGGCAGGACTGTACTTCTGTTTTGCATAAGGAAACTGCCTCCTTTCTCAGTTGAGTTGTGATCCACTAATTTTTTATTAACTGTGATTTTTGAAACTGGTAAGTTGCAGAAATCTCCAGGCACCAAAAACAGCACCAAAAGATCTATTATTTAAAATTGAGCCACACTCAATTCCTGTGGAAAACTGAGAAATTAGATCAAAGTGAGGTTTTTCCCCCTTACCACTTCCTTAACTCTACAGTAGAAGTGGGTGAAATATAAGCTAAGGCTCCAGCTCTAAGTGCTTTTAACTCTTTAAGTTCCCACATCTTGAAAGTTGTGGTTAAAGAAGCCACTTAAAGAAAGGCACCTACTCCCTCCTTGTTGTGGTGCTTTCAGTGTTGCAGTGAAGAGGCACAAGGAAACAAAGAGCAAGGTCTGTGAGAGGGATGAGCACAGAAATCAGTATTTTTACCTGACTGGTGAGCCTGGAGGCTCTGCCTGCAGTATTGGAGCAGTCCTGGTTTCGTGGGTTGCAACTTTCCCTCACACAGATCAGGGCTCCTTGCAGCAGATACATGTGCCCATGGGCCAGCAGGGAAAGTGAAACAGGATTGAAACTGTACTTTAAATACAAAATAATTCATTGACTTGCAAAGTACCTCTAAATAATCTATTTTCTGCCTTTGTTTATGGCTTGCTCTGCCTGAGAGTTATTTTGAAGAGGGGAGTGTTGCTGCAGTGTCAGTGTAGGTGGGGGAGTGCTTATTCATCTATCACTCAAGACCTTGGGGCAGTGTCTAGGCTTCCAAGTGCTCTCTGTGCACACTGGTAGTTGGTGCTGTTCTGAGTAACTGATTTCATACCTTGAGCTTGTGAAAACACCTGATTGTTTATCCCACAAAAGCCTGTGTGAAAAGTACTGCAGCCTGGAATCTGGCTTGGACCACCAGCAAACTTTCTTTGCTTTCTAGTGGTAGAAGAATAAAATTGGTGAAAACAAAGACAGCTATGCTTCTAAATGCAGGAATTGCTATAGTACTTCTTTTTGGTGGATGTGGAACTTGTTTTTTCTTTGAACTTAATTTACAAAGTCCCAGGTCAGGTTTGAAGTATGTGCATGTCTTTGCCACTGGCAACAGTGAACACAAGCAGCTGCTTTGGGCCATAGAGTTTAGGAGCTCTTCATCACTTCTGCTTCCATCAGACTTCCTAAGTGTAAAAGATGCAGAGCGTCTGTGGTCCAGTGATGTAATTCAGCAGTGATGTGCAGACTGTAATCCAGAAATGACACGTTTATCATTGCAGTTCCCATGAATGAGGCCCAAAGGTCCTGTGCTTCATCCTTGAAGCATCTCTCACTTGTTTTCAGCCAAGTTCCTCGCTTGGCTCTGGATTGGGCCTGAAAGCTGCTGCTCTAAAATACTTCTGTAAACCAGTATTCCCAGCAGCCACATGGTGTCACTAAAACAGTACTTACACAGCTGGCTGGCAATCTGCAGACCGAAACTAGAATCGAAGTCCCTTTTAGGGAAGACAGCACCTTTAATTAAAACCAGAACACGACACAAGCTTTACTGTGTTGGATGTGGCTTTTTCTAGAAATATTTAAATGAGCAACAGTTGAAAATAAAATCACAAGCTCTCCCCGGTCTCTAGTTTTCAGAGAGTGGCTATTAAGTTCTCACTGTTCCTCTTCCTTTTCCTCCCCACAGGTGTTTCCTTGTCTCCGTGGTTACTGTAGGTTAGGCTCCCCTTGGGCTGGAGCTGGCAGACAGCACTGAGCTGGCTCTTGGGCTTGTGAGAGCGTGGGGCTTGTGCCTGGGGAAAGCCAGTGCTCTCCCTGTGCCCAGTCTTCCTCGCAAGAGGCTGCAGCTTTCAAGGCTGAGAGTGCAGTTTGTGCTGCTGCCATACTAGGAACATGCTTGAAAAGCCCACTTAAATAGCACAAATAAAGCCCATTGTAGTACAGATTAAAGCCTAGTGCGGCACTTGTAAGGAGTCTTTGCTACAGGCCTTGCTGCAACAACAGTACCTGAAGGGGTTACATACAGGGAAGCTGGGCAGGGACTGTTTGCCGGGTCATGGAGCAATGGGTCAATGGGCAGTGGTTTGAAACTAGAGCAGGGCCTGAAAGCCATATCCTCCCCGTAGTTATTCCCTGTGAGGGCGGCAAAACAGTGGAACAGGTTGCCCAGCGAGGTGGTGGAGGCCCCATCCCTGGAGACATTCAAGGCCATGCTTGTTGAGGCTCTGGGCAACCTGATCTAGCACAGGACGTCCCTGCTCACTGCAGGGGGGAGTTGGACGAGATAGCCTTTGAAGGTCCCTTCCAACTCCACACATTCTATGCCGTGTTGCAGTGCTCCATTAGCCTCAAAGTTGAGGCTGGAATGTTGAGTTGGAATTTCCGTTGTTTCAATTTGTGCTTGTTGCCCTTTGTCCTGTCACCAAGTGCTGCTGAGAAGTCTGGCCTTATCCTCTTGCCACCTGCCCTTTAAGATACTGATTAGCATCAGTGAGACCACCTGTCTTCTCCAGGATAAACAGACACAGGTTTTTCAGCCTGTGTGATTCTCCTTTGGGTGGTTCCATTGCATTATTCCTGATTTGTAAAAGATTATGTGAACTCATCTGCTGGTAGGATGTGTTTGGGCATGGGTCCCTGAGTAGTGGGGCAATGCATAAACAGTCTCTTGAGAAATAAAATACTCACCCCAGGGAGAGAACCCAAGTCACGAGGAAGTGACCAGACATGAACATGCTGCCAGATTGAGAAGCTATCCCTGAAACACACCATTCTGGAAGGGAGCAAGTTTCTACAATGTCACTGCAACCAAGGTCATGCTTGATTAAGACATGGAATATGGATTTCAGCTCTGTATCTTATGAACAAAGAGCTTTGTGGTGCAGCAGTTTTAGAAGAATCATGTTTACCAGCTGTATGTGTTACCAGATTCTTCTAGTGCAAAAGTCAAGCCAAACTGCATTTTTTCTCTGTTTAGGAATCCCCATCATTAGCATGATGTATATTTTTTCTGAGCAAGGATGTGAAGAGCATTATGAAAACACTCAGCTGTGAAAGCCACCACAGAACGTCAGTCATAATGAGCTGACCTTTCCGCTTCCCCTGGATTCCACTGGAGGTGTGGTCACCTTGGTGCTGAGCTTGTTCTTCTGGCCTCCATCCCAGTGTTTGGATCCAGCCTTGCAGACTACATCATTGGACTGGGATGCTTGCACTGTTTTGCTGCCTTTTCTTCTGCTCTGGTAGTCACATCAGCTGTACCTGGTTTAGGGGAATGCTTGAAACTGGGAAGGACAGCACATTTAAACTGCAAAAGGGAAGTCTCTCATACATCATTCATCAACTGGAGCTGTAACCAGAATGAGACATTTAAAAACATCTCAAGTGAAAAAGAAACACTGTTTTTCAGGATTTAACCTCTCACTAATCTAATTCAATTTAATTAAGATAAAAAAAACACCCTTTCCCTTTGGGGAAAATCTGATGAATACTCACTCGCAGCAGCCCACAGACCATCACAGGACATCCAGGTCTGCTTAAAATATGCCTTTTCCCATATTCCTATTCATCTACCATTAGCTATTAAATGAGTACATGGATCATCCTGCAAAAAAAGAGACTTTGTAGGGTTTTTAAAAGCATGTTTATGTGACTGGACATAAATGTTTGTGTAAAAAGGGACTTATGACAGTTTATACCACAAAGGTTACAGTAAGAAAATGCACTTCTTTATGACAATAATTCACAAATTCACAAGAATCACTTTAATATACAAAGCAATTACTACCATTCTGAAACACAAAGCAGCTAATATGTACATAGTGTTAATAAAATGCATTATAACCCAGTACATTTTTTTTTATTTCAACACAGATAAAGCACAAAAAATAAGTAAAAAAAACCCAAACCCCGAAACAAAACACAAAAGGGATGTCCCTAGACTTTTGGGGAAATGTAAATATAAATTTATTTTCCCCCAATAATGAATTTTCATTTAGCCTTTTAACTTCCACGGGTATGCGGGAGTTGAGCTCAAATACCCTGTTCTGTGCCGACATGATATGGGTGAAGAACCAGAAATGCAGATGAGGTGAACCAGCTTACATTACAATGGGAGAATAATAAACCTTGCTTTGGAAGTTTCCCTGAAAAACACTGTTCCAAAACAATTTCTAATTATAAATCCAGCAACTCATTTTTGAAGAGAGTAACCAAGCTGAAGACAAGTCTGTGGAAAGGTTGGCTGCCAACTTGTACCACTTGCCCTGTTCCCCACTCCATCTTTACAAGTCCATGCTACAAATCTCATACAAACTCAAAGTTATATAGCTTTTTAAAATTAATGTTTTAATATAAATAAATGTCATTACACACACAAAGAAAATGGAGTGGCACTTGCATAAAACAACCTATGGAGAGCTCCCGAGCCTCCGCAGCTCTTCGGAGTGGACATTTCCATGGCCTCGCTTCCCCATCCCCAAATTTAGAGAAATAAAAAGCTGAGACTGAGCGAACTCCTGAGCCATGGCTCCCAAGCCATGAGTAGAGTGAATGGTCAGCTTATGAAGCTCACCAACTGTGGATCATCACAGCCTGTCCCTCTCCGCACTCCCCAGGACAGCTGACTTCTGCCTCTTGATGGTGAAAGCCAGACCTGGCAAATGAACAAGTCTCTTTGGGGACCAGAGCTTTCCTAGGTTCAAAAAACATATTCCAAGGCAAAACACTCAAAATGAAACCCTGTCAATCTGGTCCCATTTTCCCAAAGCCATCCAGACTTCAGCCAGATTCATCCACAGACCTGAACCTGCCACAAGTACACAGGAGATAGGTTTCAGCACCCTTTCTCCCCATCAGTCTGGCTCCTCCCAGATTGACTGAGCTTCAGGGTACATTCATGTTTCTGCAAAACCAGTGTCTTTTACAGCTGACAAATTCAAAAGCTCAGGGAAAGGAGTTCCCAGGCACAGCACAGAGAACCTTAAATGTGCTGTATGCTCTTCAAACCCGCTCAGTGACAGATTTACAGGGTTATAGGTCAATTATAATTGTTCTGCAAATAAAAAAAAGTGGTTGTGCTTTTTTTAGTCTTTTGAAGCTGGGTGATACATTATCAAAAGTACCTTTCCTTCCTGGTGTCAAAGAACTGCGAAGCCTCCCGATTTATTTTCTTGGATGTAGCTTGGTCAAATCTGCAGCCAAATCTCAGATTAAGAAAAGGGGAATAAAGTGACAGGAAAACAGTTCAGCTTCCCTTCCAAACTAACCTCCCTTTCCCACCTGGGATTGCTGAACTAGTTCTATCCTAAAAATAATTTCCATCCATCCGTTACCTACTGCTCTGAGACACCGCAGGCTTAATGCTCTCCAGTACTGCCAGTTTGGATCTCCTGTCTTTCCAAAGGAAAGCCTGTTGGATGGCAGGTGCTCATCAGCAAGTTAAATCTGTGCAGGAGCAAAGGGCTATGGGGAGAGGAGTGAGCTGTGGGCAGGTGGCAGGATAACAATTGTGCTGGGGAAGCTTCTCAAGCAAACCCAATTGCTCTTGATTCTCTCTTTTGTTCTGTATTTTCTTTTCATAAAAGTGCATGTTTTAATTAAACATATACATAGAATACAGCGTAACAAAAACAAATACATGACCTTTCTGAAGCAAATGTTACCATCACTAATTTGCTACAGGGTGCAAAAAAAAGACAGTAAAATAGAATTTCATAGAAAATCAATGAAATCCTCTTTGGGTTGTCATAGACTTGCAACCACTGACAATGAACTTGCTTAGATGGGGGAGACTTGTCTTTATTTTTAACCCACAGAAAGCAGAGGCTGTCTGTCATCAACAAAAGTTAAACAAAATAGAAAAGCAGAGGCCAGTTTTCACTAACAGATGACTCCCTGCACCTGCAGTCCACTGGATGCCAGATTTAAAAGATCAGTACAAATTTGTATCAGAAACTATCAGGGCTGTTTATTAAATCTTAAATTTAATTAAAACTTTTGTTTTGTTTTCTCATTTTTTGTTTTTTCCTGAGCCTTTCAATGATTCCAGACACCACACTGATGTCCTGACCACTGCACAAGTACCAGAGAAGACACAGTTCTGCTACACAAACACCAACTACAGAAGAGCCAGAAGCTACTGGTGCCTGCAGAGTCCCCACAAGCCGGACAGGCTGGAACTGTGCTCTGGGACACAGGCTACAGGACTAGCAACTACCTGGTTCTGCTGAAATAAAAACACATCACCACTACCCCAGGAGGAAAACAGAAGTCTTACCAGTAGTTTCTTTATAAAAGAACACCTTTAACAACCTTTCTAACTGTTTTGCCTTTGATACATAGCTGCCAAAGAGAAAAAGCACGGAAGTGAATTATTCTGGGGGGAGCATGTGGTGCTGGTGGTGGTAAAACTGCTCTTTGCATAATTTAAAAAATTTCTATCAATAAAAAACAAAACAAAAAAACTCATAAAAGTGATGAAAGATGGAATAAAATCCTTGAAAATGTCTGAGAAACTGCATAAGAAAAAAAAAATTAGTAATAAGCGCTAGAGTAATGCAGCCCAGGACTACTGGGGTGGGGGGAAGCTTTCATACTCACACACATCCACACGCACCCAGACACACATAAAGAAGTAAAAATTTCTTCTGACCTACATACACTATAATACTCAGCATTCCTGACTTAAAAGCTCTCAGAGCTATAGATTATATACTGTGTGTATATATATATATATGTACATATATTATACATATGTATTTTCCAAGAATATCTAAATTAAAAGAGCACCTCTGACAATATCTTAACTGCCTGGTCAGTGCCGTTGTTTTGCAAAATAATGACATTACAAAAATTATATTTCAAATCAATTCCTGTTTATGATGAACACAATGAATCTAGCCCTTTCTAATCCTCTCTTCAGGTAAAACAGGCTATTGATTCTTGAAACTCACTACTGTGAGATATAAAACTAACCCTCCCTCTCCCCTGCCAGCATGATTTCTGCCCTACTTCCAAATGGCCTTAGTTCATAGAAGCTGATTACCCCAACCTCACTACTTGGTAATTAACTTATGAATGGATTCTTGTGTTGTATCATTTCCCTTTCTGGGCCAATACAAACAGTAAAGCATGCATGGAGTAACCTTAGGCAGCTCTCTGCTTTGTCTAATACTTTTTTCATTATTCTCATTGAAAATTTCCACCAAAGAAATTCAAGTCCCTAAATCCTCAGTGCAGCATAAATAGAAGTAAAAAGATTCTTGCAGGACTTTAGAATAATGTCCTTCTTAGTGAACCCTAATAGCACTACAATCTCCTCGCAGGCCACGCACAGAAAAACCAGTAATGCAGCTCTCTCACTGCCAAACAGATCTGCTACTCTGTATGAGAGGAACCCTGTCTGTGTCCCAGTGTAGGCTCTTGCTCTGTCTGGCTCCCAGCGCCCATTACCCACTGGGAAGAGCTCTGGGACTGCAGCCAGCCTCACACAGGTTCACTGCAAAGCCTCAAGTGTTCGCAAGCAGATGTTTCTACAAAAGTAACAGCTTTAAGGCAGACATGAGCAGCCTTCCCCACATTTATCAAAGCTGGAGGAACCATTCCATACAAACTGTGTCAATCACAACATCAAGATTTTCATGTTTTACAGGAATGATGCTTTGTTATCAGCTCTTCCACTTCAGGACCAGTTTTGAGAAACGTAACCGCTGCACGCATTTGTATTCTTTGACTTTAAGAATAAAACAGTTTTTATAAAAGCATTGCTGAGAATTTAGGGTCATCTTCAAATTTGCATTGCTAAACTAATAAATTCATCTTCAATGAAATAAAAACATGAAATCAATTATCTAAGGCAGGCAAAAATAGACAATTTATAAAACCCCTCAAAACTTAAGAAAATTGATTCTTTCATAATTCTGATACATTCTTTTCTTAAAATACAAACATAATTT
This sequence comes from Turnix velox, assembly GCA_013400935.1. Lineage (NCBI taxonomy): Eukaryota > Metazoa > Chordata > Aves > Charadriiformes > Turnicidae > Turnix > Turnix velox. The sequence continues at coordinate 636,114 of VZTY01002268.1, forward strand.
GAAATTATTATAAATCTACATTTAACAATAATGCTACAAGTTTAACCCTGCTCTTTTTAAAGTCTCTTGGAAACTGAATGCCCTCTCAAGTGAGATAACTAGAACTTTAATACTGCTTAACTGTTTGAGACTCAACTGCACACAGTCTTCCCAATGCTCTCCTCCCAACAGTATACTGATTACAGAACCATTCCGAAGCTCATGTTTGAATGTAATCTTTTAAACAGGAAGAGAAAATGGGAAAAAAATATTAGCTCATACTTCACTAGAGGCATTAGTACAGACCAGAGTCTTATTCACATGTCTCTATACAGAAGAGTTTGACCAGAAGCATAAAGTAAAATTACTCCATCAAATGAATCAAATTAATATATGAAGAGAATGACTTCAGAGGGTCAACAGGACTCTCTCTGACAACCTGACGTTCTTTTGAAATCATGATGCTTAGTAGAGAGTTCTTTTTAAATCTGGATTACATTTGTAACAACGTGAATTTGGGAAAGATCGCATTTCCTCAGTGCACATAAAACACCTGATCTTGCAAGTGTCTGAGGCACATGAGCAATTTCACTTACAGGAAAGAATTCCTTCGTACATCTGACCCTTTACATTAAAAAAATCCTCCAAATAAATTAAGAATTCAGCTAACCTGGCCAAGTTTAAATAAGTAATATTGTCCCTTGTGAAGCAAAGGTTGAAATACTTGTGTTTGAAGCCCTCTTCAATATCCTGCTAGTTGTCATTCTGTGATTTAATTTCTGCACAGAACATAGCCTCGAAGTTTGAAAAAAAATAGAGTAAACCAGGCTGATGTTTCCACAGAGTACAGTAACTCCCTTGGCATAAGATAGTGGTAGGGAAATAGAAACAACCTCACTGATTGAGAGGACTTGGGACACAGACTACATGTCATCAGGCAGTATGCATGTGGAGTTGTCCATGCTTCAACTGCTTAGTTGTTCTGCACACAAGCAGGCAGTGCTTTCACACATTACCCTTGCTTACTACGTGATTCTTGAAACACCATTAATTTACATTTTTCATTCTGAATCCCTTTCCCATCCAAACATAATTTCCCAAACAGCATCCTAAGAAACTGGTGTTTGCTTTTTGTGCATTCAGAGAGCTGAGCACACTCACACACATAAGCTTCGAGAAGCAACAACTGACCAGTGAAGCTCATTTCAATGCATTTGTTTCTGAGGTATGGAGATCTTCTTACTAGTCTGGGAGGGCTTAATACAGACTGCAAGTCAAAACCCCTCTTGGGCTAGACTGGAAAAGGTACGTTATCTCTACACCAAGAAGGTGACTGTGAAGCGCCTGTGGTTTGGCATGCCACTCAGCTGGGTGTTTTTATAGTTCATCATGAATATGTGAAACCAATTTGGCAAACAATTGCTTCTTGCACCGTGCATGCTCCATGTGTGTAGCCCACAGTTCCCTGGACCAAGAGGCTGGGGTGGTTCTGTCCCTAAGGCAGTGGAAAGAGCTCAAATTCTTGAAATCATTACAAAAGGACCCTCCTCAGAGCAACCTGCCAAGTGACTGCTGTTAGTCCTTGGATAGGATGGGGAGACGAGAAAGAAGCCCATTCTTCACGATGAGACTGATGATGAAAATAATCTTGTAGGGGGAGAAATGGAGGCAAGTACTTGAACATTCACAGTTTGATGCAAAGCACAGATGAAGTATATTCTGTAGTTGCTTCAGGCAGTTTTGCGCATAGAAAAAAAGAAATGTTTAGATAATAAAAAGTTTATTTTGTCTTTCTGGATATAGCCAGAACTGGTCTCTATCCCACCTGGACAAGTGAAAAGGGGAATCCAAAATTAATCTGATTTGTGGCAGTAAAGGTCTTTAAGTGCTTTCAATTCCTCAATCAGTGTCTTGTTTTGGTTTTCAAGCACAGCCACTCGATTTTCTAGACATTTCACATACTCCTTTTTCTTCCTGCGACATTCACGTGCTGCCTCTCTGCAAAGCAAAAAAGGCCATTCAAATCCAGGACAGTGACTTGAAGACATGGGTGACTTACCCAGTGCTGTTGTTTTTAGAATAGGAAGGTACTGCTAGCAAATCAACTTCGTTAAAAATGCAAAGCTCATAACAACTGTTAAACACAAATCACACACACTCAGGATCCACAGATCACTTCAACATGCAGAACCCAGTAAGGCAGCACCAATAAAACTCTGTTTATATGGGAAAAGGAATGTACCTGATGAGAAAAATTCTGCATGTGGGATTGCAAATATGTATCTAGATGAATAATAAAAACACAGGAAAGATCAATGTTCATCTATTAATCTCTTTATAGTCCTTAGCTGCAGTCCAATCAGACACTAATTGTCAGGATGCTCAATTGGTGCAAAAGAAGTTGCCTTTAGAGCCAATGAAAAATGTATTGATGTGCTGCTGAGCATCCTTGAAGGCAGTAAAATCAAGGCAGAAGCTACCCTGCACAGCAATAGTGATGGCACAACAGTATGCAAAGCAAGCACAAAGCTAAATACTGTAGGTGATGGGAGTCCAGGCAGAGGCCTCTCCTGCAACACAGCCTCAGAGCAGCTGCAGACACATGTACATGAATGTACTTCTTTGTCCTGAACCTTTAGATGCAAAGCAGAGCAGCTTCAAAAGGAGAATCTGAGTGTGCCTTCATCCCCCACAAAGACTGCTGATACAGCCCATGCTCAGAGAAATGAGAGGACAAATTGAATCCAGTTCTTCTGCTTAGTAGACAAATAGTAGGTGAAGTACTAGGACCTATCTGGTAAGAAGACTCTAAAAGTCGTTTTTATAGTTCAGTTAAATGAATGAATCATGATGAAGGAAATCTAGTTTCTAAGCTTTGAAAGGACACAGGTGTCAATTTATCACTCCTGCAAATGCAACTACACATGCCTGGAGCACTTCAGTGGGTCATGTGCAACACTTAGAATTTAAGTGAATTTGGGCTTTTACTTGTGCCACCAAAAGATTAAGTACTGCTGGCTGCTGGATCAGGGGTGCCTCCCACTGTCACCTGTCTTCTTTGGTGACAACTTTTTCTTTCTTTTTGTGATGTTAGTGCCTGCTTGAGCTGTACATTAAACCTCCTCAGATCTGTATGCATTAGCCATTCATTACAAACAGCCAGAGCTATACTGAACTACCAGAGAGAGCTTTTAAAATGTAAAATTTACAGAGAAGATTTGCACAATAATATCTATGAATATTTATGCTATAATCCTGCACTAAGTACTACCTTACCATCTGCCTCTCTATATCCCTTTTCCCCGCTTTGCTACGGAGCCTGGATTTGCAAATATCTATTAAAGAAGGCAGGCTACAGGCACCACATGCAAATGATACTGTTGCAGAAGCTGCCAGTTTACATCAAGAGAGGGTAATTCCCCATTGTTTTGTTGGCTTTCCTGAACACAAAAGCTTTCTTTTACTGGAAAAAGACTGCTGACTAAATGAGGGGATTCGGAATGCTAATTAAATGTTTCTCGAGGGCAACATCTACTATTCAATGATATCAGAAAAAACATATAGAAAGCAGAGAAGGGCGACATTATGTACAAAAGACTTTTTAAAAAGTGAACTCAGCTGTTCAACATTCTTTACTCCATTAAAGTCCCTCAGAAAAGCACTGGGTCTGCTCATGTAACCTTCTATTGTGTTCACAGACCAGGAATCTACAGAAGACAAATGCACCTGTACAACACGACTAAACAGTCATTTCATGGGACTTCCTTCCCCTCCTCAGAGCCTTCTCACTGTCAGGCTCTAACACACAGGCTTAATCTGTGGCTGCAGATAGAGTTCATGCTTGGTGTGATGGGTCACCTCAGGCCACTCTCACAGCAGTAGGCTTAAGGTGCAGTATCATGCCCAGCTTTTCTCTGCTGCTCCCTTCCCTCACTGCCTCCTCCTCCAAGCCTCACCTCCAAAGGCTTGTTCCTCCTCACTCACTAAATCCTACAGGGTCAAGCCTCTTTCTTTCAGCCTCTCTGGTGCCATTACTGTCTCCAAAAGACATCAAAAGGAATAGCTGCTTATTTAGCCTTTCCTTTAGTATTTTTGCCTCCAGGGAATAAAATCCAAAGGGCAAGCAGGCAAAGGGAACAAGGGAGACAATGAAGAAAGCATTCACGGAGAGTGTAGGTGAGCCAGCAGCAAGGAGAATGCATGCAGAAGACTAAGGCAAAGAATGCAGGAAAGGAAACTACGTATATGTGCTATAATTAAAAACCCTCATCTCAGTGTTTATAACAACACTTCTGCAGTCATACAAGATCCCATCAATTAATTTTATCCTTACGGCAACAAACAAATTCACACTCCTCACAGAGTGAGTCTGACAGGTTAAGGTTTCATAGTCACAATACATGACATTAGCAGAATGTGCTTTTCTGCCTCCTTAAGTAAAAGCAAATTCTTCAGAAAATATTTCATAAAATTCCTAAGATCAGGATTCTTAGTGCTTAACACTGATGTAAATGTACATACCTGTTCTTCATTAAACGCACTTCTCTCTTCCGTGCAGCCTCTTCTGCTGGCTGGGTTGGAAGTGCTGGAGAAGATGCCATGACAACACCAGGTGCAATGGTGCTCGTAGGGGCAGTGCGGATCTGGTAGGTCTGCACATCTCCCGAGGCAGCTGAAAGATATGAAGGAACAAACATGATGTCTTTTGGATGACAGCACTGTTAAATGCAGAGCAAAGAACAACCAGTCATCTATCTAACCATGCACTCTGAACTACAGTGCAGGATGAACGACCTGTCATCTTACTACCTTGGTCTGAATTCATTAACATATACAAGGTTTGGGCAATCCTGATGAAGAAGTCTTCACTTGTGCTTGATTAATTTGATTTGCCTTGCTGTATCACTGTGCTGGTTCCTCCCTTAGTGTATTTCCTTTTACTTCTCTGCTTATTGGGCAGTTTTAGCAGTTATAAGAAGGTGAAGGATGGCAAACCGTATTTCTAGCTATGCTCCAAATGATTATCCGTGGAAGGAGAGACTGTATATGTATTTGGCACAGAAAAAAAGGGTGTAGAAACGCAACCCTTACTCCAGCAAGAGACAGTGCAAATGAGACATGGAATTTTGCTACCAAGGTCTTGCATTTTTTTTGCTTGTTTATTGTAATCTAGGAATGTGTTACATTTGCCTGACCTTGTAGAAAAACGCAGTAGAACCTAAAGAAATCACAAGACCCTGGGAATAACAAAGCCCAGAGGATCAACACAACAGTATCTTTTCTGGGTATGCACTTTTACTGATGCCTGGAGACCTCTTCGCTGGTTAACTTGCAAATCACCAGCTTTATAATCATAAAAGCAAGGGTACACTTTTATTTTTAATGAAATAAATTAATAATACATTTTAATATAATAAAATACTTATTCAAGTTGAAATAACCCTGCTTGTTCTAAGTGTAGGGCCAGAACAAATGATCTCGTAAAGCACTTACCTAAACACTTCTAGGACCGTAAGACTTTTAAGTACTTTGTGACTAGTTACAAAAGCCGTAAGAGAAAGAAATTACAACTTGCAACAGAAAAGGGGGAAAAAACCCTACTAAGAAAATGTCTTCACATAAAGAATCAAAAAAACTTCTTTTCTGATCTTAATGCTTCTACTATTATTGCAGATGACTGTCTGGGAGAAATTATCTGCTTGGTGATAAAAGTTCTACAGAATGGCTGTCTGTGAAGTTTCTCACCTTGTACAACAACTTGGTTGCTGGGTACAAGTATCTGTTGTCCATCTGTGGTCTGTGCATATTGTAAAATGGTGGTGCCAGGTTGTGTTGCAGCTGCATTGGTCATGGTCAGTGTCTGGAGACCTTGCACTCCATCTGTACCATTGTTAGACAGCTGTATTGCTCCTCCTTGGGTAATAGCAACTGAAGACAAAAAAAATGACAGGGCATTTAAGACATTATTTACTCATTTACTTGTGGTATTAAATCTAGGTATCAAAGAATACTCATCTGAGTTAAATCACCTGAGCCCTGATACCCTCTCAAATCAGACACATGGCTTTAAGGTAGACTAGAGAAATCATGCTTTAAAAAGAGTTTTCAATTTTTGGTAAGATCCATATTTTTGGAGGAAGACAAAACCCACAGCCTAATGCACAGATTAGCTCCTCTGATAAAAGAGCATCACACAGAGGAGCTACAATCCTTCCCCAGTGATTAATTTTTAATTTATTAGGATTTTCCTCTTGGCTGCTTTGGGTCTTTTCCTTAGTCTTTTTCTTCTCATCTGAAATTCCTCTCCTCTTCCATGCTTTAAGCCCTCCGGTCTCCTCTGCTGTTACTGCTATCCAGTGTTTCACTTTCTTCTTGTTTGGCTTTTTTTTGTTTGTTTGTTTTCCTTCTGATTATATCCCCTTCCCCCTTCCCTACAACCTCCTCTGCACCTTCCTGGCAGTGCTTTCATTCATAAAGGTCCACTAATTTTTTTTTTTCACCTTCAAGCTGTCTCACTTTGATGGGGATTTTTTCCTTTCCTTCCCTCAGTCCTGTCATGCAGGGGCACTGAGACATCACCCCTCTTTCATGATTGCACAAAATTTCACTGTGTTCTTACATACAGACACCCCAAAGCCTTAAGTATCTGCACATTTATTTTACAGTTATGATAGGAAAGCAGAGTTAACTATATCAGTTTCAATAAAATTTAGTAGGACACCGCATGAAGTGGCTGAGGATTAAGCAGAAATAAAAAAAATTAGAGCTTTTAAGAGAAAATTGTAAACAGGTAGTTCTTCCTCCCTTTTGTATATTTAATAGAGTTTGTGTGAGATAGCATGTGAATTCTAGTTTTACAGCTGTATCCTCAATCCTTTAACTCGGAGCACTACAGCTATAAAATACAAGGAATAAAGAAAACACAGAAATATGTATTTATTAAATATGTTTTGATAAGGTTGCAGAGGTTCTATTTTTTCCAGGATTTTCCAAAAAGGTGATTGTGGACTGTAATGTTTTTTGTTACAATTACGTGAATCAGGATTAATAACTTGACAGGAAAAAAAGACATTTCTGAATCACCTCATCTGCTTCCTGAAGCCAAAAAGTTTGCAATACCGTTATGGTTAAGTTTATATTTTTCCTATGGTTGGAGAGGGCTGGAGCACCTTCCTTATGAAGACAGGCTGAGGGAGTTGGGGTTGTTCAGCCTGGAGAAGAGAAGGCACAGGGGGGGGACTTCATAGAGACATATCAATCCCTAAAGAGGGCCTATATCAAGGCTGAGGTAGGACTTTTTAATAGGATATGTGATGGAAGGACTAGGAGTAATGGATGCAAACTGGAAGAGGGTAGATTTAGGCTGGATAGAAGAAAGAAGTTCTTTACTGTGAGGGTGGTGAGACACTGGAACAAGTTGCCCAGACATGTTGTGGATGCCACCTCAATCTCTGAAGGTGTTTATGGCCAGGCTGGATGAGGCATTGGGCAACCTGCTCTGGTGGAAGGTGCCCCTGCACATGGCAGGGGGGTTGGAACTAGATGATCTTTAAGGTCCCTTCCAACCCAAACCTTTCTATGATTCTATGATTAGCTGCACTAAGTGGCAAGCAGTCCCAGAATTCTAACTGAATACTTCAGTAGGAATGTTTTCAAAAGGCATGGCTATCAAAGAGTCAAATTTAATTAATCTAGTTTTCACTTCTTGCTTTGTTCTAATCAAAAAAGTTATAGAAGTAATAGCTCCTCATCTTCTCATCCCCACTGACTAGCACCACTGAGAAATTCAGACTACATACTGTACTGCCCACTGCTGGTTTGGTAAATGGGAGTTGGCACCGTAACAGTGGCGATGGCAGGTGCTGCTGTTTCCTCTTCAGACTTCTCTTCTTCGATCCTTGGCACTCCTGGAGCGTCTGAGGACAAGTCATTCAAAATTTTTCTGGCAAAGACAGTGTTGAGATTTTAATTTTTTTTTTTAAAGCCTATTTGATACATAATGCTGGAGAAAACTGAAAAGTGCAGTAAGCCAGCAAGCTTTATGAACAAAAAGTCTGTGCTATCTTCAAACTGTTACAGGAGAGGATTGTTCACAGGGCTAGGCACAAATGGGGAGGGCAGCCAGCACAGAACTGCATGTATCTCATCAATGTGAGATACAGACGTGTCTCAGCTTCTTCTCATCCTGAGACACAGCTATCTCAACCTTCTCTTAGTCTCTGTTTATTTCTTGTCCATTTTAACTTGTTTCCTGTTTTTAGGCACATAAAAGTTCAGAGAAAGCGAAAGTACATAAAAACCTATTTCCTCACATCAGGGAAATTGCTCTGTTTGAGAGACCCTAAAGACTCACTCAGGGAACTGAATATAAAGCAAAAATGCTTGTGAAGAACAAGGTGTTAGTTGAAACCTACCTCTGAGACAATGCCAAATGTTTGAGTGAAGTCACACACTTACATTTATAGGAGCCCTACTCAGGAAAGCTATGAGATTAGCATGAGTAAAGGAAAAAACAGTTTGTTTAATTACTTACATGGGTTAATTACCTAAAGGCAAAAGTGCATCACAGCTACCGAACATAACATACTGCAATTTGCACGACTTAGACCAAGCCCTGTTCTTCAGAGGACTGTCAAGGTCTTATATCTGTCACTGCAAAATTCTAAGTAAAGGGCAAAACTCCTTTCTTAAATAAGGCTCCTCAAGCTTTGGGAGCCAGAGCATCAGCATGGAGCTATTTGGAGAGATCAGTCACTCTGCTAAGCAACTTGACAAACAGAGCTTGTTGCTGTGTTGACTCCATGCGCATGCAGGAACCCCAGCATTTCACAAGCACTCTGCTGTGCCAAACACCATTTGGACCAATTAAAAAACCCTGTCCAGAGAGTTTGCAATCTAAGTATTAGAGCAGAAAAACTAACGGACAAAAAGTCAGCAGAGAGCAGGAAGGACAAGGAACAAAACCCAAAAAGCACAAAAGAAACTATAGCTCACCACTTTTTAACCTAATGCCAGACTTGAGCTGGTGGTAAAAACCGACTTTTTTCATCACAAAGAGGGATTTAAATGGAAGGTAAGGTGTCAGCTTTACAAATGTAGGAGCTATGAACTGAAGTGGGGAACACATGATGTACTTCAATTGCAGGATTCAGGAGGAGTTTCTGAGGAAGAGGTGTGGCTCCTCAACTCAGTGAACCTATCCACACCTATCCTGTCTCTGGAGCCAACTGAATAATATGCTTGAATAATGCCAATGAGGAACTCACTGAACACAGCTGTGGTCTGGCTCAGCCTCGCTGACATGGCCCCTACAGAGGCCCAGAGCCTGAGCTGCACATGAGTTTTACAATTACTAAGTTCTGCTGAGTCACTAGGAACTGGCTTGCAGACAGAGCCTATGGTGTGGCATCTGTGCATGCAAAGGCATCCATCCCAAGGAGAAGTTAGCATACACAAGTCCCTTCTTCTGTTTTGCTGCTTGCTTACTTAGCTCTGTCCTCTCATGATACACAGCCACTCTACCATACAAAGTAAAAGCAAGTGTCTCCCTGCAGAAGCAGATTCCAAGGAAGTCTGGGGCAGCCTTGAAGTTAGCAACACTGCTCCTCACAAATCAAAATATTTTCCCTCATCTACTATAGTTAGGAATCCTCACTAATGATTTTCACTATCTTCAGGAGAATAGCTTTGAAGGCTGCTGGAGAAGGTAGAAAATAACCTAAGTGCTATAAAAACACAACAAATGAGTGAGATACGCTCAGGCCTAGAGTCACACTTACATTACTGAGAAAAAAGGAGCATCTGAATTATTACGAAGCAGCAGGAATCCACAGGTCACTTAAGACCCACGGAACTTCAGAGCTGTTCCTTAATACTGATTAGCATGAATTAAGAATGAAAAGAGAGACTTAGTACAGCTAGAAAAAGCTGTGCGGTTGAAAGGGACCTTAAGTAACCTATGATTAATACCATATGAAGAAGCACCTCAGTTTGCCTTACCAAAGAAGCACTTGCCATGGACAACTAAAGACACTAGATGCCTATCACTACATTCAATTCATACTCTGACTTTCCAAACTTTAAAAATCGATTTTGCCAAGCAGAAATTCTCTCTGAGCCACAGAACACCAAATGGTCACTGAGAATCTCACGGAAGAAAGGAATTAAGCTTGATGGCTGCCAGCATTTCAACAATAATGAAATACAAGGCAGTTGATTTTTTTGAGATTACAGATCATACCGAAGCCACTTTCTTGTGAAGCTTCAGTGTATTTCTATTTTTAAGTATCCATTAAATCTAGCTCTAAGGCACTTGCAGAACGTTTCAAAAATCTGGCAGCTTGTTCTCAGCTTGTTTCTGCCTCAACTGAGTCTAACAGCTGAGATTCCTTCCTCCTCTCCTATTTGTTTATCTCTTTACATCATATTCCATGGAAAGACATTGTAAAACAGAGGTTTCAGTAAAAAGGTAAATCTAAAAATAAATACACAAACACATTACTTGTCTCCCCATATGAAGCAAAATGCTTCAATTTTTAACCTCCATACCTGTAGGAGGGTCGCCTGGAAAGTATTTCTCTTCGTTTCTGTGAATCTGTCACACTGTCTACTGATTCCTGAGAATCTTCACTTTCTGCTATAGTGGAGATCTGGAAATAAGAACAGCAACCAAGCTCAGTAAGACATTTCCAAGATCTTTATTTTAAGGAAATGTTAACATCCTGTGAAAAACACAACAATGTAAGTACAGTGCTTCTACCTAGGCAACCAAAATGAAGGGCAGGCTATTTAGTAATAGATCCAGTGAAGAATGACTGCTGTGAGAATGTCCTTCATAGTTTAAATACTCCAATAATAAAATACGAGCAACAATTCCATACAGTATTTACTTTCTGTGATTCACTGTTTCCATTCATTTTAAGGGAAGAAGGAAAGATTCTTCAGTAAAATTCAGGGAGAGAAAAATTTTAAAACAAATTAACATACCAGAAATGTCTGGAAACAGCAAAATACCGAAGTTGAAAAACATTATTTTAGAAATAATTGGGTGAGAATGCTACAGAGAAATTTGCCTTTTGTGTGGGGAGGGAATTGTTAAGAATATGTCATAAAGAAGGTAAAAAATAACGCAGTGCTGCAATTCTGAACATCTGCTAAGACAACATTTTTAGCAGAAAAATTTTAAAAGTTCAATTATGAAAAGTACAACTATATTTTAATAATCTTAAACTTGAAAAGCACCCAATACATAAAACCAGAGACTTTTCCATAAGACTTCATTCACACAACAAATAAAAGCTAATTATATTTACTGGATGGAGAAACATCTCTGTGAGAAGCATAACTCATAGCCTGACATTTTACGATCTGTAGAGAAGATTCCTCAAGGCTTCAGAAGCCTGCTGGTGCCCGCAGCTCACAGTTATCAGATGGAGGGCCCAAGGCTGACTGGGAACTACTGGGCTCTCAGTATTGCAGCATTTCACAGGCATTCTGGCTTAGCACGGACCCAGGTGAATTCCAGGCATTGTTTCATTGTCAGTCTCCTGCCTTCCACCTCTAGGCTAGTACCTTGCGCACTTATCTGAAAACTACTCATATCTGATAGACTAAAACTCTAAACTTTTAAATGTGATGGCTGAGGAGCCAAGGCCTGCCGGAATCTCAGCTCTAAGCTAACAAGAAGTAAATAAAAGATTATTATCAGAATGACCTAGTTTTAAACTATTATAAAATCATAGTATGGTTTGGGTTGAAAGGGACCTTAAATATCATCTAGGTCCAACCCCCCTGCCATGGGCAGGGACACCTTCCACCAGAACATATTCTTCAATGTCTCTTCCAGCCTGGCCTTAACCACCTCCAGAGATTGAGAGGGCATCCACAACCTCTCTGGGCAAGTTGTTACAGTGTCTTACTACCCTCACAATAAAGAACTTTTTCCTTCTATCCAGCCTAAATCTACCCTCTTCCAATTTGCATCCATTACTCTTAGTCCTGTCATCATGTATCCTATTAAAAAGTCCTATGCCAGCCTTTCTGTAGGCCCCCTTCAAGTATTTATAAGTTACTCTGAGGTCCCCCGTGAGCCTTCTCTTCTCCAGGCTGAACAACCCCAACTCCTTCACCCTGTCCTCATAAGAAAGGCCCTCCAGCACTCAAAAACATACCCAGCTAAACATGTGTATCAAGTAGTGACAACATCTACTTTTTAAAGTTCTTCTGGCTCACTATACTGATAGCAATGGAATGATGCACAATCATTGCCCCATGTAGCATCTGTACATCAAGAAATTTGTATTTCTGTGTTTGGCAATAGTTGGCTAAAAGTGGTTCAAAAATTTGCATTATCTGTCTTGCATTATCTGCCTTGTTTTACAGCAAAGAAAATGCATATTGCATTATCTGTCTTGCTCTACGAAGAGCTAAGCAAACCGCACTAACAGGGAAATTTTACAATGGTTTTTACAAGATAGGTTTATTTTAAGGACTGTTAACATACAGGCATCTGCTTTGTAAACCAATGCAAATATTTTCCAAGCAGCAAGGGCTGTAATCCTAGAATATCAGCCTCACTAATGACTGAAGATTACATTATGTAAAAAAATAGCCCTTTTGTTCACTTCAGAATAGTCTGACCTTTTACTTAATAGTGATGTATGAAAATACAGTAGAGAGAAAAAGTGGGTGATACTGTAAGAAAAACTGTGAACCTGCTGAACTTACCAAGTTCTACAAGGAAATGAAACTCAGCAATGTTTGAAAGTGAAAAGTGGTTAACTAGAACAGAAAAATAAGTGCCTGAGAGTAGCAAATACTGTAGAGATTTTGCCTATAACATCCTCTTGAAGTTTATAGAATCACACAGAATCACAGAATGACCCAGGTTGGAAGGGACCTCAAGGATCATGTAGCTCCAACTCCCCTGCCTAGCAGGGCCACCAAACAAACACATTTACTAGATCAGGTTGCTCAGGGCCCCGTCCAACCTGGCCTTGAACACCTTCAAGGACGGGGCATCCACAACCTCCCTTGGCAGCCTGTTCCAGGACCTAACCACTCTCCTAGTAAAGAACTTCCCCCTAACATCCAACCTAAATCTTCCCTCCTTCAACTTGGATCCATTTTCCCTAGTCCTGCTATTGTCAGCCCTTTCAAAGAGTTTACTCCCTTCCTGGGTGTAGGTAAAAACTCAGAAGACACAAACAAATCAGAAAGTAGTGAACTGTTAAGGACTATTCAAAAGGCCCAATTCACATAACAGGAATATTCTTTGGTGAGTACCTGAACTGTCTGGACCTGTGGAGACTGAATAACTGATGGCTGGGCAGCCTGAATTACTCCATGCACTTGAACTGTCTGCCCATTGGGCAGCTGAACTAAGGTCACTGTGGGCGCAGAGGATGTTGCGTGAGCTGCTGGCATTGACACCTGCAAAGAAGAGAGAGAGAGCATAAATTAGGTTATTGCAAAAATCTTCTTATTTTGATACCAAGAAATTTTTTTGGTGAAAGAGACCCTAATTAGATAACCTAAGTGTCAGAAATGCAATATACAACCCCCGAACTGCCTAAGCTCAATGCCTGACCTACTTTACAAATTAATCTAATGCAGAATTTCTGCAGGCTCAAAACTTGGCTTGTAAAACCACTGACAAGAGTAAGAAAAACACAACTGTCTCTATGTGGAGGTAACCAAATAAAAACACTATTACCTTTCACTTAATTCAGTTAGATATTGTGGTAGGACTTGATACTCATGCAGACACTGCTGAGTCAAAGGCAAAAACACACAAGAGTGGAGCTAATTTTGTTCTCCAGAAAATGCAGAGCAGCTGCCAGAGGTAAGAAGGTTAAATTTTTAGGGAGTCATACCTTTCTGACCTTCTAGAGACTAAACCATAGCAAGTGGTTGGCACAGTTCATTTAAATGAAGAAAAACTCACCATGTGTCCAGAGAGAAAATCCATAGATTTTCAAGCAGTTATGGGTCAACACAAATTCCAGTTTCCTCTATGAGCAAAAACACTTCATGTTCTACATCCTCAGTTCCTAACCACCACAGGTCTGTTTCTCCAGCTCAGTCCTGTAGGCACAACAGCCATACCAAGAGGGATAATATACTAATGTCTTTGGCAATGTACATGGGACTCTGAGGACTCTGAGGATACCCAGATCCACAAAAAGTACAAAGCTCTTCATGCCAAGTAGGAAAATCTCAACTGGAAGGTCACTACATGGTTGGGCAGGTGCACGCCCAGAACTTAGCAACTGTCTGGTGACTTAAAAGTCAAAGAATCATAGAATTGCCCTGGTCAGAAGGGGCCTTTCAGACCACCAACTTAACTCTGAGAAGAACCATGACTAAACCGTATCTCTAAGCACTATGTCTATCCATCTCTTAAACATCTATAGGGATGGTGCCTCAGCCACCTCATTGGGCAGAGAATCAGGCACCACCTGAGCAACCTGTAAAGAATTCTTCCTAACAGTCTAAACTTGAGGTGCAACTTGAGGCCATTTCCTGTTAACCACCTGTTAATTGCGAGGAGGACTACACAACATTCTCCCTTCAGGTACTTGTAGAGGGTGATAAGGTCTCTCCACTGCCTCTTTTCACCAGGCGAAACAATGCCAGCTCCTTCAGTTGCTACCCTTAGGACTTGTTCTCCAGATCCCTCACCAGCTTGGTTCCCTTTCTCTGGACCTGCTTCAGCACTTCGATGTCTTTTTCATGGTAAAGGACCCAAAATGACACAGCACTTGAGCATGGTAAAGGACCCAAAATGACACAGCACTTTAGGTGTGATTGCACCAGTGCTGAGTACAAGGAGACAAATCATTTCCCTCATCCTGCTGGCCACAGTATTTCTGACACAGGCCAGGATTCTGTTGGTCTTCTTGGCCTCCTGGGCATACTACTGGCTCATATTCAGCTGACAATTGACCAACATTCCCAGGTCCTTTTCTGCCAGGCAGCTCCCCAGCCACTCTGTCCCAAGCCTATAGCACTACATTTGGCCATCAACACCCCGCTAAACACAATGCACAGGCTGGCAGCTGGGGGAGCTCCTGAAGGCAGAAGGGCTGTCCTACCAGTGGGCCTTTGGTCTGTGTCCAACTTGCACAACCATAGATAGCCCTTGAGGAAGGGCTGCAGGCCAGGTTGCAGGTCACTGACCTGCCAGATTTCTCCTAGACAGCCAAGTTTGGAAAAATTTAACAATACTCTTTCAGAAATTTGATCCATGCAGCTGCAGTGGGAGAAGGGGCTGCACTACTGTCCTATGTAATCTCAAAGAGCTGCTCTGTAAATCCTCTGCTATTCCCACAAACACAAACTTCTCACAAAGCTGCAGTAGCTGATCTCTGAATTTCCATAAACACCCACCACTCACAAGGAAATCTTGCTTAACAACAAAATTAAGGGGAATTACATGTCGACCTCTCTCCTTCACAGACGTCTCACTCCCTAATCCATAAATTTGTGTTTGCTTTTACCTTCTCTGCTCAGGAAAATGGCTGCAGCATCACAGGGCTGTACTCAGCTCACATCTGAGAGAAACCAGGGCTGAGATTAACACAAGTGCACTTTCCTCTGGCAAATCATATTGCTTTAACAAACGACCTTTTTTAATAAAACATGTCTGACTAAACAGTCCCTGGCAATGACAGCAAAGTGATCAACTTGGAGGCCAGTCTGCGATTGAATTAAGCCAACAGCAGAGTGCAACTTCCGCAGATGTCTCTGACTCATACCTTCTGGAACTGGAACAAGTTTCCTTTTGACTCCGAAAACTACCCTGAACTCACTAAAAATGCAGCAATTAAACCAAGCTTAAANCTTAAAAGTCAAAGAATCATAGAATTGCCCTGGTCAGAAGGGGCCTTTCAGATCATCCAGTCCAACCACCAACTTAACTCTGAGAACCATGACTAAACCGTATCTCTAAGCACTATGTCTATCCATCTCTTAAACATCTATAGGGATGGTGCCTCAGCCACCTCATTGGGCAGAGAATCAGGCACCACCTGAGCAACCTGTAAAGAATTCTTCCTAACAGTCTAAACTTGAGGTGCAACTTGAGGCCATTTCCTGTTAACCACCTGTTAATTGCGAGGAGGACTACACAACATTCTCCCTTCAGGTACTTGTAGAGGGTGATAAGGTCTCTCCACTGCCTCTTTTCACCAGGCAAAACAATGCCAGCTCCTTCAGTTGCTACCCTTAAGACTTGTTCTCCAGATCCCTCACCAGCTTGGTTCCCTTTCTCTGGACCTGCTTCAGCACTTCGATGTCTTTTTCATGGTAAAGGACCCAAAATGACACAGCACTTGAGCATGGTAAAGGACCCAAAATGACACAGCACTTGAGGTGGGATTGCACCAGTGCTGAGTACAAGGAGACAAATCATTTCCCTCATCCTGCTGGCCACAGTATTTCTGACAGAGGCCAGGATTCTGTTGGTCTTCTTGGCCTCCTGGGCATACTACTGGT
Source organism: Turnix velox (assembly GCA_013400935.1). Classification (NCBI taxonomy): domain Eukaryota; kingdom Metazoa; phylum Chordata; class Aves; order Charadriiformes; family Turnicidae; genus Turnix; species Turnix velox. The sequence goes on from VZTY01002268.1 coordinate 652,590, forward strand.
TCATATTCAGCTGACAATTGACCAACATTCCCAGGTCCTTTTCTGCCAGGCAGCTCCCCAGCCACTCTGTCCCAAGCCTATAGCACTACATTTGGCCATCAACACCCCGCTAAACACAATGCACAGGCTGGCAGCTGGGGGAGCTCCTGAAGGCAGAAGGGCTGTCCTACCAGTGGGCCTTTGGTCTGTGTCCAACTTGCACAACCATAGATAGCCCTTGAGGAAGGGCTGCAGGCCAGGTTGCAGGTCACTGACCTGCCAGATTTCTCCTAGACAGCCAAGTTTGGAAAAATTTAACAATACTCTTTCAGAAATTTGATCCATGCAGCTGCAGTGGGTGGAGTGGGTGCACTGCCGTCCTATGTGATCTCAAAGAGCTGCTCTGTAAATCCTCTGCTATTCCCACAAACACAAAGTTCTCACAAAGCTGCAGTAGCTGATCTCTGAATTTCCATAAACACCCACCACTCACAAGGAAATCTTGCTTAACAACAAAATTAAGGGGAATTACATGTCGACCTCTCTCCTTCACAGACGTCTCACTCCCTAATCCATAAATTTGTGTTTGCTTTTACCTTCTCTGCTCAGGAAAATGGCTGCAGCATCACAGGGCTGTACTCAGCTCACATCTGAGAGAAACCAGGGCTGAGATTAACACAAGTGCACTTTCCTCTGGCAAATCATATTGCTTTAACAAACGACCTTTTTTAATAAAACATGTCTGACTAAACAGTCCCTGGCAATGACAGCAAAGTGATCAACTTGGAGGCCAGTCTGCGATTGAATTAAGCCAACAGCAGAGTGCAACTTCCGCAGATGTCTCTGACTCATACCTTCTGGAACTGGAACAAGTTTCCTTTTGACTCCGAAAACTACCCTGAACTCACTAAAAATGCAGCAATTAAACTAAGCTTAAAAGAGGGGTGACTTTACAAGACATAATGAAAGAGCCAAGCTGACATAATTAGTTATTTAGATTTGCCAAAGCCCCTGAGGGCACTCCCTAATGGCAAAGACTGCCACTTCACATATTAAAAATATCACAGTAAGATAACGCTGATGTGAACAAGACAAGGAATTATGTTTAGACTGCTACATGACCTCCACAGGAATATAAAGCCTAGGAAAAAAGATGAGGTGCAAATACACAGTCAATAACAAAAGAGGAAATTAGGAAAAAATTAACATATTCCTTTGTTGTTCACATGGATTTTAACCATAGTTATATAGCTTTGTCTAACTCAGAAAAGAATCTCATTTAAGTACCAGGGCAATTTTTTCAGAGTAGAGTGTATTCATCCCTCTAGGTACCTGTAAGTTCAGATTCCTGGAGGTTGGTTTGTTAGCACACAAATTGGAAACATTCCTGCTTCTCTGGTCAAAATCTTTACGCATGCCAAACGAGAAGCCGTTTACTGGTTTTGCAAGAGAAATAAACTACTTCCACTCAGTTCACACTTAAGTGTTATTCACACCACCTACATCCTGTGCTGAAGTCAGACAGTGAGAGAACTGCCCAAAGAGGCAAGCTGGTGCAGGGCAGCTGGTGTCCTGTAAATTCAGAACAAGCTCCACTGAACAAAGTCACCCTGAGTATTTCAGCAGCACCAACCCCTGCACTGTCAAGTTGAATGCTAGTGCACTACCTACTGTTTACAAAAAGGTGTCATGTCTTGAAAAGGTCATTAATAATTTATAAAATGGTAATCAATTTAACACTTGTGCAACTTAAAAATCTAAAAAACCTGTTTGTTCTTTGCAGACTGCAGATATTTTTAAAATGAAATGGTTACAGAAGACAGTCAAACAGATTCTGTTTTCATTTACACAATGGAGTTGCTCCTGCCAACCATCAGCATATCCAAGAATGAAACCAGGTTCCAAAATCAGAGCTGTAACTGGGATTGCATTTCTTTTGTCTCCAAAATTATCTGGGGATAATCGATTATCTACTAGGTTTTCTCTGAACAGCCATCAATTCCATGAAATTCTGGAGACAACAGGATAATACAAACTGCCAAATGTCAGGTTGTTCCACTCGATTATAATTTATAACATTAATCTCATAGAAGAATAGAATGGATTGGGATGGAAGGGATCTTAAAGATCACCTTGTTCCAACCCCCCTGCTGCACTATTTATCTATATTTTCAGCTTGTTCTCAGAATTAAACTGCTATAAAAAAAGTTTCTCACAGAAAACATAACAACAAAACAGTCCAGTCAATAGAAAAGCAACATTAAATTACATGTTTTGAAAAAAATATCTTTTGGTGGCATGGCTGTGGTAAAGAATGCTAGAAATCTTTACATTCATTATTCTGTTAACATCACATCGCTCACATATATACAGGTCTTCAGAAATAACACAGCCCAGTGTGATGGGAAGTTAAAAATGTGAAAGCAAGTATTAAAAGAACTACACATCACACCTGTTTCAGAATTTTAACAATGGAAACTTCTCTCAGGCCCATGAGCAGACATTATCCCTCTTAAAAAAATTATCCAACAGGTAAAACTATTACATCGTATGATTTTATACCTGGGCTAACGTTGCAATCTGTGGTTGTGCCTGTACTGTCATCTGTTGGGTTTCTGCCTCTGTAACGGCTGCATCTCCACTCTGCTGGTTCTCTGCTCCAGATTCCATGGTCATTTAGTTACCTACAATCACAATATTTGTCGTAAGTCTGGGTTGGCATGCAAGTCCATTATTCTTGGTGGACCTGGTAGCAATCACTGAAGCTGAATTCCCATTGCTATAGACTGTTTTCGTTTGCTCATTAAAATGGTGCCAAGCGTTCAGGCAAAATGTTTTTCATGCCAGGTGTCTGCCTCAGGTGAATTTTTCCTGTGTGTAATTTCTCTGAAAAACAGCTCCAGTCTCCTACAGCAATGAGACAGGAAAAACCAAATGGATTTTGCTTATCTTAAAAACAACCTGCCTGAGCAATTGCACAGTGATGGTCTAGTACCTCCACAATTTGGAATGACTGGTGGTTTGTCAGGAAGGGCAATACCCTTCCTCCAGTCCCACAGTGCAACATGCTCTGCCACAGACCTCCCTTTCCCCTGCAACTGCACTTGAAGATGGCCAAAAGCAATTGCCTCCATGTTGGGCACTTGGTTTTCAGTCATCTTCTGTCTCAACTAAATATGCAACAACTCCATGCAAATTCTTTCCATGATCAGACTGTGCTGCAGTTGGTCTTTTCTAGTCGGTCTTTTCTACTCGGTAGTTTTAAAGTCAATACATGTGATGGAAGCCATTTCTGCTTGAAACTCACTGCAAACCTTAGTTTGTCATGACCTAAGTTTTGTTTCAGATATAGCTCCTGATACTCTTGAATTTCTAAGCAGTAACTGAGCCAGCCTGTATCACCAGAACACACAGCTCTATAAAAAGAGATTGCATAACTTCCAAACCCATGTATGTAGGCAGAGTGCAATGAATGTTAAATTCCACACTGTTAAATTCTGTGAAAATTACTTTCAGTGCTTCTTTAAATACTGATATGAAAATATACAATACACAAAAAAGAACGTAAAAATACAAGGAAATGTACTCAATGGGGATATAGGAAAAACACTGCATTATAAAGAACTCCAAATACCAAAGATCAAGAATCCATGGCCACAGAACTAATTCTGTGTGCCTCCTTGTGCTGCTGCCCAGTTGACCCGGCTATCCTCAAGCAGCACATCTCTCTGCAGAGCTGAAGCAAAAAAACCAGCAGAGCATTTCTGCTTTGGGAAAGGGTTAGGATGCAGAGGATACTCAGGCTTGAAGAAGGTGGAAATAAGGAGAAATGTCTCTCTCCTTGTTCAATTCCACCACCTTTCTCCCCTCCTACCCTATCAGGAGATTGTACCATGACCACATTAAATTTTAAATACAATGTAAGAGGAACTGCTGTTTCAATGCAAAATATACCTCATTATTACAGAAAATAAAATAAACACTCTTTGGAGATATGTTGCCTAAAGCAGTAGAGTCACACTTTCAGCCCCGAATGTAATATGAAATTGCCTTAAACAATTGCTAATCCGCAAAGATAAAACAGTATTTCAAAGCAGTAGCTGTGCCTCACTTCAAAAGAGATGAAGTCAATGTATATAAATCAAAATCTGTACACTTAGCATTGAAAGTGACTGTTCAAATGAGCTTTTGTGTTTGGTCTGTGAACACTGAAATATTTAAATATTGAATATTTAATTCCAACATCAGTTTAGAAACTCTCAGGAATTAGAACAAGAAATAATTAAAACAGATATTCCTCAAAAACAAACAATGAAAGAAAGCATACAAACATTTAAAAAAATAAAATTAAATTCTTCTAAGCACCTGGAATTTTGTTATGCTAATAAACACAAACAGCTGCAGAACACAGGGGGACTGAGCAGCACACAACTGTAGAAAAATCCAAATAAACCCCTCTCACTAATAGCACAAGATTGGAAAGGGAACCTGGGCACTGCTGCAGACCATTTGCTTCATGTTTCAGCTTAACATGCACCTATGACAAGAGAAATGGAGGTGATAGCTGGCAACAGTAATGAGAGACAGGGTAATCTTGAAAACCTGTATTTGTAAAGAAAAACCCTATACATCCACGTGGTTACATCAGCGAGCCCATCCTAAATATGGGGTCTGTGGAACCTGTGTCTCCAGAGAAAACAAGCATTTGTGGCAATGAAAACCTGTCATATGAAGAGGCTGGAAAGAAGAATATTATTTTTCCCAGATAAAAGAGAAATGCTTCAAACATTAAAAACATACAGCAGGGTAAGTAAATAAGAAACATTCACTGTCTGATCTGAAGAATAGTGAAGCTGAAATGTGCCAAATCTTTAAGTATAAAAATGAAAATTAAGAAACCATTAAAAAATATGAAAGTTGATGCTTCATGTACCGCACAAAGAGCACTGACGCTGCTGATATGCAGCAACTTATCAGGGTTCAAACAGGAAACGGGCCAGACATGCACACAGACAACAAGCATATCCAGAATTAGAGTGGTTATTTTGTAACAAAACTACTGTTGAACTGAAAGGAAGATGAAACCTCATGAAATTTAAATCAATCTCTAATCCTTAAAAATTCAAACAAACATTTTCATGAGGGGAGACATTTATGTCATGTGTAATTCTTGCAGGTCCAGTAGTCTTCAGAGACACCTACTGTTGCTCAGTATTTTAAAGACAGGTTCCTGAACGAGATGTGCTACAGATAATTGTAACTCCTGTTATTTAAAGTGAGCGCCCCTCCCAGCTGCTTAAAGAGCCAGAAAGACATAATTCTGTCTTCTCAATTTGCCACATCTGTGGTCCACCTGGTATCTAGCTTTATCACTTCTTCTCTCTCTTATCTCAAAGGTCCTCGTGAAAGCTAGCAGCTCTACTGAAAGTTAGGCTCTGCTCCTTGGTTTCTCCTTGCTTCCTTGAGCCAAAGATCTTTCCTGCTCTACAGATAAGGCCGCTTCTCATTCCCTAGGATGGACTGAAGAAAAAAACAGTAGAAGTCTTATCCCAAACATCATTAAATCCCAGCACAAAAACATCTCTCATGGTGGCTGCCACAGCAGATACAAATTTCTATCCACTTTCTTTGTGGAAGACCTGAAGTTTTCCGTGCTTTTCAGTTCTACCAGCTGGCATGGCAAAAGATAGTAGCCCTTCCTGGGAAGCTTTTCTTTTCTTTCTCTTTAGTAACAACATGGTGACATTTCACTGTTACCAATTGATGTCTACACCAACAGTTATTCGAGGCAACACAGTCCTGCTTACAAGAAAGCACAGCTTAATCAAGTGTCACTGTAAAGCCACTGCCCAGACGACTTCTGGTTTTATTTTAATAAACTCTCAGACTGTGAAGAACAGCATGATAGCCTCCAATCAGAGCAGAGACCAAACAAACCTATGCCGAAACCTGTGCAACCTAGTCACCTCTGTCATTCCCCTAGCCAGCACCTGCAGAGGCCACCTCCATGTAAGGGTCTTGGTCCAGTTCAACATTCAACCACCCCAGAGCTCACAGCAGCAAGGGGCTGGAGAAGTGAGGGAGCTGAGGAGAGGGATGGAGGCAATCCCTGTTTCTCAAGTCTTGTGTTCAGATTCATTCAGAGCAGGTGTGCCAGCTCAAGGAAGCAAACACTGCTCCACCACCCAAAGTTTCAGGAATTCAACTCTCTCCATACCCAATGGATGAGGCTTTACAAAGGCACATATCCACAGTGAAAGCACTGAGGTAATCAAACACCACTCATGTAGGCTATTATTTGTTTTTGCTTTTCCAGTGCAAGTACTGAGAACACTCACAAGAAATCTGCAAACATTTCCCTTGCCACCTTGCAGTGTGACAGCCCTTTCAGCCACAGCTCAACAGGCAGTCTATGAAATCCATTCAGTGGCTGTCAGATCGAAAGCGTTCAGAGGAAAATAATTTTATGCACAGCCAGTTCATGGGACTTCAAAGAACCAGTAATAAATGCCCAACAGGACAAGACAGACCAATAATTATCTCTCTCTGTCCCTAATGACTGCAGTAGGTTGGCAGTGGAATTACAGTTCACACCGGAGCTTCTCTGTCATTCAAGCTGGCAGTGTCCCTGCTGCTGCCCTGTGGGTACCTGCCCACTCCCAACAAGGAGGTGGCAAGACTGTACTGTATTGTGAACACAACCTATGTTTGCTGCTTCCCCTTAAATCTATTTTTTACTACTTCTCTGAAGGGGTTTCACCACATGATCATGTCAACTCCTTGGTCAGGGCATTGCAAGGGCTGGGAAACTGAGAAGTGAAAGACTGGCCTCAACAACCAACTGCAGGGAAAAGCCAAGAAATGAAGAAGAGTCTTCCAATTATTTGCATTCACACATAGCAATCTGCCAGGTAAGCTGGAGAAAAAAAAGCTGGAAAAATTCTTCTTGTCATTGAAGTGAAAATATTTGATCTTGAACAGAGAAGAAAAATTGAATCTCGCTTCCTAAAGAGATCAGAATCAGACCATCAGCTGAACTTAGTACCTGTAGTCCTGCTTCTGCCTCTATCAATATGATACTAAGAACTCTGCTGACCAAATACATGCTGTAACAGCCAATGCAAGAGGGGAACAATGTATCAATTTCATACAGATCACAAAAAGAAATGTAAGAAGCCTTGATTATGTGTAACGAACTATTCTGGCTCATAACCCCCCTCTGGAGGTGTTCAAGACTAGGCTGGACAGGGCACTGGGCAGCCTGGTCTAGTGGGAGGTATCCCTGCCTATGGCAGGGGGGTTGGGACTCGATGATCTTTGAGGTCCCTTCCAACCCGGACTATTCTATGATTCTATGACTTTTCCAACCAACATTCCTGCATGGCTGTAGCTGCACTTCCAAAGTAGCTGAAAATTTCTCAGACTTAAAGAGATTTAGGAATGTAAATTATAAAACTGCTGAGAACAAATTACTTGTGTTGTGTGCTCTATATCCCCTTCACTAAAGACAAAGCAGTGGCAGACTTTAAAACAAGGGCAGGAGAGCAAAGATCTAACCTCAAAGCTTCAGTGCGAGCACCCGATCAGCAATCACCTCCAGATTTTGTCTCCTGCTTGTGTAACAGAAGAAAGCTGACAGTTACCAGGCAGATGGAGAATCAGTGTGGGTAGGTATGGTGTGTGAGTGGAAGCTGCTTAAACACTCTTCACTGCTGGATCTTCCTGATTCAACTTCACACTCTTGATATTGTATCCACTGTTCCTGCCCTCAAGCTTTTTAGAAGGAAAAGAGTCTCTGACAGCAGCAAACTGTGATTTATTTCTTGTATCACAGATGCTGTGAACAAATATAAGAGCATCCAACAAGCACTTGGTAAACACATGCAATTTAATTCAAGTTTTATCCATAGTGCCTTTTCTTGCTCAATATAGAATCAAGGGACATAGCTGAATTACCATTTTTGCCTTTGAGACTGTGAACTGGGCACTAAATGTATGGATGAAGCTTAAAAAACTCTTAAGTATGTACTTTAACTCAACTGATAATATGTATGTTAAAAAAACCCTTTCTTCTAACCTTTTCTAATATTTGTGATAGGTCTGCAAAGAGGCCGAACCCAAGGGGAGAGAACAGAGCAAGCATTTCTTAAGGCATTAACAAGAAAAAAATCAAACAAATGCCTTTCCACTGCCTTATCCCCTTCGCATTCACAAATTCCCCCCAAATATTATGAGGATTCACTTAGACAAAACAAAATATCAAAACAAATCCCAGAAAGGTTATAAAGTCAAGGAGTAACTACTATTATTATTGAAACTACAATCCATAAACACTTTCTATTTATAAATGCTCTGCCCTGGTATTGAATGAATGCACTTAGGATATTAAAAGACAAATTTACATTCATCATTGCCTGTGATCCCAAACATACCTTGGAACTGTGAGAACTACTTACAAACACCCTTAGTGAATATATGTAGAAAGAAAAACCCAAATCACCCCAAGAGATATGTCCAAACTGAATTTTAAAGAAAATGGGTATTCTAAAGTATGTCCTGAATTGTATTTCCAATTACAATTTCAGGAGAACTTGCTCGTTTCTGAGAATTGTGCACATTTTGCAGTTCTTGCACTTTCATCAACTGCCAGTGTAATTTTTAGGCAGTGAATTCACATACAAGCTGAATTCACATACAGTCTTTACTACAGCTGACCATCTTCTCTCTGATGTTATTTTTAGAACACATAAAGTACCTAACTTTTGACCTATGCTGATTTCTTGCAATTCCCACTAGTTGTAGAAAGCTTTCCTTTCACAAAAAGGTAACCATATGAAATTGTCAAAATACAGGCTTCTCTTCTTGTGTCTGATGAAAGTACTGCAGTCTGTGTGGTGTAGCTAATAGTTTCTTAGTTAAAATTATCACAACAAGGCATCTGAACAACACAATTCATATGTGGATATGTTTAACACAGCATAAAATGCAGGCACTGAATTATTTTTTTTAAATGTCGTAACTAGGAGCTAATGCTCCCACTGAATTCATCACAAACTCCAGGAACAGGCTCTTTGCAATCAGTACAGGCAAATTAATAATTAGCACAGCCAGTCTTAGTGAGGTTTAATTTCAGGCCTTCGTCAAATTTTACCTTTGACTAAAACAGCAGTGGAGGAGGAATAAATGACTCCATGACATTTCTAGCTGCCTCGCACCAGAACCAATTACAATGACCTGAAGCCAGACACTTCTCGTCTCTGCTCTTCCAGCCCTGGTGCTGAACTGTGACCACACATTAGCCTGATGATATTTTTTAATAACCAAAGGAAAATGCAACTACATCTGTACTACGACTAGTGAAAAAATACGTATGTGTCTCCAAGACGCAGCCCCTGAGATGTGACCAGACCTGGCACCTCACCAATGGTGCCCACTTCTGTAAACTGCAGGCACCTCACACACAGAGGTGGGGATAGAACTCACTTGAGTGTGATGAAAGCTTCCTGAACAAGAACCAGTCCCATCTAAAAGCTATGGAGTGTACTGATGCAGCCAGAGCCCAAGTATACAGCAGCAACGGGTACAATGAATCAACATCACTGTTCTGCTAACAAGGCCTTGTGCCCAAGCTGGAACACCCTACCTCTTAGTAGGAGCTGTTAGCACCATGCTACACCACCCACATGACCCCTGCATAAGGAGGTAGGCTGTATCTGGCTGGCACAAGGATCAAGTTGGAAACAGTGCTCTGATACCACCAGGCTATCTAGGTATGTCAAATCAGTAATTCATCTTACTGTGACTGGTTGGACAAACAACATTTTGGGTCACCTCATCTCACAGCAAACACTGGCATGGGAAAGTGTTCCAGGGAAAGGATTAAGGCAATCTGGAGTGACAGAAAAGAAAGCTAACTCAGCAAGTGAACAGACCTCCTCCTTCCTGTGACAAGGAAATGCTGTTAGCAAAGAGGCCCGTGTCCCTATTAACACGGAAAGGAGTATCTGGAGTAGAAAATGATGCTAAGTTACTAAGGTTAAGATCCACCTAAGAATGCACATGTGCTCTTTTTTTCCTCTGAGCAAATCAGCCAGGATTTGAGATTTCCACTTGACTCGTGAGTCATTCAGATGGATCGTATTTGCTCTCTTCCATATGCATTTCTGTATCTTGTGGCCTTTTACTGCCCCATCATTCATCCTGGCAGAGAAAGACCCACCTAAATGCTGCATGACATCTTTGAAAACATTCTGACCTGTTGTAAGTATCTTTAGTCAATGTGTCAAGCAATCTATAAACATCCCAGGTCAGAGGCATCAACTGGAAGAACTACATGCTTCATTCCCAAGCCCATTGCAGTGTGCAGCTTTAGGGAGAGACATTACACACATTTGCATTAAATAAATGATTAGCTCTGAGGTGAGGCAACTACTGAAATCTGTTCTCAGCAAACAACTACAGGACTGATGGCTGACGGCTGAAGGCAGCTACTCTTCTAGAGAGAGGGAAGTAGGACTACGTTGAGAGGCGGGTACTTAAATTACAGCAGCTTCTGCACAGGCTTTGCTATATATACGTGGTACACACGTACACGTAATCTAAATCACCAGGTCCATGACTAATGCTTAACTGAACAAAGCTAAAGCTACTTTGAAACTACACAGAAAATCACCTAGCTTTGTTTCAGTGCACAGAGAAAACCAGGAACAATTTCATAAAGATAAAATACAGAGCATTACACATGCACACATCAGACTGGTCATAAATATATAACAAAAAAAAAAGAGCTGTGAATACATTTAAGTCACTGCAAAATACTGCAGATTGAATCACTTCAGATGTTGGAATGCCAAAGTGAAACAGATCACGCTTGTTTTCATGTCCTGCTTTTGTTTCAGGGAACTATCAAATGAATAAAGAAGTTAAGGGCAAGGGCTAAGCTTCACCACAGTTAAACTTGACAAGAAAATTTTAGGTATAATTGTGTCTGTTGGTGAGAAGGGACCAACATGCTCATGTTTCTAACCCACTTCTGAATGTCAGTGGCTAAAGGATTAACTCAATAAAAATGCCACTTCATGTTTACACAGCAAGCTTTATAGGCATAAGCTACTGAAACAAATATTGCTCATTCCAGTTGATGCCTGGAACATACATAATATTTCTAGAGCTCAACCCATAGTATAAAGCATTAACTTGGTAAATATTGAAAAGTCTTATTAAAAAAAACCAAACCA
>VZTY01002270.1:0-14491 GCA_013400935.1 Turnix velox
ACACCCTCTAAGCTTTGAGAACCCTTAAATTACCCTTCAAGCTTTCAAACAAGCATCACTGAATCAAGTAATGTTAAACTTCTTCAGAAGCTATGAGAAGACAACTCCCTGCAATCAAAATATTAAACAAATTGTGCAAAGAAATAGAAATAAGAGTTCCTAATTTATGTAGATTCTCTTTATGTTACAGTGGAATGGTTTTGCTTCCACTTTGCTGCTATTTTCACAGATTTTTCTGTAGGTAAACTTGGTTTTTTTCTTTTACTCAAAACAGGAGAATAATTATCCATCTATTCTTCAAACTACACACACAATGAAAAGCAGACAAAAATGGCTCAGTGATCAAATGTGATACAAGCATAGAAAAACAGGATGAAAAAATGAACGATACAATTATAACTTATAAAAGTTATTTGTCTGTTTAGAATTTGTTAGAAATAGTAACATTAAAACAAACATTTTTTTCCTCTGATTTTTGGTACTGCAGATGTTGTTTCTTTCCTAAACTACTGGAACAGGAAAAAACCCCATCTAATTAAGGTATATCACCCTAGAAAACACTTCAATGTTTAGAAACATATTTTTCGTTGCCTCAAGTAAAGCTAAGTACAGGGTTTACTCATGCTTGCATTGAGTGGGTACTTATGGTGGTTTATTTTTTGCCTTTAAATTCCACAAGTAGATAGCATCAGGACTGGATAGATCTGCCTTAGACAAAGTCTGAAAATAAATGTTGTACAGATCAATTTTTTTTCTTTTCAGCTGGGGGCTTGGTTTCAATATCCCACTAGTAGTGGTTCCTGAACTCTAAAATGACAGTCCAATAAGTACTGTCAAAAAAACAGCACCTTGCATGTTCTTGTACCCCTTGGGCTGTGAAGTTAAAAGCACTCCTGGCTTATGCTGGAACCTCAAGGTAAATTTGTTTTGGGCGTATACATTTGAGGCAGTGGAATGCAGTTGAGCCCCTTAAGTCCACCAAAGAGAGACAACACAACCACAACACCAAGACAGCATCATGAGAATGAGATGGCAATGCATTCAATGTCTGGCAATCCAGCAAAATTCAAGTATTTCATAGATGAATAACAACCTTATGGAAAGAAGTTCTTGCAGTTCAGGTTGAAGAATAGCCTTTCAGACGCCACTCAACTGCTTACACCAAGGTGTTGCTAGCCCAGATAAGATCAGGAGCTGGATCAGAGCATCTCTTTCTGAGCATCCCACATTCAGACTATAGACGCAAGCTATCCCTAGAGAACAGAAGCTGTTCTCTTCCTAACTCTCACCAATGCACAAGTGTGGAAGGAAAGAATGTAAAATCAAATGAACCAAGGAAAAAAACCAAAAAAAACCCACAAATCAACCCGGAATGGAATTAAAGCAACAGCTAAACTCAACAATGATGATGTTAGTCCCTTTAAAAACTTTAAGCGTCTGCCTCCAGAACAGAAAAATCAGTTTAAACAGAACTGGTGAAAGGTTCGAAACTTACAAACAACAAGAAAAGTAAACAAAAGTTGATTTGAAAGCAGTTACCCAGAGACCAAGGTATTAAAAACAAATTAACAAAATGTTTTCATTTGAAGCTTTCAAATTTGTCTTTGAAGAGAAATTCCACCCCCTTATCACCACCACCATTCCCCTCCTCCCAGTGGATATATGCTGGCTGTGTATATGAGATCTTCATAAAGAGCTAATTTCCCCCAAAATGAGTAGCTCTGTGCTCAGAGAACACCAAGAAGAGAATGAAAAGGCAACAGGCAATAAATGCCTCTGTGTGCTTTCAAATTCTACTTAAAGTTTACCTCTCTTCTCTACCTAACTGCAGCTTGAAGAGTCAAACACAAACAAACACATACAAACACCACTGACAGTATTTATATCTTTGGATTCCATGTAGGGTGGTATCTTCAGATAACAAATAACCACACTTTTAAAAATAGTGTAACATATTACCTATCTCACCTGACTGGTGCAGTTATTACACACCTCCATGACTGACCTGTAAGCAGACTAACTAAATTAGTAGGCCAGGAAGACCATTTCACAGAATTTATGGCTTATTGCTGGTGGTCACAAAACTGCAGTACTTCTTTTACTTTGGCACTCACTCTAGAGCACTGTCTAAACCTAATTTGGAACAAAACTGGTATTTATGATTATAAATTGTCAAGGAATAATATCCTAAACAGTACTAACCTCTCTGTAAAGAATTGTTTCCTGGGGAGTTTCATCCTCACAGAATAGTTCGGAGTGTTTACTGTCATGACTTATTTTTGTGGCTGTTGGCACTACATGACAGATGTCTGGCAAAAGAAATTCAAGAGTGGTTGCTGTACTGCAGATCCACCTAAGGAACAAGTTCCATGAAAATAACAAAGCAGGCAAATTAATCTCAGAAGAAACTTCATTAGGATAAGCTTTTTTCTTAGCTTTTTGATGAGAATTGGTGCAATTCCCTTCTTGTAACAGCTGGTACAACAGAGGAGCAGCTTGGTTGACTTAACCATAGATGAGCAACAAATAAGACTGAGTGTTCCTGCTTCCAAAGCCAGTCTTAATAATGTGCAAGTGTTTTTGCTAGATTTGTGACATCTCCTCAAGAGTTTCACCAATTAGTTGGCTGAGCTATGCCATGCTGGGCAGCAGAAGTCCAGTACTGCCTGACAACCCCATCATCCTGTCCAGAGGATTCCACCTCTCAGCTTTACTTTAATAGGTGGAAAAATATCTTTCCTGATGAATTTTACAGCCTGATTTGCAATGTTGCACTGGGAGAAAATGCTGGAAATTCACACAAACTGTTAGATTCATTTTAATAGCAATACATTACAATGAGCTTATTAAATAGAAGCCTGTGATTGAAGGCAATTGCACAGTTTCTGTTGCCTAGGTAATTAAAAATACAGCATGGAGGGACTTGCTTACAATACATTTAAGAATTTAAATATTAGCAAAGTATTCCCCTGCTTCTTACCTGCCCAGACCTAATTAGTTGTTATTGCCATTCTTTATTACTTGGTTAAGTGTCCTCCCTGTGCAAGGTGCCTGAAGGACCCTTCCTAGCAGAGTGAAAACAGCATCCGATTTTCAAGGAGAATATAGGGAATTCTTTATTCTGGCTGTGGGAGACAAAGAACCTCTTACCTCATCACTTCTTCGGTGCAGCTCTTGCTGCTTTATGTCACAATTTAGGGCTCCCAACCCCCCCCCAACCATGCTCCTGGAAAGGACCCAAGGACCACATTGCACTGGCAGCAGGACCTGGCAGGTGGCAGCTGCATTGCCTTCTCCTGGTCAGTATGTCCTGCTGGCTGGAGCCTGACTGGGATGGCTCAATATGGAGTTTAGTATTTTCACCTTTATAAGCAATAGTCACCTCCCTTTCATTACAGCCATACACATTCAGGTATTCTTTTTCCCACATGAGAGATTCAATACTTTTAATTGATAAGCTCTATTGATAAATCTTTTATCTATATGAAGATACTCCAAAGCTTTCTTGGCTGTCTTGCTAGATGTGCAAGAAATAGTTTTCAATCCACCGTTAATTCAGCTTGTAGAACCTCACTTCATGTGCTTCCCTTAAACCCAGATGCTCAGTCCAAGAACCATAGAAACACAGAATAGTTTGGGTTGGAAGGGACTTCAAAGATCATCGAGTTCCAACCTCCCCGCCATAGGCAGGGCCACCTCCCACTAGATCAGGCCACTCAGTGCCTTGTCCAGCCTGGTCTTGAACACCTCCAGAGAGGGGGCATTCACAACCTCTCTGGGCAACCTGTTACAGTGTTTCACCACCCTCACCACAAAGAATTTCTTTCTTATCTCCAGTCTGAATCTCCCCTCTTCCAATTTATATCCATTATTCCTAGTCCTTCCATCACATATCCTATTAAATAGTCCTACCCCTGCCTTTCTGTAGACCCCCTTCATGTATTGATAAGCTACTATGGGGTCCCCCCTAATGAATGATAAATTAAAGACTTAATTTCTTTTCCTTAAATAATCACATAAATATGCAATGAGGCAACTATAGAGCCCTTGAGGAAGGGACTGGGAGCACAGCAGTACTTAGAGCCAGGAGCAGATTCTTTGGTAAAGGAGCAAGTAGCAATTATTCAAAGCAAGTTAGCAGAGGGGGATCGCTTTATGCTTACAGCATCCTACGTGTATTCTTGCACTCATGGGTGTAAAACAGATCTAGGGTAAATGAAATAACCTGCCAAGATTACCTTATTTTCTCTACATTCCTGTTACTGCTATTTTTGCTCCTTATACTTGAAGCCCTTAATTCTTGAGGCACTAATCAAAGGGGGGAGGGGGGAAATTCTGTCAAAAAGCTAATCACTCCAAAAAGATGAATGTCACAATAAATCAAGTGGCAAAGTACTCATTCTCTGACAGTCTGTCACACAGTATAGGATACACAGCCAGCTCCAGCTGAAAGAAAAGTGCAAACTTGAAATTTTATTTTGAAATAAATAATTTTTAGGATGCTCACTTTTCAGTATTTCTCAGCACAACAAAAGGAAACAACAATCCTGTATTTCATCCCCACCAGAAGATTAGGCAATCTGCTTTGTACAACCCAGATACAATTATATCCGTGCTGTTCTTCTTTTGGTCATACAATGATACAGATAAAAACCCACCCAGGGTGAAAAAGCCATCATGTATTTTCCTTTACAATATCATTTTTCCAGAACACCTACCTTAACTCCCCTTAATTTCTTTGCCTTAATATGCTTCTGCTCCCATTGACAATGCCTGGTCCTGCTTCCCTCTTCAATTGACAAGTGGCCTCATGCAAATAATTTACCCTCTAACCTATGCTCCAAGATGGTGCTGCAGAGCTCAACCTCTTTCTCTTCCTTTTCTCTCCTCCTTACAACCATTTTCTAGAAAAAAAAAAACCAAACACAAAACCTGCTGACAAGCTCCTACTATTTATAGGTGCTCTCAGTCCTGCCTGTTCTCTTTGCTTTGTGGGCAAAGGACACCTCAGACAGCATTTCTGAGTGGCCACTGGAGGAGACGTAGAGTCTCATCTATCTCCCATCTGCCAAATTGCATCTGTGAATCCCTTCCCAGCCTGGAGCATAAAACAAAAGACATTTCCTGTAGGTCTATTGAGGCTGCAGACTGGTTAATAAGAGTATACTGAGTGCATTTACCACATGGTGTATAAAAA
Source organism: Turnix velox (assembly GCA_013400935.1). Taxonomy (NCBI): domain Eukaryota; kingdom Metazoa; phylum Chordata; class Aves; order Charadriiformes; family Turnicidae; genus Turnix; species Turnix velox. The sequence goes on from VZTY01002270.1 coordinate 5,198, forward strand.
TAACTCCCTCAAACACCTGGCTTGAGTGAATGCTTACCTGAGATCTACTTCTTGAAAACAGCATTTACCAATTTATTCTTTCCTAAAATACAAAAACCCCACCAAAACACCAAAGCTTCTTCCACAATCATTTCCCCAGAGCAGACACTATCCACACTTAGTTATTTGTTTATGACCTGAAGATACTTCTGGATGCCCTTATGAAAAAAAACAAAACAACACAGCCAAAAGCATGACATTTTGGCTTGAAGTGACAAAGAACTTGCAGTGCTCTCTGTAATAACTCTAGTATATTTGACATACTGCAATGAAGTTCAATAGTATCCAACTGGAGTGTTTTCAAGGTGTGCCCTATTTATAACACAGTATTTTTCTTAATTTCTTTCTGTAGTTTAACAATTAAAATACAGAAAGGGTCTGCCATCATAAAAAAAAAAGGAATGGGTTGGGGGTTTAAAGACATTCAAGCTACCACTTTATTGTGGAAATGACTGATATCAGCAAAGAGGGCTGGGGTTTTGGCGAGTGAGGCTTTGGGTTCTGGTTCAAAGACACCCAAGCTACAATGTTATTGTGGAAGTGACTAACCAAAAAAAAGGGTGGGGTTTTGGGAGGTGAGGGTTCAGGATCTGGTTCAAAGACATCCAAGCTACCATGTTATCATGGAAATGACTGACATCAGCAAACGGGGTTGGGGTTTTGGGGGCTGAGGGCTTGGGTTCTGGCTCAAAGACATCCAAGCTACCACGTTATTGTGGAAATGACTGACATCAACAAATAATTATGACAAGGGTCCCACAGTTTCCTCTGTCACATGCTCTCTTCTTGTCACAAGATATATAATCTCTACCATCAGACCTCCCTATATCTCTTGAGCATCTTTCATCACAGTTCAGTGAAAACATCTCTGAACAGGTATCATCTCACTCAGTGTGAAACAGGATCTGCTCCTCTACATTGCTGGAAGATGCTCCTAAGTCTCAGCCACTACAAATCTTCCTTTCAACTAATTTATGGCCACAGAGTATTGCAACTTGATAGTTTTAATTACCAATACACCAAAAAAAGATGCATATACACATACTTCCCTCATTCCCATTATGCCCAGTCAAGCTAGAGCACCTCAGTGACCGCTTTCCCAGTAGACCTGCTATAAAGCTGATACTGTCAATTAATATGATGACTGACCAACAGCCCTGTGCATCAGTTCAGGACTCCTTCCTTCCTTCCTCACCCAACCTGTTCACTGCATGCTTTTCATTTCAGTGTCATTTTCAGCTGGGAGATCAGATTTTCACCTAAAAAATCATCACCACATTGCTAAATAATTTTCAGCTCCTCCATCTGCTGGGAAGTCCTTCAGATACAGGCTGTCACTTGAAGATCTTCCCCTATAAAACGGCACACAAATCAACCTACATTCTGCTGTCTCTTGAAAGCATCTCCTTTCCTAAAACAGATCCTACAATGATTGTCCAACCCTTCTGCCTGCAGACTAAAATGTCTCTCCAGATTGTCCACCCTGGGGATAAAAGATACAAGCTATCTCCTAACTTCCAGATCAATGCCAATTTTCTTGCACTGCAGTCATAGCCAGATCATTGATATTAAGTTATTAATACCATATTCCATATCTGCCATGTCCCCAAATGTTTTGACTTTAGATTGAGCCTATCAAAGCAACCTCAGAAACCTGGATGGCCATATCCTCTTTGGGTGACAGATATTTCTACTTATTTTGAAAAAAATCTTGAACTTTAACACAATCATTTCATTAATACAAGCCTGATGAAATACTGGCCAACCTCTGTACAATGCAGCTTCTGATACTTAAGAAAAAAAAAGGTTTTTCATCAAACAACATATGGTAGTTAAAGGGGACACATTCAAATACAGGTTATACATCAGTGCCTTTTACCACAACTTAATGATAAATACTTTATGGCTTGGGACCATTTTCCAGGAAAATTCAGCTTTTTAATAGCTGGTATTTGCAAATATTGCATGAGGCTATTTAATATTTAGAGTACTATATTCTATTCCTTTGCCTCTTACTATAGGCCAAACAGACACTTTATTTGCTACAGCCTGACATTAAAGGTATAGCTATAGCTAATTAAGCAGTTGCTACAGTTCCCTGAATGAATCCTTATGTGGAAGCTACTCCAGTAATTTTAGCTGCACATACTAATGAACTGATTATATTCACTTTGGCTAAACTGTCTCATGTCTACAACAGAGGAGAAGAGCACAAACTTGCACTTTGGCTAGGATACAATACATAATGTGTTTGATTTTCCAACTTTGACAAGAGCAGGTAATATGTTACAGCCTGCGGCAATGCAGTAAGTGACACAGATTATGTGTCTCAAAACTGAACTCACAATGGGCACCAACCCACTTGCAAATGAGTAAAAGTTAGCTTGGAAAAGAGGAGACTGAGGGGGGGAACCTCATTAATGCTTATGAATATGGAAAGAGTGAGTATCAGGAGGATGGAGCCAGGCTCTTCTCACTGGCCTCCAACAATAGGACTAGGGGAAGTGGGTACAAGCTGGAACATAGAAGGTTCCAGAGAAATGCAAGAAAAAACTTTTTCATAGTGAGGGTTAACAGAAAACTCCTGAAAAGCTTATGGAATATCTTTTATTTGACTTTGAGGCATGCAATACAATGCAACAACCTTAACTGCAAAATGCCATCACAAATCTCATACTTTGATCAAAACTAGAACAGACTGCGCAGAGAGGTTGTGGGGTCTCCTTCTCTGGAGACATTCAAAACCCATCTAGACAAGTTCCTGTGGTATGGGTGTTTCTGCTCTGGCAGGGGGATTGGACTAGATGATCTCCTGAGGTCACTTCCAGTCCCTGTGATTCTGTGATTTATATAACAACTTCTGTGCAAGATCAGACCTCAAGTGATTTCAAGTGGTACAAGGATGGCCATTGCTTAAACTTCTGAAACCGGTCTTTGCAGACAGGGAAGCAAATGATACGGCAACCAAATGCTATGCCCAAGAAATGAATACTTTTCTAAAAAAATGCATTCTTCTTATTTCCCCTATAGTCCAGGACACCATGAACATCTTATGGCCTCACTGGAAACAGGGTAACTTTATGGGTCCCAGCAGAAGCAGTTGAAGGAGCCAGGACAAATTCATGTCCCCTACAGGGAAAACTCATCAGGCAAGTACAAACCACTCAAACGGAATCAAGATCAAAACATTTGCTAGTGTGCAATATGCTTCCTGAGCTGCTGAAGGGTTTTAATACTCCTCTATTTTTCCTGAAGGCATACCACTGCTGAGGTGGCATGTCACAGCTGAAAAGCTTATGGAATATCTTTTATTTGACTTTGAGGCATGCAATACAATGCAACAACCTTAACTGCAAAATGCCATCACAAATCTCATACTTTGATCAAGCATATAGGGTTACCAGGCTACTCACAATGGTAGCAGCCCTGAAAAGGCTAAGAAAATGATGGGAGGGGGAACAGTATCTTTTTGTCTGCACTTTTTAGGTAGGTCATGCATGTGGTGGATTAGCCATGTCTGGCGTATGAACTTTCATCAGAAGGCTGCTTATTTCACACTTGCTCAGCATGCTTGATTCTAATGCCTCCCAAATAATTCCTTTAAAATCCTTTTCCTAATAAGGCAACCAAGCTGAGACATCGGATAGCAGAGAGCACACAGAGAAAACCTTTTATTGGGTTAAGCATCAGTCATACACACTCTAAGAGCAACAACTGCAAGGCCACATACCACTTCAGGAGCACATTGAAAGTCCTGAACTTGGCAGAAATGACAGAACTACCATTAACATCACCGAGTGTCAGGAGGATGAAGCCAGGCTCTTCTCAGTGACCTTCAGTGAAAGGACAAGGGGAAATGGGTGCAAGCAGGAACACAGAAGGTGCCACAGATATATGAGAAAAAACTTTGTCATGGTGAGGGTGACAGAACAGTGGCACAGGCTGCCCAGAGAGGATGTGGAGTCTCTTCTGGAGACATTCAAACATATCTGGATGTGTTCCTGTGTGACCTGATCTGGGTGTTTCTGCTTCAGCAGGGGGATTGAACTAGATGACCTCCTGAGGTTCCTTCCAATCCCTGATATTCTGTGATTCTGTGATTCTTTAGATGCATTTATTCAAGCTCCAAGTTCATGTATTTACAGCACCCAGCAAGGAATGCCCTACTGCTATTAGTAAATCTTGGCACAAACTTCCACAGAAGGCAGCACCTGGCCAATTCCATCACCTGAAGTAACAGAGCAGGAAGTTCAGATTATGAAAGACACCACCAAAACCCACCAACACTGACATCACAAATAACAACAAGTGTAAGAATGCATTCAACAGATTCACCTTTGCCAGTATCCATTTGCAGACATATAATAGAATCACAGAATAGTTTGGGTGGGAAGGTACCTTAAAGATTATCGAGTTCCAACCCCACTGCCATAAGCAGGGACACCTCCCACTAAATCAGGATGCTCAGTGACATGTCCAGCCTGGTCTTGAACACCTCAAGAGAGGGGGCGTCCACAACCTCTCTGGGCAACCTGTTCCAGTGTTTCACCACCCTCACTGTAAAAAATTTCTTTTTTATGTCAAGTCTGAATCTACCCCCTTCCAATTTACATCCATTGTTTCTGGCCCTCACATCCATTGTTTCTGGACATCCGTAAAGAGCAGAGGAAGCCTCAAGTGGAGCCAGGCAAAGGAGGACTTGATGTACACTCCACTTAAACAGCAACAGCAGTAGACATAATAGGAAACCATCCAGTTGTGTTAAACTCCTATCCCCACTCTCTAACTCCACAAGCTGCCCACTTCTTATGAAGAAAGTTGGTGTTGAGCTTCTGCCAGCAGCACTTCCACTGTTGCTGTGCCCAAGTCCGCTCAAGCAGAAGCATGGAACAGAAAGTGGCAAGGTGTGTAAAAAAACAAAAACAAAACATCAGACTTTGGGGCAAAGAGCTGGGAGGGCAAAAAATCATACAAAACGCAATTTTGAACATATTTTTGCAGTATGTCCAGTCCTGCAGTCTAAAGCAACAGAACCAAAAACCTCTTTGTGATCCCCAATTCTGAAAGCTTTACTTTTTGCTCCTGTGACACTCAGTTTAGACTGGAACACCTTCCAGGTTGACCTGTCTCACCTACAGATGCCCTGACTTCAGAAGCAGATAGCCAGCTGACAGGCAACCAGTGGAAAAAATCATATAGCTTGAAGGAATGATGAAAAAAAAATCATATTCAAAGGCAGAAAAAAACTAGAGGGAAAGTGAAAAAGAGCCATAAAAAATTGTAAAAACGGGTAAAGACGTAGGAAACATCCTTTTGTTTTTAGCCAGTGGTGCAGATACTACAAACACCATGTGGATGACTTCAGCATGAAATGAAGGTTAAGTTTTAAAGTCCCTCATATACATTCACTTTGACATATGAAACCAAACTTTCTGAAAAAGCTCTTATCTTTAATACTGGCAACCAATGTCTGTTAGTACAGTGTATGAGAGTTGCAGAAAACTTTCATGCTCCCTTCACATTTGAAAATCTTCAGATGTGATACTGGGAATCTACAGACCTAACAGGATCTTGTGCTCTAAAATTCTTCTCCTGCTAAGCCCAAAATCAAAACCACTTCAGTGTCATTGAACAATTTTGGATGAAACACAGCTCAATGAAGAATTTCCTGCTCACAGAAGGACTTCCACACTCAAAAAGAAATAAACCAAGTGAAAAGCTTCACCATTTAATCTGAAGAGAGGGACACGAGTATGACTTTGTTACACTCATCAAAAGCAGCACAGGAGAGAAGCCACTGCGACTTCACTAAAATAAAACAATTTACAGTGCAAGTCACCTTTTTGTCTGCTAAGCTGCTCTAAAGTATATTCCTTCAAACATAACCACTGAATCTCAAATGTCTCCAGGTAATTTCAGAGAAAAAGAGGATTGACTAAGTAGTATATTCTGACACTACTAACAAACGCATACTACTAAATATTCTTCTGTAATGGCTCAGAGTAAGTATAAAGGAATATCAGTAAGTCAACAAGTGTTCTCTTTCAATCTTAGGAAACTTTTTTGTCAAAAAACATTTCATGCTACCAGTTAAATTATGTGCAGCTTTTCATCTACTACTGCTTAGCTCAAAAACTGTGTTGCAACACAAAATTTTTAAAGGGCATGAGTTTGATTTTTAAGGACAAAGCCTCAGTTTAAATTATATCCAAGTATTACTATGGCAGCAAGGAACAAGTTTCAGAAACTTTATCATAACATATTAAAACAAGAGCCATGCTCTCCTCTGAGTTTATCTGTAGCATCCCAAATCTGATTTATTTACATGAACTCTAGATCAGATTGTAAATGTCTTCAACTAGGAACAGAATCCTGAACATCATTAGGCATACTTCTACTCTCTTAGGTTTTTTTTTTTACTTGCACAAGAGAAACTGCTGAAGTCTAGGTATTTTTCTGGATCATGAAAAAGCAAGTGTTGCATGTGTACCAATTAGAAATCAGGTGTGGTACCCATCTGAAAAGTCTTTTACCAGAATCTCTAAAAAGCAGCAATATATTCTGTCCTGCAATTATGTCAATAAATGAGTCTCTAAATAAAAGGCAACTAAAAAAAGACTCTATGGATAGTCTACTAGGACTAAAATGTAAAACAAAGTTTTTTCCACATAGAGGTCTTGCAATTGGTGCTTCAATAGTTTAGATTTTTAGCAGTACCTTATGTTCTAGCTTGCCAAGGGTAAATCTTCAATAAACAGAAACATTGTTCTTTATTTATGACTTTAGCTGCATAGCAGCAGAAAATGAGTCAGCAAGATATATTTGGAGATAAAGGAGAACCAATGAGTTTTCTCTGATGAATTAATTTTAGCAGCTACAATATAAAAAAAGTCTCATTAGTTCTATAGATGGATGTCTCCTTTTTCTTGGAAAGATCTGGGAGTGGCTAATAGCAGCAGCTACACATTAAACCCAGCAGAATAGAAAGCTGACCTAAATAGCAATTTTTAAAATGATTTTACAATGACTAGTTTTAAAATACTAACCTTTTCTTTCCTGTTCATATGAATCTGAAGGGGACATACATAAAGGCAGAGGTAGGACTTTTTAATAGCATATGTTACGGAAGGACTAGGAATAATGGATGTAAGTTGGAAGAGGGTAGATTCAGGATAGATAAAAGAAATAAATTCTTTACAATGAGGGTGATGAGACACTGGAACAGGTTGCCCAGAGAGGTTGTGGATGCCTCCAGGCCAAGCTCGATGAGGCACTGAGCAGCCTGGTCTAGTGGGAGGTGTCCCTGCCTATGGCAAGGGGGTTGAAACTAGATGATATTTAAGGTCCTTTCCAACCCAAACTATTCTATGATTACTGCAAACAAAAACTGGTTTGGCAACAATATTCTATATAATTTACACTCTCAAATCTCTCATATCTTGTAAAGAGAAACAGGATGTAGCTATAAATAATTAGATACTCCAAATAGCACTTCATATGAAATATTTGGTAGCTGCTGCAGGGCAACCATGTGAAGGGCTGTGTCTAGTCTTATGTATGACTCTTCAAACAGAAGCCATGATTCTCCCCTCTTTTCAGCTTTTTACATCAAACTCCAGATTGTTCAACAGCTTCACAGTAGTACAAAAATCAGGTGAGATTTAGACAATCTGGTACAACCAATGCCATGTAAATTAGTAATAGTGATTCTACAATTACAGTGATTCCTGCTCAAAACATGTTTCCTTTCATGTCAAATTTTACTTTGATTAGGATATAGCTCCTGGTAGGAGAGTAAAAAAATACAACATGTTCTGTAGTTATTAAGACTTGCATCTCATTAGTGATGGAGCCATCAGTGGTTCAAAGTACAGCACTTGGAAGCACATTTGGAACTCATGTTAAATTCTGCATCACCCTAATTAATGAGCTACAGTTTCAGAGTCTGGAACTACTAATTTTATACAGTCTATAACGTTTTCAATATAAGCCCATATAAGCAACACATCCTTAAAACAACAGCTGGTGAGTCTACATTAAACCTACATAATTTATTAACATTTACAGGATTGGGACAAAACAAAGATTAAGGAGAGACTTTCTTCAATATTTTTTTTCTTCTGCCAGGAGAAAGCAGTGCAGCCTGTATCTTGGTTGACTTTGACCTTTTCTTCTTTGTCCAGTGACAGAGCTGCAGCAGCTGATGGGGCAGCTTTGATTTATTCTGCCACAGATAAATCTAGCACATACCAGAAATGTGTAGTCTCTACACATTTATAAAACACTTGAAATGAAACAAGTTCCTCTTTCCTCTAACCTGATCTAGTGGGAGGTGTCCTGCCTTTGGCAGAGGTTTTAGAACTAGATGATCCTGAAGGTCCCTTCCAACTCAAACTATTCTATGATTCTATGATTCCTAAATGATCACCAAAAGGCATATGCTGCTGTTCTAAAGAACAAATAAATAAATAACTGCTGGTTGTAGCAAAGGACCTCCCCAAATCCACCCTCCAGCCACCTCTAATCAGTGTGACAGGAAGATTCTGGAACTAAGATGAGGAGCCACTAAACATGAAAATAATAAATAAAAATCACTTTACACAAAACACCTTTCTCTAATCTTTTCTAAGCACTTGATCTGGTCCCACAGACTATTTCTGCTCATCCTTCATAATTTTTCAGTGCCCTGTCAGCGTGCAAAAGTTTTAAGTGCATGTAATTTGATGTGTACTCATTCTGAATAATGAATATCAATTCAGTCACCCAAGAAATGTTACTGGATACATCCTTCTAATCAGACTGCAATTCCATACTACTGTGACACAACACTGACAGCATAATCTTCTCCATGGCAGCATATGGTGTAATCCTGGCTTATGAAAATATTAAGTGTAGGCAATAATGTCCCAAAGTGTATTACACATAACAATCATACAGTTACCCAACAAATATGACTACTATACATTCTGCAAGTGTAAAACTGCAGGTTACTGAAGGATTGATTAAATATTTCATACAATCACTCACTTCCAGGAGCATATCAAGTTATTCACCTGTTTTCCTAACAAAGTTAAGTATTTCTACACTGATCAGGAAAAGCAGTGCTGTACAAATAATTGATCTTTTAAACAACTGGCATGATGACCAAGCTAACAGAATCATAGAATCATAGAATAGTTTGGGTTGGAAGGGACCTTAAAGATCATCAAGTTCCAACCCCCTGCCATAGGCAGAGACACCCCCCACTAGATCAGG
>VZTY01002272.1:0-10802 GCA_013400935.1 Turnix velox
TGCTCCAGCCTTGTAAAGATGCAGTTTCTAGGCCATGAGAACCTGTAGTGTATCATGAAAAAGATTTATTGAGGGCCCAGAATATGTATTATTGTACTATTAATGTTGCAGGTTAATGAAAGACCACTTATCTGTGACTTATTTCCCATCTGAATCCTGCAGGATTATTAGTTTGTTGCATTTTTTTTGAGTACTGCATTTTTATGGGGATGCCTCAAATGCTTTGTGCTGGACTAGCTTACCCATCTGCTTGAGGCCGTATGATTGCACAACTAGACAAAAAATATTTCGGGAGTTGCACTGTTAAATAAGGGCCCCAAACAAATAATATTTAAGAAGAATTTGGGCATTTTATGTTTATTTTAGGGTGTTTGCTTGTAAAGAAGAAAGCATTGCATAGTGTTGAATTTTGATGAGTTGTTTGGGTTTTGGTCGTGCTTGTTTGTTTTAATCAATAGAAATTTAGTCAGTGAGAGAAGACATGGGTAACCTTTGTTTTGCAACCTGTTTATACTTCACTACAAGACTGTATGCTGCTTAAGGAACAAAAATCTCCGACTAAGTCTGGACTTGAATTTTATGTATTTATCTATTTGTTAAACATTACAGCCCTGTTTCAAAGCCTAATCTCAGGTCTTCAGAGCATTCGTGGTTCTTTGCCAAGGCTACTAAATCGTCTCTTATGTTTGAACTAAGATGACTCTCGGTAGTGCTGGGTAATTAAAAAAACACTTCAAAAATAAAGTGTTGGCTTGCACTGTTCTCCTTTATAGTGCCAGCTTCTGCTCCCCTTTATGCATGAGTGTTCCAACTTCTCATCATGGTGCTGTTTGAGACCTGTGCCTGTAGCATTGCTTGTTGTTTCCATTGCTCAGCCTAGACAAGTCAGTTCTAAAACTAAGGACAAGGATATCCTGTAAGAAACATTTTTGTTTTCCTGTAATGTTAATGGAAGTTTGTATTTAATTCTGACTTTAAAGATGTGTTGTGTTTTGAAGAGCATGAGCTAAAGCTTGTTGTGACATAAACTCTTTACTAATAATTAACTGTCATGAAAAGAAGTAAGGCTGCTTCAAAGGAGGCAAAATAACTGTAGAACTGCTAGATAGTTTGACCTCAGGAGAAAATGTCTACAGTGAGTTGTATCTTCTTCTAGAAACTAAGTCTTAAAGAATTTAGGGATAGGGAAAAGGATGTTTATCGTTCCTTCAAATCTGGATTGAAGGAGCTGAACGAGGGAGTGGTGGAGGTGGAGGTAAAGGAAGGAGGCAGGAGAAAAGAGGACATGTCTATTTCTGTTAATGAGTTGCATGGTCCAGGTAATATAAAATAAAGGGAAGTCATACAATAGGTTATGAGAAACATAAGTGAATTAAGCAGACGTGAAAAATGGAGAAATGTGTGTTGGGTTTTTTTTTTGGTTGGTGAAACTGCAATTTATGTAATTTCATCCAATTTTAAAAATGGTTGTGTCAAAAAATGGTAATTAATACTGGTAAATTGTAATTGTGGAAATAGTAGTTCTACCATCTCTTTCCAGGATTATATATTTTCTTAAACTTTCACACCTTGAGCTTTTGTTATTCTTAGCCTCTGTTCATTATTTACAAAATCTTCTCCCTGTTAAAATGTGCCACAAGTAGTTATATCTCTTTTCTATGTTGTTTCTCCGTGCTTTTGTCCTTTCTAAACCCATTTTTAGTGTTTTAGTTATGCTCCTTAATGAGCATAATACATGACTAATGTGTTACAAATTTGATTGTTCTAATGCAATTCTAAATCTATTGCATTAAAATGCTTTTGTTAAATTGCTGAAGTTCTGTCATAGTCAGTTGCATACCTTACTTTTATTTCTTTGCCCTCTCTCAGATCCTCACTTTCTAAAGGTGACAAAATTTTCTGCATTTTTAGACCATATTTCTTTATGCTTGTTTTGTTCTTGTGCTACCACTGTCCTTGAGTTTGATGCTTTTTCCGCCATTTGTCTTTGCCCCATGGTATATTTATAAAGAATATTCACACCTGCTCCCAGCGTCTGTTTAGCTAGTCTCTCAATGGATTTTCATTTTTCTCTACATTGCCTCCTACTTAAAAGCAACAGCTCATTTCTGTTCCACTTCTGGTTTATCATTCTTGAACATGATCAGAACATAGAATTCCAGATCAGATCTTAATGCTTTGTGCAATGAAATCAATATTCTATTTCTTAAAGATGAATTCAGTTTATCTTTTGAAATTGATATTGAGGGAGAATGGAGGGTTAAAAAAAGTAGTCCTGCATTTTTGAGGATGTGATCTCTGTGTCTCCTTCAATGCTTATAAGTATGAGGTATTTTCAGGAGATGCTCCTGTGCAGAATACTACATATATTAGCAGCTATTTAATAAAGTGTGACAAGAATTTTCTGAATACCATGAGGTGTAGGGTTCAATTCTGCCTACAACTGGACATTTACCAGCTGGGCCTTCAAAAAAGTTGTTTTTGATTTAGATTGGCATTCCCATATAATCTGAAGGATACTTACATTCAGCATATCCCAAAATTTCTATCAATTGTAGAAATAACTGTGTATCAAAATTTGTATTCCCCCATGACTGCATCACTTGGGTAAAATTTAATTTCTTCTTCGCATTTTATCCCACAGAATGTGTGCTTTCATCTTCTAAAACCCACTCTTATCCAGTGAGACCTTGGAAAAAAAACAACTCAGTAATCGTGGAATGGAGAGATAAATAGGGTTAGGATCATATTTAAAAAGAAATAGATCAGGCAAAATTTATAGCCAGCTGATTTGAGAATTGTAGATTCTGTGCTGTGCACTCCATAGCTCTTGAAATGCTGTTCAGTCTTTAGTGGTAATTTATCATTCACCCACTTATTTGTATGCTTCTGCTATTCTTTGAGTGATTATGACAGATCAGTTTAGTTTCATGTGTTTTTAAATTTTGGGATTTTTTTTTACATCGGATTGGGGAGGAGGAACCAGAAATTTCATGGTATCCATATTCATGTCTTTTCAGCATAAGGATGGAAGCAACTAGGCTAACAGACAAAGGCTGTCCAGATGGTCTCTCATGTGGTTTCTGCAGTATCTGTAGATAATCTGTTAGTGTTATTTTATAAAGCCATACTCAGAAAGTGATGATTTTTCTCAGTTGCTCCTACACTACTGTTGTCATAAATCAATCCTGGAATTAGCTGTCTGAATACTGAAATCATGTTATTTATTTCTGTAAGATAAAACTGTGGAGAAAAATAATACTTCTGCATTGAGAAAACTGTGAGAAAACTTTGTTACAGTGAAGTACTGCAGAACTGATTTCAGGAAAACCATGTAGGCTCTTCAAAATTTGCCTTTACCATCATCCAGTACCTCTTCAGTCACTGAACTGTTGTAATACTAAGGACTTGTTTTATCCAGGGACACTAAGTGTTACAAGCTGCTATTCTGCTGACTAGATGTGAGTAACTAGACCTTAATTGTCTTTATTTTTTTAAAAGCTGTAGCTTTTGTATATTACATTGCATATTTGAAATTTGCTATATATATTTTAATGTTTATCTGAAACATGCCATTTGGCATTCCAGTTACATCTGGCTGATATTGTTGCACAGCTACAACTCTTCGACCTTTCAGGCAGCCTTTTAAGCAGATGTTGTAAATACATCCTCAAACTCAGCTTGATTTCACTAAGCTGTAGCATTTCAGTGTTTTGCATGCTGCCCCACTTAATCAATTAGGCAAATGCATGCATTGTTTAAAATACTTTGCCTATTTAAATAGGGGCCATTAAAATGCTGATTTGTCTGTTTTTTAAATATATATTGCTTGCGAGTTATCTTCTGTTGCCCTTGGTTTATTTCACTACTTCCCCAACATTAGCCACATGTAAAATTGCATTTACTTGAGGTTTCTCAAAACAGATTATCATATTTATTAATTCATCATTTCAGTGTTCACTCACATCCTGAAATGCTCTACATCTACAAATGGTTCACTGGCATGTAGTCAAGGAGATCTCTATTCTGATGCTTTCTAGATAGAGTTGAAGCAATGGTATCTCTATTTTCTCCTTCCTACACCTTCTTTGCCAGATGACAGATGTCTTGTTTGCCAGAGATTGTTTGAAGTGATACTAAGTGATATTTTTGCTTCTTTTATTATTTTTATTTAAACAGCTTAAAGATAGAAAGCATGTAGTAGGATAGCCTATTGAAAATGTACAGGAACAAAGATAGTGGCGCATGAATTAGACCTTTTCACTAAGAAAGTAATGGAGATTAAGAGAAGAAATTAGAATAAAAGGTGTAATGGTTCACCTCATGACTGATTACTATCTCAAAACACTATGTCACAGAAGTTGTTGCTAGGAGTTATATGCAGCAGTATTTCTTGAGTGGATTCAAGAGCTTGATTATGAAGGGGGAGGGGAGATAGAAGGGTTGAGCTTACTGTGCCTCAAGCAGGACAGCATCCCAGTGTGTGGTCTGATAGACTCAATATGGTTGTAATTCAAGATCGGTTAGTGATAAAATTTGCATTTGTTTTTCCAGACTGTCCTGGTGACAACACATCAGAAATGTGAATAGAAGCTTACTTTTATGCAAAACATGACAAAATGTTTCCAAAAGTATTAAATACTATTTGGTTAAAATATAATTGCAGTAACATATTGTAGAATGCTTTTTCTTCTGATCAGCCTGAAGATGGTTAGCACAGTAATCTATTTGCTAATCTGTTTGCTGTATTCTTAGTGAAATAATCCCTCCAAACTTAGAGGTCCTTCTTGTATTGCATTTACAACAAATTCTTCTAACATCTTTAAAATTTTTTTTAGTATTTTAAAGTAGGAGTAATTACAGTTCTATATAAAAGAAAATCACTGAGATTTCAAATCTTTTAAGATGTATTTTTATTTTTTAATGATACACTTCTGAAGTAGAAGTAGCCTTTTTGTGTCTACTAAAGTTGACAATAGCTCATTTGTCATTTTGATATGGAGTCATGCATATAGAAGCCAATATTAACTATGGATCTGCTTTTCATTTTGATGTATAACAACCCATCCAGTGAGAAAACCTAAGTCAGTAAGAAATCTGCCCTTCAAATTTAAAATTCGTGTGTTAAATGAATTTGTATAATCTTCTCCTTAGATCACAGACAGAATTAGCAGATTGTTCTTTATGTTGTTCCTATGCTTATAAACCAAGAAATGTAATACATGCCAATACAATTTCTTGTCATAATGCTTAAACTAAACTTACCATAAACCTAAATTCTGACTCTGAATGCCTTCTTCTAGACAGTGATCTCAATTTTGCAATTTAATCCCAGCTGTAATGTGTTGTTTGATTTTGGAAAAATTCGCTAGTAAAAGATTAAATACTTCTAATCTGATCTCGCACCTAGTATCTCGTAAGGATACTGTTTATTCCAGTGGCTTTTGACTGGACTTGAAGGGCAATGACTTTCTTTTGTTGTGTGATATCACTCATTCAGTACATGTAGAACAGGCCGTTTAAATTTCTATTGCCTTTTTCCATCTGTTTTATCACATTGTTTTTAGAACATATTTTACTGTGAAATAGAAGTAATGAATTAATTTTCATAAAATCTTGCAAAATCTTTCATTAATGGCATTCAGTCTGTAACTTTTTTCACAGTTACCTTTCAGAATTATTGACTGCAAAGCATCTTACATAGTAAATAAATTCTCTTATTCAGTCTGTTCAAAATTTATAATAGATGTAATTAACAAGGCTGAATGTTAATTCAATCATTGTAAATTGTCTGCTTCATTTGTCATTTTAATTAATTGGCATTGATGTTGTGGTTTTGCTCCCTGATTACACTGGCTTTTGGAATTTGCTAATACTGACTTATCTTTTCAAGTTCTTCTATCACATTTCATGATTACTGTAGCCACAAAGTCAGAAAAGCATATGCTGTTCAAGTAACTTTGCAGCTGCTAAACAGATCATGGTTGAAGCTAAACTTCTTAAGACAGTAGTTGTACAACAAATTTTCTTACATTTCTCTGTGTGTGACCATCCAGTCTCAGTAGGATATATCTTCTTGATACCACAGTAACTGATAATCTGGACTCACCTAGAATCATCACTGTTTGACTTTCCAAAATGCCTACAGAGGGATTTATGAAAAACTGGAGTAGAAATATTAGTTCAGTCACTGAATTGCCATAGTTTCCATACTGAATTAAATGTACCTATAGCAGAGACTGACAGGTGAAAAATGTATAATAAAGCTTTTTCTAGCCTAAATATCTGTAAAATTAAAATGGAAGATGTACAGTATTGTGAAAAATGGACGATATTAGTCTGCTAATTTTGTTTACTGTTCTTGATATAAGTACTTAGGTGGTAAAGGGTGTATTTTAGTTCTTACCTTCATTCTTTCCCCTGAATTGAGAGTTTTGCAGAACTGAATTGCAACTTTCAGCATATCAGTGTTGCGAGAAAATGAAATATTGCCATTTATTTGTTGTTTCAGCAGATTTACAAACCATACATCCTCCTACTCATTGACAAAAATATTTGTATACAGCATGTATGAAAAAATGTTAACAGATGTGTTCCCTAGTTTTTCAAACCACCATGTTATTCCATTGCCATTTTGACTTAATTTCTTTCTGTTTCTGTCTTTGCTGCTAAGATGCTTATGCTTGATATAGCTTGTAGTACAAAGGTTGTGGTGTTATTGAATGAATGTTTAACACTGTAAGGAAACTGAAGAAAAATAAGACTCACCTTTGCTGTTCAGCAAGGGTGTTAAATCTGATTTGTCAGATTTAAAAAACAGAGATAGTGTCAAGTTCAATCAACCAGGACAGTGCTTGCATATCAGACCAAAATTTCTTCACATTCATGCAACAAATGAGAACAGACATTTAGATGGATTTAAGATATTCTCTGCCACTAATTTTTTTAATATCAGATTCACATGAATCCCACCTGCCTTTGTAATTATAAAAGGCAAGCACAAATGTGTTAACATTCTGGAGAGATTGTCTTCATGGTGTTGTTGTGACCTCTTTGAACACAGCCTACAAAGCACAGCTGAGGTCTGCATTCTTAGCGTATTTGATAGATCTTAACCATGAAACATTTGTTTTCTAAAGAAAAGGTCTATTGAAAAATTAATGTAGTGTTCTTCTGGGAGTTTCATATGGTTACCTGAATGGGTATTTATGTCAACAAAAAGGGAGAAAAGAAGAGTTACACTGTCTGCATATAGATCTGTATATACGTTATGCCTCTTGCTATCAGTTAAATTTGTAAAGTGTGAATTTTATTCTGTGGAAGAAACAGACTGTTATCACCATTATTATTTGTCTAGACCACTGAACAGCCTTCCAAAATTTTTGGGGTTTTTTCAGTCCTGTTCCAAATAGTATTTGATTACTTGTCTATATCATTATGTATGTAGCCATATAATTTTTTATTTTCTCTGTTTTTAACATTTGTTTAGACTTGTAAGATTGTAAGGTGAATAAGTTATTTACCTCTCTGCTAAGAGGACTTCATCCTCTCGTCCCAGTAGTGAAGACAATACATTGAATGGCACGATAAAGCATCCCTATTTAGATTTTAACTGTGTTGTTTCCAGAAGACTGGATTCTGCTTAATTATCATGGTCTCAGTTGGAAAGTGTTCTAAGAAATTCCTTGTAGAAACAGGACAGCAACTGCCTGTTCTTTAACTTTGTTAAAGACTAGTCATTTTCAATTTCCACTATCAGTATTTACTGTTAAGTTCTATTTACAGTTGTAAATTTTTTTTCCTGAGTACCACCTTATCACTGTTTCTTGGGATTACTTGAAAAGACTGCTTTCCCTTTGAATTTAACATGCAGTCTACTAAGTACAAAAACAGAACAGAAAATGATTACGCATTTAAAAAACAAGCAGGAAAAGGTCAATAATTGTAGAGGTGACACTGCAACTATTGGCTGACCTTTGAGAGACTGCACAGTTTTTATTGTTTCAAGGTCTTACAGGCAGCAGTTAAGTGTCACTGGAGTAAATCATTAGCGCCTCTTTTGTTCCTACTACCACCATGGCTGTTAGTATAATCTCAATCTAAACCTGGATTACAGGAAAATATACTTTTGGGACCAGGTGCTATCTGAGGGAAAAGATTTCATGCTTGAACGGCTTATAATCCTTGATAATCTTGCTAGTTTCTTCATGTTAATATAATAAACAAAAATCTGTCTCATCTCATGCTTTCATTCAGGAAATTAAGAAGTTACTAGTTAGCAAATCTGAGATAGGCTTCATTATTCTGTCATAGCTTAATGTTTTCAAATAAACTTGTAAGTAAGTGACAGAAAATACACATTTGGAGTACATAATGGAGAACATAATTTTTGAAAACCTCTTCACCTATGCTGTGCTAACACTAATGCCTCATTCTGGAAATGAATCACAACTTGTTTTTCTTACTGTATAAAGAAAAGCAGTTACATTCTTTCTGGTACAGTCACCTATACCTTCATACAGTTTCAGCATCAGATTTATGTTCATCTATATCAATGCATGCCCCAAGTACATGAATTTGGATTCATGGAAATGAANATCATCACACCCATTTGAATATGTCTTGAAAAGAACAACCTTGTAAAAAAAAAAAAAAAACCCAAAACCAAATCACACTAGTTTAATTTGGATGTTTTTAATACTTCTATTTTGCTTTAATCTTCTGTACTTCACTTGACGTTAATGCCGCAGTGATAGTTGCCATACAAACATTGTGGAAACTAATGTTTTACATATCTGTCAGATGCTTTCACAACAATCTCAGGGCTTCAGCATTTTAGCTTAGCCTGTTATGCATCTTTTACATCCTTTCTATACTGATTAACTTAGAGATAGCAGTAGGACTGTGTTCAGAATTCTAATAAATGTTGCTGTTGGGTTGGTATCATTAATAACCCTTAAAATGAAAAATATCTTCCATAGTCCGTAGAAGCAAATCAACAGCTTTTTTTTTTTTTTNCTATCATATATTCTGCTTTCGAAAAAGAATGAGATGTCTCTGCCGCATCATTTGTTCTACATGAATATATTAATTGATTTTAAATATTTATTTTTATTCTTTCCCTTTCAACTGAAATCTTTCCTAAACAAGGATGGATCTAGGTCTTGCCAGTGCTCATGTTAAAACACGTACTGGATTAATCTTGTCCAGCAGGCTTTGTACATCTTGATACTGTAGTATGAGTGTAGAAGGTAATCTTCAGTGTTGAATAACACTTGATGTTACTTGAAGTGACCACTTCAAAGAATTGCTGTATGCCTTAGGTTTTGACAATTTGTTATTGACTTGAAATCCTGACAATGTGTATCATGGTGATGTGCAAAACCTGAAATCATCTTTGTATTCACACAGTTTCTTTTCCTTGTACTTACTGCTGAAGTCCACAGATCATACACGACTATGGTTTTTGCTTTTTCTTGTTTGTTTGNTGCTATATATTCTCTGAAAACTGAAATAGACCTTGAGAATCTCCTTCAGTGTCGTGGGAGGAAGGACAGTTTTTTATTACAGTTTTTAAAATCTCATATGCGACAACAACGTTAGGGATTTTATTACTAGTGCCATCATGAAAGCCAACACTACTAGGTGATGTGTGAGTTTTAAAAGTTAGTTTTCTATGTTTTCTACTTTATGATCATCTGAAAATCCTACCTTCTTCTTTTGAGGACAAAGCATTTCCTGTATTTGTAGCACATAAGTGTTACCTTGCTTCTTTGTTCTGTATAAACTAAAGTAGGTTTCATAATTTTTCTCTCAGTGTAAGGAAGCCACACCAGCAATAGATATACAGCAATATAATCTTTCTGGCAATACAGCAGGCATTTAAGCTTGCTGATTTCAGACTTACTTTGCTAGGAGTGTGATACAAAGACTGAACAGAATGAGTACAAATACTGTCAGAACGGTTATTTGGTCAAAGCTTTGAAAAACTAAAGTATTAATAAAAAGGAATAGCTGTATTATGAGTGTATTTGAGATCTGGAAATCACATCTGTATGAATGCTTGTACACTTTGTGTATATATACTTAATATAACACTGGATAACAATATGCAGACCTGTATGGTATTTCCCAGTATAGTGCTTATCTAGGGTTTTTAAATCATCCTCACTTTCATTCGTCTCTTGTGAACTGCAGGGCTTGTAATGGTTGACAGATCACTTCTTAAAGAGCTTGACTTTAAAAAAATAAAAATTATTTAATTTCTTTGGCTCTGTAACCTGAATAATTTTTTTTTTAATATTTTGTGTTTATTGTAGTCACCTACCCTCAACAAAGAATGTCATTATGTTCATCAGAAAATTACATGAATCAGCTAATAAAAATATCAAGTGAACTTTTATTAGGCAGATCACTTCCCGAATTAAGACTGTAATAACCCTCTAAAGGCAGCAGCAATTAAAGGGTGGATTTGTCTTTATTTTAGATTCTTGATTGACGATTATGTTGAAACTATAATGTGCTAATGCTGTTATGCTTCCCATTTTAAATGTTTAACTTGATTTTCTGCAATTCAGCTCAGATGCAATACTTTGAGTATTTTCATCCATTTTCCTGACAATGGCCTTATATGATAGGATGGAAAGGATTAATGAACAACTTTGCAAGCAAGTGCTTTAAATGAAATTTATTCACTGCCTAACTACTGGGATTTCAAACATCCATCAGTCAGAACAGGTGGTAAAGGTAATATATTAGATTAGGATTTGAAAAGACAAGAGAATGAAAGCAAAGGCATAGGA
>VZTY01002272.1:13752-67524 GCA_013400935.1 Turnix velox
GATGTCTCTGCAGCATCATTTGTTCTACATGAATATATTAATTGATTTTAAATATTTATTTTTATTCTTTCCCTTTCAACTGAAATCTTTCCTAAACAAGGATGGATCTAGGTCTTGCCAGTGCTCATGTTAAAACACGTACTGGATTAATCTTGTCCAGCAGGCTTTGTACATCTTGATACTGTAGTATGAGTGTAAAAGGTAATCTTCAGTGTTGAATAACACTTGATGTTACTTGAAGTGACCACTTCAAAGAATTGCTGTATGCCTTAGGTTTTGACAATTTGTTATTGACTTGAAATCCTGACAATGTGTATTATGGTGATGTGCAAAACCTGAAATCATCTTTGTATTCACACAGTTTCTTTTCCTTGTACTTACTGCTGAAGTCCACAGATCATACACGACTATGGTTTTTGCTTTTTCTTGTTTGTTTGTTTGTTTTGTTGTTGTGTGGGTTTGGGGTTTTTTTGTGTTTGTTTTTTTTTAAAAGAGCTGTTCTATTATGTATTTTCGTGTCTGTAAATATCATCCTCCACATGAAAATATATGGCTACGTAGGTATGTAGCTGTATTGGAGATCAGCTTCAGTAGTTCTGTATGAACCCATTTGCTCACAAAACCTGTAAATCTTTTTTTTTTCTACAACATTGTTGCTTCCAGTGACTAAATGATGTGAAGAGAATAAGGCACTAGTTTATAAATGAGCTTGTCTCTGTATTTTTTAACTGCAGTATTTATACAGCACAAGAAAATAAACCTGTTCAGTGTCACATTATATAGCATGTGCATTTTGACTAAAGAAGCACTGATGGAAAGTGCATGTTGACTGTTAATAAACTTTGGCTTCTCATAGATATTCATGTTTAGTCTGTAACTTTTGAACTGATCATAAGGATCTAATTAATCTCTAGAGAACTTGTGTGGACAATTGATTGCTCATTAGTCAGTCAACTTTCCATGAAGTTGATTGACTATTTCACATGTGAAATGCGGAAACCAAAATGACAATTGTTAATTTGTCTTCCAGATGTTGCAACTGCCTGTCCAGATAAGAAGTCCATCTTAATGTACGTGACTTCCCTCTTCCAAGTTCTGCCTCAGCAAGTCACCATGGAAGCCATCAGAGAGGTGGAGATGTTGCCACGACATTCAAAGATCACTAGAGAAGAGCACATACAAGTACATCATCAACATCATTATTCACAAGAAGTGAGTTTTTAAGTTTTTCTACTTTCATATTCCTGCTCTAAAGTGGTTGTTTCACTTACCTACACCATGTTTGATGTGTGATGGCTCACAGAAGGCAAAAAATCTATGCACCTAATAGACGAAGTCTGTTCAGCAGGGGCAAGTCAAATGCGCTTGTTTTCAAGAGCTGTACTTTGGTACTGCTTTTCTCTTTGCACCAGGCTGTTTTAAAAGTAGCTATTAGCAAGTGAGTGCTTTGCACTGAAACCTTTGATCGTAGGAGGGTACCATGAGGAAGAACACAGACTGGGGAATATTCAACAATTAAATGTGATGCATAGATTTTTATTTTTTTTACCTTTTTAGAGAGTAGCAGTTAAATTTTCTCCATATTAATGATACATTTTTAATTATTTAGCATTTTATTTATTGTGTCTTGTTTTTCAAGATCACCTGTTCTCCGCATAGAGTTGGCCACTGGAAAAGCTTGTCTAATACTTCGAATTAATTTATGCAAGCTATGTCAGTCATGATTTTGACTGAAATAATCGGTATCTGATGAACTGTTTAGTGGATTCTAGGCCTAGAGTACTTGTCAGAATTTAATTTGTATCTTGCTTTTTGGATATTCAAACTCTTTAGAGTGCTGAGAAGATGAATATTGACTTTATTCAGGTTTTACTATAGGATTAGTTGGTCATTTTGCCTTTGCCTATAAATCATAAAAAAACATTTTTCTGGGATATTTTTTTACATTGGTATTCTGCCAGTATTGAGTTCTGTTACTTTGTTGCTTTTGGAAAGGGTTTCAGATTTAATGAAAGCTTTCCTTAATGCAAATAATCTCAATTGCTGAATGCTAATACTGTCCTTGAAAAAATCTAACTGGTCGTGACTTTAATATTTCTTTTTCTTCACTTACGCTTTCAATCATTGCTTTACTCACGTAATCCATGGCCTTATCCATATATCTCTTCTTTCCATCTCTAATTTCTCCTTTGCAGATCACAGTCACTGTACCTCAGAGACCTTCACCTTCTCCTAAACCACGGTTCAAAAGTTATACATATGCACAAGCTGTATATGTCACATCCCCTGATCAAAAAAGGAGGCAGGTTCCTCCACAGGTCTGTCAATATTGTTGTTCATCAGTTGTAAAAGCTGTTTTATTAAGATTGTGAGAGTGAAAGAGCTTTTGCATTTTGCTTGTACCTGATCTTGATGTCCTACTTTTCCCAGGTTTTTAGAATTGTAGAATAGTTTGGGTTGGAAGGGACCTTAAATATCTACAAGTTCCAACCCCCCTGTCTTTTTTCCTCTGTATTTCAACCTGGCTGGCAATAAGCACCATACCGAGTTTTAGAGATTACTTCATGATATTTGAAGTAATGGCATTCTGGTGAAGTCCCCAGAGTAGAAAAAGGGAAATGTTGCACCCATTTCTAAAAAGGGTAGAAAAGAAGAGGGTACTATTGACCTGTCAGCCTCACCTCTGTGCCTGGGAAGATCATGGAACAGATAGTTCTAGAAGCTATACCAAGGCACATGGCTGACTGGGAGGTGATTTGAGGTAGCCAGCACAATGCACAAAATGAAAGTCCTGCCCAACCAACCTAGTGATGCTCTGTGATGAAGGGACTACATCAGTAGACATGGAAAGAGCAATGGAGAATGTCTATCTGGACTTCTGGCAGGCCTTTTATGTGGTCCCCTACAACGCAGAATCATAGAATAGTCTGGGTTGGAAGGAACCTTAAAGATCATCTAGTTCTTATCCCTCTGCCACAGGCAGGACACCTCCAACTAGATCAGGTTGCTCAGTGCCTTGTCCAGCCTGACCTTAAACACCTTCAGAGAGGGGGCATCCACATCCTCTCTGGGCAACCTGTTCTAGTGTCTCATCACTCTCACTGTAATGAATGTCTTTCTTATATCTAGTCTGAATCAACACTTGTCCAATTTACATCCATTATTCCTAGTCGTGCTCTCCTGTATCTTATTAACAAGTCCTACTGCTGCCTTTCTTTAGGCCCCCTTCAGGTATTTATAGGCTACTATGAGGTCCCCCCGAGCCTTCTCCAGGCTGAACAACCACAGCTCCTTCAGCCAGTCCTCCTAGGGGAGGTGCACCAGCCCTCTGAATATCTTCGGGGCCCTGCTCTGGACCCACTCCAGCAGTCCTACTGCTGCCTTTCTTTAGGCCCCCTTCAGGTATTTATAGGCTACTATGAGGTCCCCTCGAGCCTTCTCCAGGCTGAACAACCACAGCTCCTTCAGCCAGTCCTCCTAGGGGAGGTGCACCAGCCCTCTGAATATCTTCGGGGCCCTGCTCTGGACCCACTCCAGCAGATCAATGTCATTCTTATGTTGAGGGCTCCAGAATTGGACACTACTCCCAGATGGGGCCTCACCAGAGCCAGGTAGAAGGGCAAAATCACCTCTCTTGACCTGCTGGTCACACTTCTCTTGATGCAGCCCAGGATTCAGTTGGACTTCGCTCTAAATTGTAGAAGTATGGATTTGATGGGTAGACTGTTTTGGGTGGATAGGCTGAGGGAGTTGGGGGGTGACCAGACTGTAGAAAACTATGGGGAGACCTTATTGTTGCCTTTTAGTAATTTTGTGGAGCCAACAGGAAATATGAGGACAAACTTTGTAGCAATGCTGGCTGCAAAAGGACAAGGGGTCATGATTTTTAAACTGAAAGAGATTATGATTAGGACTAGAGATACAGAACTTTTTTATTTTTTTTTTATAATAAGGTTGCTAAACTCATAACTTTATTGCCCAGAGAGATGGTAGATGCCCATTCCCAGGGATGTTCAAGGTTAAGATGGACAGAACTTTAAGCAAGCTTATGTAGTTGAAGATGCCCTTGCTTATTGTAGGAGAATTGGATTAGAGTCATAAAATATGTTGAGTTTGAAGAGATATTTAAAGGTCATCTAGTCAAATGACTAGAACCTCAGAGTCTCATCAAGCCTGGCTTTGAATGTCTGTCTCCCTGGGTGGGGTCCTCACTACCTGTTCCTAGTCCCCTCATGAAGAACTTATTTCCTAGTGTCTGATCTAAACCTACCCTGCTCTAGTTTAGTTGACCTTTAAACCTTCCAACACAGACTATTCTATGATTCAAACATTAGTTTTAGAATTATGAACTTAGTTATTTATGTGATTTCTGA
This sequence comes from Turnix velox, assembly GCA_013400935.1. Lineage (NCBI taxonomy): Eukaryota > Metazoa > Chordata > Aves > Charadriiformes > Turnicidae > Turnix > Turnix velox. The sequence continues at coordinate 18,126 of VZTY01002272.1, forward strand.
AAGTAGTATATTTATTTCCTTAAAAGAGTATTAGCATGAACAAAATATAAGCTATATTTGGCATCTAATTAATCTATTAGTTTCCTAAATTTGACTATAGAACAAGAATCATAAGTTTCTATTGGATTTCCTAACCCTCATATCTATTAAAGAAGATGATTTTTCAGGAGGTTACGGTAGTTGGACAGAAGAGAAAGGAAACATTAAATTCAATATTCCTTATGTGACCTGAATTATTAAATGATAGCAGCTGGTAGTACTATCACAAATGGCACCATGCCAACATTCATATTAGGGTTTTGTGTTTAGATTTTTTTTACTTTCAAATTTCTGCAGCAGCTTAATAAAACTTTTTTCAGGTGGTCATTATAATGAACATTTCAGTGGTCAGATTTTTGTAATTTTTGACAAGTGTGAGAGCCAAAGGTCATGTTTTTTAATGCAACACACTTGCTTGCCTTTACTCTGGGGAAAAGAGTTCTGCATGTATTTAGCACCAAAGTATAATTTCTCTTGTGGAAGCTTAGTTCTGTCTAACCACTAAAAATTTATTGTGAAATTATGCCTTAATTCAACACCATGTTTCTCAGTGTGCTCTTCAAGGGACAGGTATTTTATTGAATAATGACTTCCTTTAAATAGTCTGGAAAAAAAAACCTGTGCACATAAGCACGAGTTCTACTACATTATACTAACATCAAATGAGTTGCAATGATGATTAATACAGCTTCTAAACAGGAGGTTTAAAACTAGTTTAATTGCTTTGTTCTTCTTAGATCCTATACTGATATTTGAGGACAATTAAGAATCATGACATAGTTGTGTTTTTTTTTCCTTGAGCTATTTTTACTGTGATCGATTATGGGCTTTGTCAACACCCCTGCTATCAAGCATGATGTACTAGCTGATGTAATTGAAGTCAATTCAACAAAATGTAGTGACTAAAATGTAGAAAAAGTTTTTGTGTTCCTGAATTTGGAAGCTTTGTTTACTGTACTTACACAGTAACTACTGCTGCTGTAACATCATAATTCTGCCAATTTGGTGGAATCTGAAGACCTGACCAGAATTGGGCTGTATTGCAATTAGAGCTACAGCAAATATTAACAAATGAAAAAGCATTCACTTAAAAATCATCAGTGAGAATCACCAGACACATTCTCATTATAATCAAGATAAACTTGAATTGCAAATGGTATCCATTAATATGCCACTTAAATATATGCAATTCTCAATCAGTGGTTATAATTTTTTTGCCTCCAGCCAAGTATTTCTTGAAGAACAACTGTCATCTAACTATTAAAACAGGTTTATTATCCTGGTAAAATATTCCTTGTTAATTTTTTCTTTGATATAAATTTTGAATGCTAGTATTGGTATTGCAACCGCCTATAGGATTTCCAGTAAAAACTACTTCTATTTGGGACTGCATTACAGAAATCAAGATGAAATAAACATTTTTCCTTTTTTTCTTGAATTTTTGTAAAGTTCAGCAATTGTCTGAATTTCCACCTAGTTATCAGAGAAAAGTTTCAGTAAATTTAGTTTAGTGTGCTCTGGCACTTTCAACAGCATCTTAGGTACTAAGCATTAAGATGCTAGATTTTGCTAAATGTGTTGCTCTCCTGTAGAAATGTAGGATTTTTCATTTTCTGGACTCTACAGACTTTCTTTTTGAAAAACTTGAATATTATAGTGAAGATACATGGCAACTATTAACAGGTCTTTCACCTGCTCTGGAGGTTCTAGCTGCAAAGATTGGTCTTAAATATCTTAATTGGGTGATAAATTTTAAATTCTGTGTTTGGAAGAGTGGCTTAATAGATTTTGTAGTTCAAGCATGAGCCCACTGGCACTGAGAGGAAAAATAAGTGAAAGAAGACTGCTTTCCAGAGATTTTAGAAGTTAGAATATGGTGGCCAGAGAGGTGGTGGAGGCTCCATCCTTGGAGGCATAGAAAGCCAGATGTGATTGAAAGCAAGGAGAAGTAGGGAAAAAAAAGTGAAGCTAAGAGCAAGTCTTTTGGACATAGGGAACTTTTCTGAATGCCTTATCTTCAAGGAACTGTTTTCAAAGTGATAAAGCAAGCAGTTTCAATCATATTTATATATATTTTTTTTTTGTTTCAAGTTAAAGTTTGGCAAATTGATGATGGCTTCTTGAGGTCTGATAGGTTGTGAAGATGGTAATAGTTTCCTGCCAGTGCTTTGTGTCTAAATTGCTGCTGTAGCTCTAACTTATGTTTGTGATTTCTTTGTTTTGATTGTTTATTGGTAAATTTTCAAGTGGTTTTAGTCTTAGAAATGTCAAGACTCTCATGGGAGAGACAAAATGATAACCCATAGTGGATCTGGATGAAGACCAGTGAAGACTGAGCTTTTACTCCTCTTGATTATCTCACACATTCACTCACTTGGTTCCCCCCAAAGCTATATTCAAGATTTCTTAACTTCCCTCCCTAGCAGAGAGGTTCCCTCTTGTCTGGGAAAACTGGGTAGAAAGTTGTGTCAATTTGTGATGTGCCATTGCTAGCAGTAATGGATGTTGACCATTACCAGGCAAGATCCACATGCATTCCCTGAATGCATGCATGAATGAATGAATGAAATGAAGCTGTGTCAGAGGAAGTTCAGATTGGAGGTTAGGAAAAGGCTCATCACAGAGAGGATGGTTGATCATTGTAATAGTCTCCCCAGGGAGGATTGAAACACCTATCCTGTTAGAATTCAAATAATTGCTTGGACATCTTGGTCATTCTATAGTCACGCCGGAAACAGGCTGTTGGACTTGATCATTTTATAGCTCCTTCAAATTTGAGATATTCTGTAGAATCTTTTCCTGCTTCTGGGATCTGTCTTCTCATCAGCTTCTTCTCCACCCTTTTTCCAAGCCTTATTTTCTTCCCTGACACCGACTCTTCCCAATGCTTCTTTTCATCAGCAGATCTTCTTTGAAGCCCTGCAGTTTTCCCAGTCAAAAAGCAGAAGCACATGATCAGCCCCCTAATCTTTGCTTCTGTCTCATAGTTCTCCATTAACGGGAGGATCTAGAATGTTTCTTTTGTTACCAAAAGTTACAGCTACCTTCTCTTATATATCCATAATACATTAACTAATAGATCTGAATCCTCCTGTCCTCTAGAGTTTAGGCAGCAGTTCAGAATTGCTTGTATCTGCAGAGGATTTGATGCAAGCAAAGGGCTAAATGAAATGTAGGACGCAATGCTAATGAAGATACTGCTAGATAGACAAGTGCTCATTTTTTTCCTAATCTTAGCACTGAAATTGAGGGCCTTGAGGATTCATGCAACTCCAAAAGTCACTGTGCACCCCTGTTTCAAATCCTTTAAAAACTCTTTCACTTTATGCAGCTATAAAAATCAAATTTAGCTTGAGACTGAGAAAGAAACAATGAAGTGTTTATCTGCTGTGTTAGGTATTCATGCAATATGTTGATAGTGTACTGTTTTCTAACTCATATAGGAAACTTACAGTGGCATTTAAATCAAGGCTATCCTCCTCTGTGTATGGATCTTAATCATTGTGATTTGCTTGTTCCTTCTCATTATACACAATCACAGGACTTCTTGAGTGGACTGAAATTCATGATGCTTATTCGTTTCCTTACTTTTGTCCCTAGGCACTGGAATTTCTAAATTTTATGCCTGATTATGAAAAACAGTATGTAGCAATAGTACTTCCTTTCTTTAGCTGTCTCTTGGAAATACAATTTTGCCAAAGATAGGCAGTACTCTTTCTTCTTCCCACTATGTCAGTCTTTTTTGGGAATGATGAATTGTAATTAAATACAAATAGTCAAATAACAGGGAGGCTGTCAAACATTTTAATATTTAGCTTATGCATTCAGTGATTTTTGAAAGATGCTGATGTTCAGCTCCATATATAAAACTACTCCATTTACCTTATTCACCTTTGTAATTTCACTTGAGAAATGAGAAGGGCTCACACTCCTTATCCTTTCATTACACCTCTTTAAACCTTTGAAATGCAAAAAAAAATAAGGCAAAACTAGTTCCTTTTGGAAAATCTCTCAAATCAGGAGGCTTTGCTTCACAAAAGCAATTTAAAGTATTTTTCCTGGGGTAAAATTATAGCACCATTCTAAACTGCCTTATTGCATTCCTACTGGTCTCTCTGTATCAGGCCAACTTTTCAGTAGCATGATAAAATTTGGGTTCATAATTTCAGGAAGCACTACTTTAAAACAGTATGTTAAATTAATAGAATAAATTTTAATTTGTCTAGACTCAATATTAATAAAAGCACAGCTAAGATGAGATTTCTTAGCTCATGTGCTACTCTAAGCATGTTTTAATGCCTTCCGCTGAGAATTATTAATAATGGGGGAAATAAAAGGCACAGAAAAATCCCAAAGAAATGCTGCAGTGCTGATGGAGCAGCAGCGCCATATTTTGTTCAAGTGCTCAGGAGTAGGAGATAAAGCCTTTTTCTCAATGGTTTTGCTGGCCCTCATCACCAAAAGAAGTTTTCTTGACCCCAGCAAGTTTACCACATCAGCAGCTTGCTCTGCCTGCTTTTCTACATAGTTTCAGAAGAGACATTTATTTTAACACATACATTTCAGAGGATTACCAGAATTGTTGACTAAATGTATATGAATATGATGAAAAGATAAATGATTGCATTTTCTAATTAGAGTAACTTCTGGTGAGTGTTAATTGCATTACTTCTGCATAATTTGCCTAAACTTCCTATCTCATTTTACACCATCACATTTTATTTAGCTAAAGTAAAGCTGAATAGTGTTTTTTCAAATTGTACTGCAGGAAGTTCTGCATGTTTTCCTGTAGTAGTGACCTTTGAAAAAGCCAAACAGATTATCAGCACTGATCTTCAAAATGCTGATTTCTTTCTTCATGTCTCATCCCCCCCCTTCCCATGATGTAATAGAACTATGTAATGTAATGCTTGTGTTGAAGACTCTCCCTCTAAGATAATGCAACATTTACTTCATTGTTTTTGATTTGCATATAGACCTCAGGTACAAGTGTACAAAGGAAGAGTTTTCTAGATTTGTCTGTGTTTGTTCCAAACAGCAAGGGCATTTGTCTCTATACACATGGTATCATTAAGGAATTTGGCTTTACTTTTTTTCTGAAGTTTATAATATTCTAAGAAATATTATTATTATGGATATATTAGTCATTGAGCTCAGCAGCGAAGTAGGGGAAGGGAGTTCAGACATTCCTTTAAGTGTTCACATCAGAAATGCCAGTCCTGAAAGTACCATGAAACGGAGAAAAGAGAGAATTTCAAAAATGTAAAAATTATATGGAATGAAATGATGTTTGGAATTTGTTTATGCTCTTTCTTCAGAAAGCATTTTACTTTATTATAAATTAATTTAGATGTGGCAAAGAAATAATACATATATTTTGATGGAGTAAAGCTTTTTTAGAAAAATGAAAGGAAATTTTTGTTGCCTGATAGTGATACCATTAAAAATATATTAAAATAAAGCATGTTTACCTCCCATTATGAGACAAAAGAATGAATATAATATTTTCTATGTCATGGTTCAATAGTTTGTTTTAACTTTAAAGCCTAGCTTTCATTAATATAAATTAAATTGGCACATGTGTTTAAAGAAAGTCTGAATCACAAAAAGTATCTAACCTGCAAATTTCCCACTTTATATATAGACTATCTTCCTGGATTATATTTTTCCGCCTGCTTTATTTATCTCTTTCTATTTTCTATTCCAGCTAATGTAACAAAATACACAGCTCCTACCTAAAACTACATTTTCATCTTCATTTGAACAAAATGGCAATTTACTTGTGTATTGGTGGTCCAATGCCTTGTTTGCATCAGATTCTGAGTTTCTTATGTACTAGAGTTGATGCTCCTTCAGTCTGGAAGTATATAAAATAAGTTTTCCTACATTTCTTTTTGCAAGAAAGTCCTCTGTCACTTAGTTTGAAATATTTTCCTGAGTTTTCACGTCTGAGTTATGGTTACAAATATTGTAAGGAGTTAAGAAATTAATTCCATTCCACAGTATATATTTTGCGTTACACTAGAACCTTAATGTCATTACGGACTTTTCAGTATGATTACCTTTCTAAACTGTCCTCTAATCCACTTACAATTTTCAGTTCCTTTTCAGAACACACTGTTTCCTTCTAATATCTGTCATCTGAAAAATTAGCCTCATTATTTCTCTAATCTCATTTATTCATACTCACATTCTGAATTACAACGCTCTTGTGTATTCTGAGTCAACAAGTAAATGCTCTCTCTGTTATGCAGTGCCATGTTCTACTACTTCTGGGCTTTTCCTGGCTCTCCTGTCTCTTCTAAATTCAGTCACAAAACCATTCTCTCCTGCATTGATGGCTTTTAAATATCTCATTCATGTTCAGCCTCCTAATTTTGCTGATTTTAACTTCTTTTTACTGTTCAGCCTCATTTCTGGCTTTTTTCCCATTCAATGAACATGTACTAGAGCTACTGTAGTGAATATGTGATTTAACACCTACAGTTTATAGTCATGCATTATGACATTTTATTAAATATGAGTGCATATCTGTAAAATGTGGGGAAGTATAATATTACTGAACAAAATTTCACCTGTAACACATCTATAATTCTCTTCTGCCACATGAGGGATGTTAGGCAAAATTATCTGAAAATATTTATGGAGTCTGTTTCCTACAATCTGATATTCATTTGAAGAATGAGAATAGTTAATTTAGTACTAGGAGGATGAAGATTATTAAAACAAAAGATATCAACAGGTCTGCAATTCCAGAACTAAGAGGCTTTTGGTTAGATGTCAACTGTCAAGGGGAGAAGTGTAAAACAAAAATGAATTGTTGGGGAAGAAAGAGCCAATGCAGAGAACAGTGTGGCTACAAAGCAGTACATTTATAATGCATTTTAAAAACAGTTTTTTAATAATTAGTGTTTGTTAAAGAACTTAGCAGCCATAAATCATTTGTACATTGGCTCTACAATGAGAATTTAGAAACATAACTCACTGTTGTTGAAGAATGCTTTCATGCCCACCTCATGATTAATTATATATGAATACTTTTTACTTACTTTTTACTTCACTGCAAACCTCTTAGCGGTACCTGAAGGTGAATTTGGGTCACATCACCACCTCACTTACAGTTACAATTTTGCTTAATAAACATGAGTTAATGTTCTAGCCAGTTAAATGAAGTATATTTTAATATGAATTCTAAACAGAAGTGTATGTGAGAACAACAATCTTTAGAATGTAATGGTATCAGTGTGTCTGTGTTTCATTTTTTTAAAGTAACAGTGGGATGTACTTGGAGTTTGCGTGCATATATATGCATGTATCTATACTCATACATTTGGCAAGAAGATAAATAAGGGCATTCTATTAATTCTTTAAATACACTACATACATACATATATATGTAAAATAGAAACATGTTGTTCTTGACATAGCAATCAAAGCATATTTGTCTTGTTGGTCAGAAGCATTTTTCATGCCAAAAATTTCAAAGCAGTGACTGTGTTCTCTTTCATTTACAGAAAGATGCAGTTATTTTAGTTGAAAATTGTAATTTATTTTTTCAGTGTACTGCTTCACATTTCCCTTTATTCTGAGAAGAAAAAAAAAAGCCAGACTGACAGTATAATTATGAAACATGGAAGGGAAGGCAGTCAATAAATAAGGAAGAATAACTGATAGTATTCTAAGGATCTTTAGTTCTTCTGTTTCTCAGTCGTGGAATTTTGCAAGATCTCTTACAAATGACCATTTTAAGATATGGAACATGAAAATACACAAATTTTTGCTTTCTGTCCACCTCCAGATAAATTTCAGAACTTCTGTGGCAGGTCTATGGGACAACAGACTAGTTCAAATTTGAGCAGAGGTTTTTTTCTTCTAGTCTTATGTCCTGTTCCTAGCAGTGACCAAAATGAATGCACAGAAACAGGAAATAAGGTATGACTCATAAGTATTCAAACATCTGTGAATTCTCACTTCCCCTCCACTGATTTGTGACTGAAATTTCCTGAGCTGTCTTTATTTTTAACAGTCCTCAGTGCATTTTTTTTCCTGTTCTATCCAGTTGCTTGCCTTCATGAACATCTAGCAGATTTTTATATAGCTTATAGAATGTCAAGAAATGCCTCTTTTTATTACCTGTTCTTATTATCCAATGAAAATATTTTTATTATTTTCTGTATTATTACCCCAACTTATAAACCTCAGGCATATTCAGAAGATGAAAAAACCCCTATTGTGAGATGATTGTTTCCCATTTAATTTCATTTCAGCTTTGATTCATTATTCAGAGCATGTAGCTACAAGTAAGGTTGTCACACCACAGAATTTGAAAAAAAATCATTAAATCAATTGAACCTCTTCTGTAAAAGCTTTTTTGTTAGCTTTTGAATTTAAAATGAAAATGTATTCTTTGAAGTGGCTTCTGTTGAAGGAGAGCCTCTTTAATAGAAGCTAAAATATATTTAGGAAAAGATTAAGCATAAGAAAAAGACACATAAGAGCAATGAATGGGGTGTTCTGATATTTAAGTAAATTTGAATACTTATGGTTTTAAACTACTTTACAAAACCAATGTTTGAAATTGTACCTTCCAGCTGTACTAATGAAAGTTTGAATGTCCTGAAATATCCAGAACCTCAAGTTCAACTTGACAGAAACAAATTTGTATATCCATTCATTGCATCTTGTCCCAGAGTCTTTATTTCTCAAATAAATGTCACATTTTAGATGTATCTCCTTCCGGTTAATTGGTCTTGCTATTGATGCTTTTGAAGACATTTTGATATTGTACTATGTGAATATGTAGAAAAGAGTTTTGGAGTTAAAATATACTTATTTTGAAGACTAGATGGTCTTTGATAGTTCTCATCAGTGTCTTTATTATGTTTTTGTAATGCAAAATGATAGTGGGTGGTTGACTGTAGTAATTAAAATACGTCAACTTAATTTTCTTGTTTTAGAAAACAGTATTGATTCTAGGGTATATTTAAGGTCATAGCTTGTATTGAGTTTTACAAACATGCTTCTTAGTTATCTTAGGTGAAAACATTCAGAAAATAAGCTAAATGCAATACATAGTACAGGGGAACCAAGATTTGCATGATTTTCAGGTTATTATATCTTGCGCTCTTTTCTAATTCAGGAATTTTTGCTCTGTGTCTGCTTCTGGCAGTGAGTTTGGTAATCTGGATTTTAAGGGAGGAGACTTTAATGCAGTGTAGTACTGCGGTGTGAAAATCTGTCCATTTTCAAATGTGCACAGGGTACATTGCATAGATGTGTCTTAAACAAATTAATAAATTTGAATGAGGCTTCTTTGCTGAAATTCAATTTCACTTTAATTTCATTCATATTCTTAGGATGGAAAAAACAATACTGTTACTATTTTTTTTATAATGGTTTTGAGTTTTGGAATGTGAGCTGCATTTGTTAATATAAATAATTGGATTTGACTTCTGGCTACTTTTCTTGACACTCATTAATGGTATTATCTTCTTTCAGCAGCAGCTCTCTTACAGCACAAGTATCTTTTTTGAGACAGATTGAGAGATGATCTATTCTGTGGACATCTTCAGCAGAAGATTGCTTGATCAGAGTTCTTAATTAAAATTGCCCAAAGTGTCCCCATTTTTTAAAGAACTAATTGCCTGATTTATGAGTTAGCACCTAAAAATTCCATGGAATTAATAATAGTAATTACAAGATTTGAAAAACTCTAAGCTGCAGGAGGTTTACTTGATAGCTAGTTTTTGCTGGCCCATAATCAGCAATGCATGGATCTATAGCATGCATGGCTTACAGGTTGTGGATTACTCTACGAAGTAAGCCCCACTGGAAATCTGTTACCATGCTTGCATATAACCATTTGAAAGAATATGTTACCTGAAAAATGTGATGGTGTTTATCTTTGTACACTTCTTTTTTTTTTTAACTCAAGCTCTGCTATGCATACACTCTCAGATTTCAATTAACAGTCTTCTATAACTGTATAGCAAACGAAACATGCTGTAGCACTATGTATCCATTTTTACATCTTCCATCCACTTCCCTAGAACTGTCACTATCTTGCACCTGGTTTAAGTCAGCAATTTCTCTGGACAGGTTTTGGGGTTTTTTTTGCTCATCTGTCTCCAAGGTCTGTGCTACTTCTATAGCACATGCTGCACTGACCTGTCTGGAGAAATATCTGTGCATGTGGAGGCTCAGCAGCACATCAGGCAGAAGTAATAGCCCTTCATCTAAGGGCTTTTCACATAGTCCAGCCAGTCTTCACAAAGCAATGTAATAAAATAGTCAAAACAGTAAAAATGCAACTGATGTTTGTTACATGTGATCCTTTCGTTGTTGGGGTGCATCTTGTCTTTGAGCAGAGCAAACCTATAGCTGCCTGGTCATGGCAATGCAGGCTCGCTCACAGTCCTCCATGTAGCAAAGCTTTCTTCCCCACGAATAGCAGTTGCCTAGTTTGCAATTTTTTTTTTTCCTTTATCTTGTGGAATTTAGGGATGAGCACTTTATAGGTATTATGCTGCTTTAAGTGTTATTTGGAGTGAGAGGATAAAGGTTCTTGGAATGCTCATTGCACTTCAAAAGAGTGCAATACATTGAAGGAATGTGGATATTGACTGAAAAAAATAACTTGGACAGGTAAGCACGTTTTACCTTGGAAAAGGAAAGAAAAGGCGTTTTACTCTCATAGAAATTATCCCTCAGGTAAAGTGGCAGTAGGAAAGGGAATGCTTCTTGGTAGCATGAGTAACAAAAGTTTTTCAGGGTGAATAAAAGATCTAAATAATTGAAATACTGAAGAAAATTTGAAATACTGTGAAGGCAATGAGGAAGGAGGGAAAAGGAGGGAACACGTATATGTGACTGCACCCACTGATGGATTCAAAGTTAGTCATCTGTAAGGCACAGATAGCTGAAACAGGTTTTCATAAAGTCAATTAGAAGAGGCAATATGATAATCAGTCCGATAAGAAAGAGAGGAGAACAAGTAAATAGGATTGTGAAGAGAGAAGGCTACTTCTATTTCTGGAATGATGAAACAGTAACTACACATTTTCATAGTTTCTTTTGAACTGTAGTGCTGTAGAATTCATAATGAAGAGAATGTGAAAAGGAAAAAAAGTTTTATTTTTCTTCTTATTTAACTCTTTACTCTCTAAGTCTCAAATCACATTTAAACAAAATAAGTTGATGGATGTATTTCTCCATTTGTCTGCCTTTTGCCAGAGAGAAAAGGAATAAAGTTTTCCTATCTCCTACATGAAGGCATTTAGAACACTACTTAATTAGGAACACTGAGCATTTGGAAGTTGTTTTTCAGAAGTATACTTCAAATTGTCTTTAATTTGATTAAAATTTGCATTTAAAAAATGAAAATAAAATGTAACATTGTTATCTATTCCATCCTGAATGTTCTTCATGCTACTGCATGATACTGTGATCACAATTCAAATTGCATGTTGAATGGGTAGAATTACCTTTTTCCTTTTTTGTGAATGTGATGGTATAAAACACAATAGGCTGTGGTCAAGGGACCTGCATCTGCTGATCTGGAGTTATCTTGTTTGGAACAGTAATGGGAACAGATGTAAGCTTCTTCGCTTGGAATTGCTTGCAGGACCCACTTACCCTTTACTACTGGAGAGCTAGTTGGAGAGTTACTAATTAATACTGAAAATTTATCCTAGAGTGAAATTTTGGTCTTTCTTTATGTGAAGAGTACTCTTACTGATATGTTATGTAGAGACTGATTGGCCTCACAGACTGCTCCATGATAAGACAGCAGCAGAAATACACATTACCTTAGAATGTGCCTTGTTCTTGAATCAGTGAAAGGAAGAGTTGATGAGTAGTGACTGGACTATGTATTTAAACAGAAAGAAGTCATAATGTTGTTGTAGGTGTATGGTGAAAGTAATTCCATTGAGTCACAGTCAGTTGATTTAACTCATCCATGCGAAGTCATATTACTATTCAGAGCCATGATTTGTTTTTAGATGCTTGAATATAAAGTACCTTCCTTAGTGAGGCAGTACTGTGTGTCTTGGCATCAGTAATGCAAAAAAGAGCTATATATTTTGTAGTCAGAACAAAAACCTCAGTATAATTAAAACTCTTAAATAAGCATAGACAGAGAAATTTCCCTGGAGAGTTAATAAAGCCAGTATGCTTTCATAAGCTTTGTGGAAAGAAGGGTAAAGCAGCTACTGACAAAAACCCACTTTAATATTTTTTCCAATTCTGTTGAAGAACGCAAGCCTCATAGAAATTCTTTTTGTGAACCACTAACTTACATACATGGTCAAGTAACATGAAAAACTATTAGGAAATTCAGTCATTCCAGGTAACTGGTAGCCTTGGTTCCTATCTCTTAACTCTTAACTACTTTTCACTTGTCCTTGCAGTTCCCAGTCTCAGTCTTTTTTCTAACCCAGTTGGTTCTACTTCTTTTCACTTGCCTTCAGCTGACTTCAGCAAACTTCTACACTTCAAATCAGGGTGCAAAAACTTTCCGTTAAAGTCAATAAGTCTTTAGGTGTCTCTTTCAGTCTTTATTTGTACCAACTGCACCTAATAGAGTTCTAAGAAACTAATTTTCCTTCACCCTTTATTGCCAATAGTTTAAGCATTTTCTGTCCTTTGCAATGTACATTTGTTCATACTGTCTGGTTCTGGCTTGTGCACATTGCCTGAGCTCTTTTGACTTTGAATGAACTAATTATCTACTGCATCTCAAAACTGTAGTTGCAAGGACAAGAAAATTCATCCAGATGGAAACATTTACAGTACAAGTTGAACTACTAAGAAAATCGGGTAGTAAAAATCTAGGATGTGTCAACTGAGCAAGCAAAGCTTGCAATTTTTTGGATTTATGATAAGGCTAAACCTGGGTGCATTTTCATCCAAATGACAGGGCAGAAAAAAAACAGTCATTGTGATGCAAGATGTTTTTTCATTCACAAAATCTCCTTTGAAGTCATTAATAAGGTGTACACGCCAGCCTCATGGAGAACAAATAGTTAACATTATAATATTGTAGCTTAGCTTTATTATCAGAAGTGATTGAAATATCCTGTCTTGCATTACCTGTTAACAAAGTAGTCTTGTTCATAATGGAGAACATCTTGGCATTTTAAAACGTGAAGAGTTACTTGACAATTTTAAAGACACATAAAATACAATTTCATTGCAACTAACTTGGAGGAACTGAAAAAAAAATATCAGTTTTATCTGATAGAAGGTATGATTAGGGTGTAAATAATGTGTGCTACTTTCTGAGGCTGTAATCCTGCAAAGGGAGACTTCAAAATGGAAAAAACTACCCTGGACTTAAATTTGCCTTTACTGAAAACATGTTTCATTAAAATTTTATATCTCTGAGTTCTAAGGCTCTAGATGTCTAGAGACTGATTCTGCTTTTTTTTTTTTTATGGTGAGAAAGGCAATTTCTGAAGGAAGAGCATGTACAATGTAAATAAGTATGCTGGAATGAACTCTATACTGCCAAACTACTTCTTGAAACTGCTCAACTAATTTCTAAAAATCAGGAGCAGTCATTAGTAACCAGAGGTCCTCTCCTCCCTTTACTAGTTCAATGAAAAGGTAGGTGCTTTCTTAGAATGAAGCAGCTCCAAACTCATGGTTTAGACTCTGTCTAAACTCTGGCTGCCAGGCATATTCCAGAGGATAATGTGTGGACTGAGAGATTTTCTTTTACCTTGTAGATCAGTCCATAATAACCACCAGGACTATTTTCCATACAGAAATGGCTGGCTATTTTTCAAAGTAGTCTGAGGTGACTGGCTGACTGATTCCTAACTAGATATAGTGTAGTTGTCACAACACAAGTATATTCTGAATTATGGAAAAAAATATATAAATTAAGGTTTTGTGCTGTTTGGTGGGGATTTTTTTAATGGATTTGCCGGTTTTAATTTGTAAAATTCAACGTTTTCAGTGTTTTTTGTGTTATGTGGATTATTTTGGTGTACATTTTCCTTTGTGCTGTAGAATCTGTACATTTAAATTTGGTTATGAGATGCTTTGTTTTTGTATTTTAGCACAAGGCATGTCTGCTATTATAGACAATAGTAGTTGTCTAGTTCCAGTATGAATATTTAACTTAGTGTTTAATATACCATTTACAGCTGAGTCAATAGTCTGAATTTTTTCTGATTTCAGTGTTTGGTTTTTATTCCATATACAGCCTGAGCAAGGATGTATGGTTATCTTTTAGAGAGCTAACCGCTCTGGTGGAAGTAGAGAAGTAGAAAAGGCGCAGTTTAATACATGTATTTTGTCAAGAGAAACCTACTGTTTTTTGTGCTTTGTGGACTTTGAACAATCTGAATATTATCTTATTATCTAGTTTCAGGTAGTCATTGCTCTGGCTTGTTAACAGAGAATGTACTTGAAGAGCCAGAAAGAAATCTAGCACAGCTTTAAAAGTGTAAATGGGTGTCTTTTTTTAACAGTGAAATTGGTGAAGATGATTTGGTTTAAGTTCCTGCATATGTGGTTCTCAGATCTGAGCACAAAGGATCTCCACACTTAACCTGTTCTAGAATAACAAGGCGCTGCTACTATTCTTCCTTCTGCTGATATTCTTAATTTTTTATTTTCTTCATTTTTATTTTTCTTTTCCCCAAAGTACACGAGCAAGGCATAATGATATAGTGAGTTTATTATTCAGTAGTTGAGAACTTTTCAATTGTCTTATCCATAAATTTATATTTTCTTTAAAAAAAAAGAGAAAATAAATAAAACCTATTCATTCTTATAGCAGTGTGGATATCCATTCTTCTGCTTTGTCACTTCATGACTGATAGCAGTTCTCTGCTGTTCAGTGATGGTGTAAGGTTTGAAAGAAGGTCAAAAAGTTTGTATCCTTCTTCTACAGAATATAAGGATTACTGGCAGTGTTCTGCAAAGTCCTTTGGTTACATGTCCTCTGTTCTTTTTCTGATTTACTTCTATCAGAAAATGGCCATTTTATGAATGAGAACATGCTTTGCAATACCTGCCAAGTAGCTGGTTTGATTTCTATTTACATTGGAAGTGCTTACTTGTCTTCTCATTTCTTACAATGGTGCAGAATTAAGTTGAAAAACAATTGTAAAAGCAGACTGCAAGTATAATTTAAATATTGTCACTATTCAGACTTTCAGACTTGCTAGGAATTTGAATTATTCTGTAAAATATCAGTCTGATCTGAGATTTTTTATTTTCCCTGTTTTATCTAAGATGTTTAATTGGGTGAATTTTGCTAATGAGTAGAGCCACACATTAGCCGTATGGATTTTTGTTTTGCTTTCTAAAAATCTGGGGGTTTAGAAAACCTGGCATTCTGTTTATTCCTTTGAAGAATTCTCTGTACTTAACTTTGTAAAGAATTGCCATAACTTCAAAATTTTGGGTTTGATTAGTTTGTAGAAACTGTTGAAGAAAGAACATTTAGCACCATGCGGATGGGGTCTGAAATGGATCTTGAAAACTACCAAACTGCTTTAGAGGAAGTACTCACGTGGCTTCTCTCTGCAGAAGATTCATTACAAGCACAAGGAGAAATATCCAATGATGTAGAAGTTGTTAAAGAACAATTTCACACCCATGAGGTATGCTTTTATACTAATTTTTCAGTAGGCATTTATCTGCTTGTAACTCATAATAAGGCAAATACAAAACAAAGGTATTTGTACTTTATTTTTATCCATTTTCTTGGTTTTAATTTTGATTTGGACAATTTTATGTAATACTGGAGACTGTGCCCTATGCAAGAAGCGAACATGTTAATTGCTGTTTTGTGTTACAAGCTTTTGACAGGTTGAAAAAAAAAAAAAAGGCAAAGTTGAAGAGCAGATTTGGAAAGCAGTGGCTACAAAGTGTGCTCTATGCTTCCAGTAAATCAAACAGGAATATATTTTTATTGTCAGGGGTTTATGATGGAATTAACAGCTCATCAAGGACGTGTTGGCAATGTTTTACAAGTTGGAAGTCAGCTTCTAACATCTGGAAAACTTTCAGTTGATGAAGAAAATGAAATCCAAGAACAAATGAATCTGCTTAATTCTCGATGGGAAACTCTCAGGGTAGCAAGTATGGAAAAACAAAGCAAGTAAGTAATATGACAGGTGAAGTATTATATATGGAAAGGATTTTTCTTAATCTGAGGAGTCACAGGAGTGGTGACTTTTAAATATGCGTGCTGTTTTGAGATTGGAAGCCACACAAATCAGCAGCCATCAACAACCTGGACACTAATGTTTTAACCAGAATTTATATAAGCTACTTCACTTTCTTCTGATAGTTGTAAGAACTATCACACAGTATTTAGGTACAAAGGAAACGAAACTTTTCTGAGGTGCAAAAGGAAAAGAGAAACACATCTTTAGTACCTGTAAACTTTGATCTCATAAAAAAAATTAGTTTTCTAGGAAATGCTGTCAAGATTTTCTTAAGGTCAAATATGTTATTCATAAAAGGGTAAATCATATACTTTAAAGTAGACAAACAATTCATTCATTACTCACATTTTAACTTACGTAGGACCTTCTATTTAAGAAGCCCCATACAGATATGAGATTGGGATTGTACCACTGCGGAATAATTTGGTTTTTTTGAATGATACAGAGTGGTTCATGGTGCTTGATGGAAAAGTGAAATACTTACAATATGTACTGAATACATATTCAAGTAATTCAATGCATTTTCAGGTCATATGAAATAAATGGAAGACACAAACTGATAACAGCTTTATAGAGGATGTTGTGCTACTGTTCATTTCCTACACAAAATAAATCTGTGATAAGCTCACTGAAATTTGGGTTAGGACGAGATAATTTCCCAGGAGTGATCCTTAGATGCATCTACTTTTGTCCTGTTGGTTCAAACTACTGTATTTGTAGCTCCAGCTGAAGGGTTATGAATAGCTTTCACATCTCAGTATAATATATTTTTTCTTTATTATACACTATTTAAAATCTCAGAATCTGTCTTCTACTTCAGCTTAAACCATAGTCTTCTGAGCACATTGCTATAATCTGGTCTTTAAGTCAAAAGTGACTTATTTATCCAGAGGTGGTTTTTGTGAAAATGAGAACAGGAAGTGTCTTCATCCTCAGCTGCAGTAATAATAGCATCTGTAAAAAGAGATGACACATTTTATAACTCGGGGAAAGCAAAAGTATGCAATTAATAAAAGGGAGGAGAAAGATATAATGATAAATGTTATTATAATGGTGAAAGGGTCTTATGGGAGGTGATTTAGGAGGTTAGAATATCAGGAAATCTGAAATTGAGCAACAATACACAGCCACTGCATAAAACAAGTCAAGTTGGATTTCCCATGTATTCACTACGTCTTTCAAAGTGCAATCTAGTAATAAAGTACAAGCAAGCAATAAATAAGCATCCTGAAGAAAATCATTTCGTTTCCTCCTCCTGCCCTTCCAAATATGCTTCTCTGCAGAAAAGCATTTCAGAAAGATAAATAAACCACTGGAGAGGAAAACTTAATGTAATTTACCACTTTCCTTGTGGAGAATTCTGCAACTATTGAAGTAACTTCAATGAAAAAGTATTTTGTATTTGAAACTTATGAGAGCCATACCATAAACAAAGATTATAATCTCCTGAAGGAGCCTTTAAGAGACCAGCTAGCAGAAATTTTGATCTTCTGAATAGCTCTAATAGACATACAACTAGTAGCCAAAATTCTAGCAAACAGCATATTATGTGAAATACTCAGTTTCTAAAAATAAAAAAAATATTTCAGAACAGTTTGCTGTTTCAAAACATTTTCAGAAACTGTTTCAATGGGTTATCCATTACCTGTTTGAAGCTGGTTTTTTTTGGGATATAGCTTCATGAAAATCAGTTTACAGAATATGGGGCAGATATTTCTCCTTGTGATTTTTTTCAAGTATAAATTGAAATTACCCTTGTTTTGTTTTACAGTTTACATAAAATCCTAATGGATCTTCAGAATCAGCAGCTAGCCCAGTTAGCCGACTGGTTGACAAAGACAGAGGAAAGGACAAAGAAAATCGACTTGGAGCCTTTAGGTCCAGATCTAGAAGACCTTAAGCGTCAAGTAGAAGAGCATAAGGTACACTATAGTAGGCTTCCAAAGGCATAAAAAACAGTTTGAGTTTTGGACATTTTAAAATCCCTGTTCCTTCTACTAGAATGTACCAAAGAAATACAGAATCTTGACTTGACATTGATAGATTTATAATTTAACAAGTTGTTGTAGAGTTATGCTATCACACCTCATTACTTTTATCCTTATGTAAAAAAATTACTTTTAAAATATAAGTAACAAACTTGAATATGTGAGGAACTGTAACTGTATATTCTTTATTACCCAGTACAATAAGAACATATCCGATTTTTTTAATATCTATGGCTTTTTCTTTGCATGTTGTTCGCTCTTTTTTTTTTTTGAATGCTGTGGTAGCAATGATGCAGTAGTCATAATTAGACTGCATGTTCTTGTTAGAACTCCTAAGAATCTGAATGTTTAACTGAGAGCATTATGAATTTGACTCCAGTTTCTAAGCCTAGAAAAGACTTTTATTTAGTAATGTATTTAGTCAGTGGAAAATAATAAATTAATGAATGGAGTATAGGAGATAATTTGGGCAATTTTTTAATATTCTATGATGATTTCTTTTTAATTGTAAGAATTAATAAAGGGATAATAATTTATGTAATAGCTTTGTTTAATTTACTGGATTAAATTGCCCAACTTCATATTAATTTAGATTTAAAAATGTAGTTATATACGTATCTGTTACACATTGTGATAATAGGGAAACACAGAAAAGTACAGAGACCAGAGATGATTTATGAGGTCATGGAGATTTACTGTGATAGTCTCTTAATGTTTTTACATGAGTGGTTCAAAGCCATTCAATTCCATAGTATCTTGAGAGATTTTAAAATTTCTTACTTGTTGGCCTGTGTCAGAGCTAGTCCAGCTTTTAAAGGGCAGATTGTCCTGAAAAAATAATTCAAAAGCTGCAAAAGACTGCTTGCTCCTGTGTTAAAGGTGATCTTTCTGCATTTTGATTAAGGGTCGCTACTGAAGAAGAGTACAAATTCTATGCCTACTGCTGCTGTTTGTGATTTCCCTGTGTGGAAACAATGCATTTCAGTATTTGAGTTTGCTAGTGAGGCGTATATTCTGACATTAGTTTTTCTTTGTTAAAAAGGAAAGCAGGTAATTATGAAATGCTAATTGGAAGAAGGAAATGGTGAAAATGGGAAGATTTTGAATGCGTGATTATTGAGGGTTAAATAACTTCATTCCTCTTTTTGGGCATTTTATTTATGCAATGTCTTTATGCTTTTTATTTCTAATACTGAGAAATATGGGCAATTAGCTTGTCTTTAGACTTCTTAGTGATGATGTACATGAATATATATGTCTCACATACTAGTTCTTAATTTTTAATGCCATGATTTAGGTAACAACTTCTATTTATCTGTATTACTTTTCCAAACCAATTTTCTGTCCAAGGGAAAATTTAGGTGATAAGTGGGGAAGAAAATGCTTGAATTTTTAACTCTAATTAAAATTCGATTAATGTAGTTTGTCTTACCCATAAGTCAAACAACTGTGTTTTTCTTTCATTTATTGTGTGAATTTCAGGTAACTTATTATATTATATATTATATTATATACTTATTGTATACAGTAAAGATAGCTTTTATAACAAGGGTTGAAGCAATCAAACTTTATTATCACAGTTATTGCTTCATTATTAAATAATCAAACAAAAAAAAAAGAAGCAAAAAAAATGCCCCCTCTGATTTTTATTATTCTCATATGACTCTGGACATCTTAGAAAAGATGTAGAAATTGTCAGGAGGAACCAGAAGTTAGAACATACAAAAGGCAAAGATGATTTCAAATCAAATAAGTTTCAGCTAAGGTGATAGGTTTGGTTTGTTGTCATTGTGTCTGCCTCTCCTCTTTGACTTCTTCATTTTTATTTACTTTCCTTGTCTTTTCATTAGTAAGTACTTCTCACTGTATTTATTTAATATCATCTGTCCCCCCCGTGACTTACCACTTCCATACATCTGACTTCTTTTATTATACATTTTTCTCAATGATGCCTGACAACACTGATCTGGAGTTCTTGTGACTAGTAACACTTTGATTTTCTTGCTGGGTCATATAGTAAAAAAATGTTACTCAGTCATGTATACTGGGTTAGGTACCCACCGCTGAGACCAGAAAGAGCACACTGTGTTCTTTCCAGCATGCTATGAAGCTCAGTAATATGTGGGTAATATCTTGATAGTACAGAAAATTTTCAAAGCTGACTGGAATGGAAGTGAAGATTTTATATCATTAGCAAGGTACAAAGTTCTGGTTAAAAAATAGGCAATTCATTTTGGACTAACAGTCAGGCATATCACCAAAGGACTATTGATCTTTGCATCAATATTTTGTCTACTGTTGCAAGTATCCTTTCTTTCTAATTTTCTAAAGGGAGAAGACTGCTTTTTGTTAAAAATTTCAGGGCTAGTGAGCTGTCTGAGCAGTGTAATATATTGGAAATTATATAATGTGCTTTTAATTGCATTTCTTATTGCAAATTATGTTGTCATACAACTTACGTTTTATTTTTCTAGTTTCATTAACATTCAAAAAAAAAAAGTCTAAGCTGTGTAGATATTTGAAGATATTCAGAAACAATGTAAAACTTTTAGTATTAGGATTTATGGTACTTGAAATAAATTGTGAAGGTAAAAAAAGACACTTCCTAACTGTTCAGATATCAGTGTGGATTTGTCTTTTTGTACTTGAAGAACTGATATAATTATGTTTATTTACTTTGAAGTAGATTGTAAGAGTTGCACAAGCTCACAAGCTGTTACTCAACAGATAGAAGTTAAAAGAACTGTGGAGTTTTATGAGTTTCTGCTGTTGCTTTATCCACATACCAAAATCTGTATCTGTCTGTTCCTGAAAATTTACTGTCTGTAGAAGGTTGGTAGAACTTGTTAGAAACTTTAATTTGAATTATTTGATCAAAGCATGCTGCGGTCTTGAGGTTGACCTCAGTAATTTCCTGTTTCAACAATCTCCTACATGCAAACATTGTCGCCAGTGAATTTTATGTTAAAAATAAAAACTTGGATTCTAAAGAATAAGCCTTTTTCTCAGGGCCAATTGAATCTGTCCGAAGATTAGAAAATGACTCAACTTTCTAGTTCGATCAATTCCTTGACTTCTCAAGTGTTTCATACTTGGTGTGAGTCTCCCACTTCAAAAGTGTCCTCTACTCCAGCAGTTTCAGAGAGCATTACTAACTCTTGCTTTGTACTGAGATAACATCCTTCAAATACACAGAAATCAGGAAATAAAAGTAACTTTCTCCTTGGCTTAGATGGCACTGTTTTTATTGTTATATAGCTAAAAGAGGGGATTGAACCTGGGTGAAGCAAGCTGTGTTATATGGTCTGATCTATAAGTACTCTTCCTCCTCTTTTTTGATCAAGTGCTGGATCATAAAATGTTTAGAAGTTGGAATTCCAGGAATGTCTCTAACAGTTTTGTGTGCTACACACTGCTTGAGAGTTGCTCAATAGTCTATCTCTTTTAAGCAAATGATAATCACAGGCATGAAAGTCAGAAAAAGGAGAATTCTTATGAATAAATTGCCTCAAAGGGTATGTCCATGAAGGAAGTAAAACTTTGAAATGTGTTAGGGTAATGACTTTATGCCTGAAAAACGCAGTCTCTGAATTCCTTTCCTGTTGCATTATATTTTATTGAAATATTTTGAGATATTTTACCAAAATGGTATAAAATGAGGTTATTATTTATGCCCAAATGAATTACTTTACTTGAAAAAGAAGCAGAATAATTGTTGTACTGAAATTCAAAATAGTTTGTAATACAGGCAAGATTTCCACTGGGACATAGCATATGTTGTTAGCCATGTTATTTTTCAGACTATAACTATCCTAATATACATGCATTCGAATCACTGCAATGCACTGTGCTGAAATATTGAGGGCAAAATCCAGAAATTTGGTTTCACATTTCCATTGGTTTAAAGCTAGTTACAGATACCTAAAAAGTGTGTCATGCAGGGTGCTCTCCTGGTTTGATTTTTCTTTGAGGAGTGTGATGGATTTCTTTCAGGTTTTATCTAGGAAATATAACATGGAGCCTAGTACTGTAAAAAAGTGGTTAATTATTGAGAGTTAAAAATGTCCATTTGATTGATTGTACACCTACATAAAGCTGGAGATAGGAAACAAAAATTATGGAAAGAAGGTGTCAGTTGCTTCAAAGTTTCAGTATCAACAGTTCAGCTCCTCCTCTTTTTTCTTCGTCACCTGTCCTCTTGCTGCACCTCAGCAAAGCATAGAGCAACTAGTTGTGGCTGCTCATTTCTCTGGAGTCTGACTGGAGCTGTGCAGGTTTTGGTTTTATCAAATGAGAGGGAAGAAAGAAGAGACACTGGAAGCCATCAAAGGACTGTTGATAAAGTTTACAGTGTCTCAGATTTTCTATTTAGTTTTTGTGCTATAAACCATCATCTGAAAAGATGATGGTCTGGACTTCCCTTTGCAATTCTCTGCAAACAGTAAGGAGGGAAGGAACATTCAAATAAATTTATTATATGAAGCCTGGAGAATTGTGGAAGGATCAGAGAAATGAGAATAGCTGTAGAATTTTGGCAACATTAGGAGTTACTCAAATGTCAATTCGTGAAGATTTAAGAGTTTGTTTGCTATTAGTGATTTACTGCTTTTCCACAAAATATTGTCCCCAGTTTTATAGCACCTTTACTATGAGGCATTCTGAAATGATAGTGCCTCTCTCCCTTTGTTTCCTGGTTTTCACATTAAGTAGAACAAGGGTGCTGCATGTGTTTCCTAATCTTGAGTCATCTTATGGGTGGCATTATTCTATGTTATTAAAGTTGTGGGAGCGTGTAGCTGAAGACAGTATAAAATTGTTTTTATAAATTCTGCAAAATTTTAATATATTAATATGAAATACAAAATCCAGCACATACTTAAAATTTGCCAGCAGTTGTTATATATACATGCTATGATATTGTCTCTAAGTCAATGACATTGACTCAACAAATGCTATGTCAAGACAAATTTTGAGTCAGAAATTTGCATCAGAAGTAAAGACTTTTTAGTGAGCTTTTATTTTTTTAATGAATGGAAAACTGCCCAATAGGTTTATGTTAATATATATACGGTAAGGTAACAAAATCAGTTTAAATGACTTAGTACTGACAGCAATAGGAGGAGAAAGTTCTCACAGTTGATTAGTTACACACGTTAATAAGTCAATGGGACTTCAAACACGCAGCAGTTTCTTACTTTGGAATGCATTTTTCTAACACATAGGCATTTCAAGAAGATTTGGAACAGGAACAAGTCAAGGTGAATTCTCTAACGCATATGGTAGTGGTGGTGGATGAAAACAGTGGAGATAGAGCTACTGCCGCACTGGAAGAGCAGCTTCAGGTAAGACTAATCCTATGTATATCAGAGAAAAAGCCAGCAGGGGCCCTAAGTGTTAATAAGGATGTAGAAGAATTACATTGAATGTATCCATGGAGATAATTCTGAAGATGATCTTAAATATTTCTGTAGGGCATGGAGAAATGCATCTATTATGGAGGAAAAAATACCAAATGTCTGAGAGCAGCTTTCTATTTAATTTATGATTCCTTCAGTATCAACCTATTTTGTTTATCCAAGGACAAGTGTTTTTCTTTAATTTCTTAACTGCATTTCATTATTCCCAGCAGAAGTAACACAATTCTCTGTTGCAGTTAAGGAGAAGGTTCTTTCATTTAGGAATCTACACAATTCAGCAGAATGAGAGTTACTGAGAATAGATAACTTTTTCTGCTGATTGGAAACTTTTGCTATCAGTGGAGTTTTGGTAACACTAATTATTATCCACTGCCATGCTTAAAGGTGCATTCTTTTTAATTTATGCACAGTGTCTGTGTCTTTCAATAGCTGATCCCACTGATCCCACAATATTGAAATGAGAATTTTATTAAATAAGGAAAAAACTGTTAGTGAATGTCTACAGGAACATGTTTTTTCTAGAAAAGGAATGGTTATCAAGAAATATTAAGAATGTGCTGTTTCTTCTAAAGTTCTTTTTTTGCAGAGTCATAATTTCTTTCCCTTTGATGTCTTCGGGACAAACTTCCTGGAGAATGCAGGAAATTATCTCAAGTCTCTCCTTAGTTTCATTTGTCTGTTTACATATTCTCTGTAGTATACATGTTGTTTTGCATTGTTTTTTCATTTAGGATTCTTATGACAAAGCTTCCTGGAGTACTGGATTTAGAAGTTATTAGCAACATCATTGCAGTCCAAACCTGTTCTGGATTACATTTTAATTCAAAAGCTGAACAAAACCAGACAAAAATTACCATATTCTCTATTCTTCTCAATATGGCTACTTGATTATCCTTAGAAGTGACATCTTTGAGATAAATTAATGAAAAAGATAGCAGCTAAGATGTCCTGAAAATTGTCAAATACTAGCTTTTGTTGTAAAAAAAGTTTCATATTTAATTTTTGTCTTAAAAAATTGCTCATACTGTATTATTTATATTGCAATGCTCTTGTAACTTCCAAATGACCTGAAATGGATAATTAATGGTGAGTTACATTGATCGAAATATAGGATTATCCTGTGTTTGGAAGTAAGATCTCCTGAGTCACTCCCAGAGTACTTTACTTTCATTTTTTCTGAATTGCCTAAAGAAAATTAGAAGTTTTCTGGGTTTTGAATCATTAAAACCCTAGGTTTCTTTAGAGAAACTGTCAATACGTTCACCTGCAAGGTATAGCTGTTGCACGGATAGGTGTGCTGTCTAGAATCTAACTAATTTGGGTCCCAGTACCAGTAAGCAATTTGGAATTTAGCATGTGTAGTACCTATTTGGCTAAGATGCTGAGCACTATTTCTTTAAAAATGTCTCTTTTCATTATTGCAACTTTTTTGTTACTCAGTGAGCACAATCCAGCCAAGGTAAAAATCAACCTCTACTGATCTATGAATTCTTACTTACACACAGTTCTAATGCTTAAGATTAATTTAAAAGTATCTGCTCAAAACAGTGTTAACCTTACAGAATTCCTGCTAACTCCTTGTGTTCAGTTCAGTGGAATAATTAATGCCCTCACAAGCACGTAGTTCTAGAAGCTAAAATAAAATAAACCAGGAAAGTATTTTGTATGTTGGAGGAAGAAAGATGAAGTACATAGGAAAATATTCTATCAGGGTATTATTTTATGCTGTCAAGCAGTAGGTTCTTGCAAAGAACTAGGCTTGTTGTAAAGCATGATGATAAGAGGGTCAGTTATTTGAGATATTTGATATGTACTGCGCTTCCTGAATAAGATGTACAACTGAGATTTTTTAATGGTGTGAAAAATGACATTTGGATCTAGTGTCACATCTACAGAACATTGAAGAGGATATCAGGCAATACAGCTGCATGCTTCTATTATTCTGGTTACAAAGGTACCTCCTTGTATCTCCTGTGAAACTCCTGTGGCTGTCCCATGTTGAAATTCACCCTGAAATAGAACTTAGACATTACTTTTATCTGTTAAAGAAGTAATAATGATAAGTGGAATCCAATGGAAATAGACCGCATATAATGGAAAATTCACCTGTTATTGAGATCAATAGTAGCTATTACTGTCATTGAGAAAGTATATTCCTTGAAAAGGTGCCAGAAAGGCAGTTTCTGATGCTTGTGTACCCTTCAGTACAGGCTTGCTCTGATCAAAGCACAGGGTATGGCGAAACGGTCTGTTCCCTACTTGGATCACAAAGTCAAATCGAAGAATCTGAAAGAAAATTCCAATAATCCTGTTTTTATGGAAGTCATAGAATATGTATAAGTATTAGAGGTTTTAATAGAAATGAAATGCAGATACAAACCTTTGGGTTTTAGTATTTTAGGGACACATGAGAAGTTTTATGCTTTTATGCTAGGAGAGTTGAGTTACCACAGTCTACTGACTATCCTAGCAAAATGCTACCTCTCCTTTTTTGAGTGTATAGAAAGATTGTGTGGATTTTATTTTTCTTTCTCTTTCATGTCCCTTGCAAAGTGAATATGTGGTCAGGAAATGCTATGTGTTGGCAGGCCACATCCACTAGAACATTTGACATTGATCATTTGCACAATGGAGCAAAAGGGAGCAAAGTTCAAAGCTTGATTATGTTCCTGCCAGTCTGGCTTTTAAAAGTAGAGTGAAACAAGACCATACGCTATCAGACAAAAAAGCTTAAGGCCTGAGTGAGATACTGATCAGGATCAGATTTGAATGAAACTGAACAGTTACTGTTATGTAATAGTCAAGGCTCTGTTTTCAAAGCATTCTGCAGTTCAGTCAGGCCTTTCTTCTTGAAAAGGATTGATATGGTGATTCCTTAAATATTTTTGTGTATGTAAAGATATATATGTATTTAATGCATATATTTATACATATGCCCATATAAAAATTTTAAAGGAAAAAACGTTACATGTACAGGTCTTGAAACTCTCAACAGGATGATGAGAATCTATACTGGCTTCAAACAAACATTGTAAAAGGCCTTAAGATTTATTACATATGCAAAAAACCAATAAAAGATAACTTTCTAAGAGACAGTTAATAACAAAGAAGCCAGAAGTGTCCCCTGAAACAAATTATCCATAGCTTAGTTAATGTTGCTTAGAAAAATAACAGCAAACACCATTATAATGCTTCTCTTACAAGTAGCTGGGGCCTAAGGGGTAGTCTGGATGATTACAGCTAGCCTAGGTGAGTGTGAATATTAAGACTGCTTGTAACTAACACTGACAGGTCACACGTGTGTGATGTGTTCTGAGGCTCTATTTATGTTGCTACAGAGAACTGACTCCTAGATCCCATTAGACTCAATCCTGAGCCTTATCAAAAAGGCAACTGCTGAGCAAGACTCAAATCTGTATTTAGTCCTGCAAAATCAGAGGTTTACACTAGCAAATCTTTTGCAGTAGACTGACTCTCACGGGAAAATATGGGCAATTATCTTCAGCTGAGAGAAATGGCTGCATAACATACAGAAGCCATGAAGGCAGGAAATTTTTTTCTCTAATTATACCCAGCAGACAATATGTCCCTTAAGGACTCTTCTGAGCTCACTCAACTTAAAACCCTCCTCAGGCTTCAGTTTTTGGGGTCTGTGCTGGAAAGAGATCTGCATTAATTGTATCAAATGCTTCTTGATGGCCTTTACCCTGCTGAGGGAAGGGAGCTGAGAGTGTAATTTACACTGTATATTATATATTCATATTATTCAGAGCACTGTCCTTTGATCGAATATGATATATGAGTAGTACTTGTAAAAATATGTCAAAATAAATGAGGGATGTTAAAAAACTAAACACACTGCTTATTGGTTCATGAGGGAAATTCTGTGAATATTCTAGACATTTTTTAAGAATTAATTTTGCATATAGACAAAGCTGGTTTTATGCTGTTGTTACGCATAACTTTAAGGGGTAGATATCTGTACTTTGTTAGAAAAACATCTTTCAAAAACTCTTTGGTATTAGTTGCAGACTTGAGATAAATTATTCCACATTTTATACATTCACTGCACTGTTCCCAAGGGTTGCTGGTTTTACTCATTTTCTCCTGTTCTTATGTTTCCTTACTTTGACCTTTTTACAGACTAAGAATATTTTATCTTCTGCTTTTTGTAGTTATAAAGAATATACTTTCAGAGTCCTCTCAATACAGAAAAGTTCCTTTTGCATGTAGATTTCTTTGAAAATGTCAGATAGGGCTGTAGAAAGAGACATTTCAGAGAAGCAGAAAGGCATTTTACTTCATTGGTATGGATTCAGTCAGCTTCTCTGTAAGACTTGTTTTCCTAAGTGTTGGGACAAAACCAGGACAGCAATGAAATATAATATGCTGACACATATGGAGAAATTAACTAGCCAAGAACATGTGTGACACACCTGTGTATGTCCTTGTTGCTATTGCTGTCACAGACAGGAAAAGGACAGTTCTGTACCAATGACCAGGACATTCAGAATGTGTGATTACTTGATTTCTGGGTGATTAAGTATGGCATGTATTCACATGGAACTTCCCTCAATTTACAAATTATATTTTCTACAGGAAATGTAAAGTTTATGGAAGTTCATTAGTTCCTTTTTAGAGTCTTTTCTTGTTAAAAGTCTTGTATTTTTTCTTATACTAGAATTCAAAGCTTCAGGAAGCTGCAAGCTATTGGATAAATTTGTCCAGTGTAGGTTTTTCTGGTCTGCACCTGTATTGCCAAAAGAAATATGTCTGGTCATGAGAAGATTTTTTTTCAAACAAAGTTGATCGAAATCAGAGATGCCAAAATCTTGGACATGGTTTATTAAATCCTTCAGTAAAAACTGCAATTGTACATTTAAAATGACATAATTAGTATCTATTAATGTTAAGCATAAATCAGCCACCGAACCAACTACATGATTTGCCTCACCATCTGTATGTATAGAATTTTAGATACTAAGAGATTTTTCACCTCTGATAGTGGGAAGAAAGGACATATTGACAAGATGAGCTACTTAACTTGGGCCTTATTAAAGAATAGAAAGAAGCTGCTTCATTGAATCATATACAGTTTTCTTGAGAGGTTAAATAATAGTAATTATCTCCAATTACAAGAATTAATCAGAAGGAATCTCAGACCACGGTTCACATTTAAAGTATTTGAGTGAAGAAGGATATGATTTTTGTACTAGTCATCAGCAAGCAGAGCAGTCAAGGTAAAAAAGTCTTAGTGAAAATAAAAAAGCTGAATGAGTGCTAGATTTTTCAGATCTGGTGAGTTATTTTATGGGGTTGGAAGAAGGAAAGATTGAGACTGTCTTGAGCTAAGCTGGAAATTAAATCAGATTTAGGACAAATGAAAATATAATTAAAATTGTAATTATAATTTGAAAATTTTCAAATAAAATAATAAAAATACAGATTTTGGAGAAAAGACATTAATTGTGTATGCAGTATGCATACTGTTTTAAAAAAACTGCTTATGAAATATTAAATGTTTTCAAATAGGAAAAAAGTAGATATAAAAAAGAAAACTTGGATTAGCTTACTGAGAAAGGTTTTCTTCACTTCTCTGCAGGCAATTTGTTAATTTTATTTAATGATGAATGGGTAAAATAGATTGTGCTTGTTTTCCTGATGAGTTGAGTGAACAGATTTTTCACTGTATTTTTAATACTAATATTGAAATTATGATATGGTGTAAGAGCTTTCATCCTGTTTTTCCTGTCTCTCTCATATGCTCAAATTGGCAAGATCAAGATCTTTTTCTTTAGTGAAATTTTCATCTCTTAAGCCTAAAGGAAATATCTGTAGGTATTTTAATAAACCATTTAAAATTATCACTGTTCATTTGAAACTATACAGCCCTCCAAGAAGGCCCTAAGACTTCTAAAGTGCCTGAAGTGAAATAAGTCTGTTCACAGCATAAAAAAATGTTGACTCTTACATCACATTAATCATTACATCACATAGTAGCAAATAGAAAGTAAAACAAGAGAGAGCAGCTGGTGATTTTTATGCATGTTTGCAGTTCAGCAGACTTCTGAAAGAATTAGGATTTAACTACTGCTTGCTGATGCAGAAATACATCAGTGTCTTCTCCGCTGTAATTTTATTGCATGTTGCATGAACAGGATGAAATATACTGTTAAATTTATTTAAGATGTAAAATTCCTTATAGTATGTACTGTAAGTGCTTAAACGTAAGCTTTCCTTTAGCAATATTTGTTAAACTGGTCAGTGTATGCGGTATAGAGTCAGTATTCATAAGTTTTCAGACAGATAAAAATTTTTAATCACCAGAAAAATCTTTAAATCCTGGTAGAAAACAGAATTAGAAAATGGATTTGGAATTTTAATCCCTTTATTTTCAAAATGCACCATTTGGGTGTTAATTTTTGCTAAAACTTAATTATAATCCCTGTGAAAAATATACCAAGTGCAAAAAAAATAGATGCATCACGTATCTCAAGTTGGAAGGAACCTACAGAGATCACTGAATTAATTAATAAATACATTTGAAGTAAGTAAGAAATTATTTCTCCTTTTATCCAGATGTAATTTTGAAGGATCTGAAAATATAAGGAAGCAATAGTAAATAATGTCTGTACATTAATTAGCATTAAAATTCTCACTTTTTGTCTCTAGTGCTTTTCCTGTTCTTTCTATTTTGGTTTTATTTCAAATGGTGATGAGGTCCATTTCACTATGACATGCAATGTATTTTAAGGGCTTAGGATGGTAAAAAGTGAATTACAGAAGGTTCTTCACAGAACTTTTTAATGCAGTAGGATAATTTTATTGCCTTGCTTTTAAAAAAAAGTAAACCTGTACTGTGTGTTTCTTTCAAGCACTTTGGAAAACGGTGGGCAATCATTTGCAGATGGACAGAAGACCGATGGATCCTTCTGCAAGATATTCTTCGTAAATGGCAGCACTTTGCAGAAGAGCAGGTGAGTGGTTTCAGAAGTTATAAATAAGAATGTTATTCAAAAATTGCACTAGAAAAGACCCAACTGAAGTCTCTATTCTCTCCTGTATAATTTTCTTTCAGTGCCTTTTTGATGCATGGCTTACTGAAAAAGAGGATGCTGTGAGCAAAATTCATACAACTGGATTAAAAGACCAAAATGAAGTGCTGGATAATCTGCATCAATTAGCTGTATGTATTTTTCATTTTCCTATGTTGTGTCCAACTCTCTTATTCATACTTCTGAGTACAGGTGGATCTATCCTATTCTCAGGCAACATGGTTCAACAAAACAGCTGCAATAGATGGCAACCACAGCACTCAACTTGTTGCCTTGATCTCTAATTCTTGCCCATAAGCTTTCAACCTGCTCATGGCTATTCTTCAGAGATAGCTATTCACACTCTATCTCCTTCATGATGTAGAATGCAGCTGCTTCATCTCTCCTTCCTTACCTGTCCTGTCTGAACAGCCTGTAGCCATTAACCACACTCCAGTTACGGGATTCATTCCACCTAGTTTCAGTAATGCTGACTAGATCATAGCTTTCTAGCAACATGATGGCAGTTTGTTGTCAATATTGCGTGCGTTGCTGCAGAGAAACTTCAACTGGAGTGTCAGCTGTGTCTCCTTCTTAGAGAAACATCCCTTAGTTAATTTGAGCTGTGTTTCTCTTTTAGCTCTTACTACCTTAGGAGCTACTGTCCAATCTCTTTCAGACTAGTTGTAATGCAGGGTAGCAAGCACATCTCAGAGCAGCAGGCTGATGATCCTTGCTAGCATCCTAACCCTCTTACTAGCTTTACTAGCTCATGAACAAAGACGCTCTTCCAGCTTTTGCAGAGATGTATCCCATGTGATGCACCAGGCCATCCCATAATTGAAAAATTCTTCAGAAAAACTCTGCTATGCATCATTTTTATGGAGGGTACATAAAATTGAGAAGCCTAGAAAGATGCATCGCCTGTAGAGGTAGAAAATCTTTATCCTCATGTGTACCGTATTTTTATTTTAAAAAAATTAAGATACTTATTGCTTGCTTGGTTGTTAAGTTTCTAACCATCTTGCAGGTGGCCCACAATTAGTGATAAATGTCCCAGTTGTCTCATGGAATGACTAGAAAGTTAGTACTTGTGGATATTCTTTTTACAAAAATCCAAGGCACCAAGATATGGTTGTCATCGTAATCTTAAGAAACTGTGTTTTTTGTTTTTCCTTCCTTTTTAAGTAACAATTTAAGGTATAGTAAAGTTATATATTTAGAAGTGCACAATTGGATTTTAATTAAATATTTACTTATATCTAAGTCAATTTGTTTGTAAAGGCAAAGAACTTATCATGTACTCAGTTGTCTCATGCTTCTTGGAAATACTTGCAATCTAATGGGCAAGCAATCTTGAAATTGACTTCAAGCCAAGCCAGGGTTTTATTAATGCATAATGAATTAGAGACAACTCAGGATGCTTTACAGTATTTGCATGGGGAAAACTTATGAGAAAAAAATAATTTTTATTCAATGAATTTTTACTTGTGGATTTCAGCAAGTTGATGGATGAAATAAGAACTGGGGTTCAAATGTTAATCATAGTTTGTAAGTAAGCAAACTATAAATGCTTGCAAAATATTAAGGGTTACACCAGTTTTGGTACCTTTCAGAATCCCTTGAAATATGATTTTAATAGGGAAATACTTTCTTTTAGTTGTATTTTTGTAAATTTGGTTAATGAAATAAATGCACACTTTTATGAATTTAATTATATTGCCAATTATGTTAAGTGTTACTCTCAGAAAAGCATTGACAATCTTTCATGAAACTCAATACCTAAACAGCAGAATAAGTGATTTTTACATCCCCCTGAATCTCAACAAGGATTATGACATTCTTGATAGAGCAAACAAAGTTTATTAATAGCAACTTAGGTTTTTTTACATATTAATAACTTTGCTGTTTGGAGAAATAGCTGATTTGCAATGCAATTGATGTTTAAATGTTGATGGTTTGCAGGAGATACACCTCCTCTTTAGTCTCTTAAATTTCAGCATAAAAATATTTTCTACTTTTGGAATTCCTCTGTTGAATTTCTGATGTAGTAGCTGTCATCTCCAAGCTCCAGTGAGTATGTGTTTTTACCTTCACACAATGCCAAATTGTCAGGAGTTTTGTGATGAAGAGTTACTAATTTAGTCTTCTCTAACTCAAAGAGAATTTGTATTAGTGCATTACTCACATGAAAAATCTTACCAGGAAATATATTCTTCTTCTGTTGGACTGGCTTTCAGAAATAGGCAAACATGTCCTCACTCTGACATGCAAACAATACTTCTCTTTTGGCATATTTTATTTTGACTGTATAGATGTTTGGTTGTGGTAAAAGAGAAGCTGTCATGAAAAATTGCCTTTACTATTAGTCCAGCTCATTTCAGAATTGTAAACCTGTGTCTGTAAAGCAATAAGCATAAATTCCTTTACTAATATGAAAATAGTAATATTCTTAACAAATGTTAGCTCAGTCCATTAGTTGTCTTATTGTATCCAGCAGAAATTTATAACATTAGTATATAGATCTTAAGAATTTTAGGTTGGGTATCGTGATGCAGCAATAAAGAGCTTCCATTTGATTTTTCCTGCCCCTCATATACACAGCTTGGACAGATTAAGGTCATGTTCTTTAGCTAGATTTCCATCTCTTGAGCCTAAAGGAAATGTCTGAAGGTATTTTATTAAACCATTTACAATTATTACTGTTCATTTGAAATTCTACAATCCTCCAACACGGCCCTAAGACTTCTCAAGTGCCTGAGGTGAAATAAGTCTGTTGAGATGCTGTTCACAGCATGAAAAAAAAATGTTGACTATTACATCACTTTAATCATTACATCACATAGTAAAAAATACAAGGTAAAATAAGAAAGCAGATGGTAATTTCCATGTATATTTGCATTTCAGCAGATTTCTGAAGGAAATGGAATTTAACTACTGCTTACTGATGCAGAAATACATCAGTGTCTTCTCCATTGTAGTTTTATGTCATGTTCCTGGAGTGTGAGGAAATACACTGTTAATTTTATTCAAGGCAGGATTCTTCATAGTAAAAGAATGTCTCTGCTCTGTCCCCTGGAGCACATCCTTCCCCTCTTTGTTCTCTGACCTCAGTATCTGCAAGGCTGTTTATCTCACATTTTTCTTAAACCTTTTTCTTACTGTTGCCATGCAGCATTTTTTACATGTGGACTTAGCTTTGGACAGGAGTGGAGTCTGGTTTGGAGCCATCTGAAATTTGATTCTATCTAATACATGGCAGCCTCTAGTGCCTTCTATCAGAAGGTACCCTTCAAGCATACTAACTGCCAGAATCTTGCAATGTAAACAGAGCATAGATGCTGTCCCTCTTTTTCACACAGCTTTAGAAGTCACATTTTCATGGTTATTGAAATTAATTGGAAACATATGTTTTTGTTTAGTGAATCAATTCACTTGATTGTAATGTTGTGTTGAAATTGATATTGTTATTTAATTCACATACTGTACTCATAGTATCTATTTGTAAGAATGACTTCTGATAAAATTTTGTTTTTGTAAGAAATTTTGTGTGGTTCAATAATATCAAATGGCTTGTTTCAGAGGATTAGTTCAGCATGTGAAAATGTATCTTCTTTGTCTTTAACTCTCTTCTGATATCTGCTTAGTCTAAAAGGTCAGAAAAACTGTTTAGGCTTTACTACTTCGTGCATATATTGATACTTGGTTTTCTTAATTTTTTTTTTCCCCTGATACTGGTGGCTCATTGCTCTTGTTCTGAGTATCTTTCCTTAAAACAAACGTTTGGTGCCTGTTGTTTGTCTCTCTTACACAAGATGAAGGTTGACACAGAGCATGGACTAAGCTGGAGGTTGTGATGTATTGAGAATATAGAACGTAAGTGGAAATGCAGGTGAAATTTTACTGTCATTTAGGGCACAGGTTGGATAGCTTGTTTTCATGTCCTGTGCCCAAGTTTTTCAACTTGTGAAATGAAGGTGATGGTTTTCCTCTTATTTTTGTAAAACATATTGAGATCTGCTGCAAAGGTACATGCTCTCACCTATGTATTTATAGTAAATATTCCATTAATACAGAGTTAAATCTTCAGGGTTTTTTTCATTAATGCAAATTTATTTACTTATTAGATGAGATAAATTAGATATTAACACAGTTTTTACTGGAACAAATCTCTTAGCAACTGAACAATTATTTTGCAGCAGATGCGCGTGACACTGATCAGAATATTACAATAAGGAAAGAAAATTTTTGGTGATGCTTAAGAAAAAGCAAAACAGCAATAATTAAAAGCATGGAAAAAACCTCCAACTATCAGAAGCAAATTACAAACAAATAACAAAAGCACCATTATGTTCAAATATTGTATGCAATGACAGAAATTATGGCTGAGTTATTTGATAATTAATTTCACAAGGGATAGAATACCATTTATTTTCTTGCAGAATAGTAAATTGTTTGTTTTTTTTTTTGCTAGCTTAGTAGCATTTTAGGTCTACTCTTATGCCAGAAAAAAACTAAAATAGCAAAACTAGAACATGTTATTTGTTGGTTTAGCATAGGTTTCACAATGGAAATGTGAGAACAGAATTCCACAATATATTTTGGAAGTTAACTGTGGTTATCACAAAGGCATGTTTAGGTATTAGTGAGCGGTACCTTTGACAGAAAGTTTTAGCATCCTGATGTTTCTAGTGTTTCACTTACTGATTGTTCTCTGTGTAACAAGGATGGATGCTCAACTTATTTGTGTGTTTATTGTCAGCTGTGGAAGTTGGAAATGAAGTGCTGCTGTTCAGAAATCACTAATCATGTTTCATAGTGTACCTCTTTTTAATTGTTTCAATCAATGTATGAGGGGCTTTCACATGAGCTTTTGCTGACACTGTAAGCCAAACAGTCAAATACAGCAGTAGTTGAAATTTTAAGATGATAAAATGTTTTACATCTAGTTAACTCCTTGTGTTAGATCTGTTTCTGTGCATATGGTTTCTTAAAGAGTGTTAGCTGCTGTTTCTTAGGGACATGTCAATTTTGAAAAAATATATTTTCATACTAACTGCATTTAATGTGTTGATTATCGTGTTTCAAAACACATCTGAATGAGAAGTGTTCTAATTATAAAGGCCATGAATATTTTTTCTCTCTGCACTGTGTTTTGAACTATAGTTTTGGATTATGTGGCTGCAGGAAAATGTAGACTGAACTCTGTTGTCTTGAGGGTTGGTTTGGTTTCCCCCGGGGACTGGATTATAGTCCTCAGTTGTATAGAGAGCTCAGAATTTGACCATGGATGGCATTGATTGGGGTGTAAAGAATGAACTCTTAAGGAATGTAAGTCGAGTAATTAAAAAATAAGCTCAGGTGAGAACTAGAGAAGTAGATGACCTTTTGATCTGTTAAGAGCCTACTTCATAGAGAGGTTTATATACATAAATCTCAGGAGTTTCGACATCCTTTGGCAGTTTACTGCGGTAGAAATGTGAAGACTGACTTTTACTCCTTTTCTGTTAGCATTAATTGGTTCTTGCTGCATGGACACTTCTGGAGCACAGTTGTTGTACATGGGAATTTGCAGGCTCCCAGCTGCAGGGCTCTTTTTCTTGGCACACTTGGAAGGGCTCCTAGGGTTCCACAAGGCTTCCCCGTTTCCTGTGAAGCTACTGCCATGTAACCTGAGCCTGTCAAATTCGAAGGAAGATGAAAACTACATGGTTCTTTAATGTTGCTAAAATGAAGTTTATTTTCTTTGAGCTTACTTTCCCCCCCCTATCCTTTTTAGGGGTCAAATATTAATTTTCTAGAAAACAGGTATTTCCCAGTGAGTTTTAACTCACAATCTATGTCAAAGTACAATAAAGCTTAAAAGAAACATTGTTTGAACTGTTGATTGAATTGTTAATAGTTGTGCAATTTTAAGGTTATTAATGTCATGCAGCTGTTAGCTTTTTGATTTATGTCACCACCTGAGGCATGCTGTGATATCTGGAGTTGCTCCACCTGTCATGTTATATTGCTTTGTGAAGTGTAATGTGCCCATTCCACTATGTTAGCTCTGCCAGCAGGTTTTACAGTAATAACATTATGGAAGTGTTGGAGTTTGTATAAAAAACTCTTTTTTGGTTCTTTGTGGTGCTGTCTTTTGGATTTTTCTTGTAAGTTTGTTTAGTTTGGTTTTTGCTTGTTTTGTTCTTCCCTGTATGAAGTATTGTTCACTTTGCTGTTGCTTTGTTTAACAGATCCTCAAAGGAGATCTAGAAATGAAAAGACAAATGATGGGGAAGCTGAAGTTGCTCAGCCAAGACCTCTCTGTAGCTTTGAAAAATAAATCTGTGGCTCAAAAGTTGGAAAGTCGTCTTGAAAATTTTTCCCAGCGCTGGGATAGCCTTGTGCAGAAGGTGGAGAGCAATTCTAAAGAGGTTTGTTGTTTTGTTAGTTTGTTGCCAGACAAAAAGCTTTTTGTTGTTAGCTATATTGTTTTAATTTTTTTTCTGGATGATTATTTAAGCCATTTAAGAACTGTTATAAAACAATGTAACTTGATTTATCTCTTTAGGTTTTGATCTTTCTATACTTTCTGTTAAGTATATTTTCTGCGATGACACAACTTATAATAAAAACATTTCATTTAATTTGTTTTTACTCATAATATTCGTCATTTCAAATGCACAGTTTTTATGGCTGTCTCAGTGGAAGAGCACTTATTTTGAAATCTGTGTACAAAATTTTGCTACTTGAACAGAAACTATTTTTATTTCTTTTCAATGGTGAAGTTTATAAGAGATTTATGTTCTACTTAAGCTGATTTTCAGATTAAGAAAGTGACAACATAAAAAGAGAAATTTCTAGAAAAAATACATCAATCCATACCTGTAGCCAGGAGGTTATATTATTTTTTAATTGGTATTCAATTGTTTTGCCCAGTTCTTTTATATTAATCTTTTGAATTTTTTATTTTTTTTTTTAATTTTTCACATTTATAAAACCAGATAAAAATCACTGCTCTGGTGTAGTACTGAAAGCATGTCCATTTAGTTTCCCTGGCCCTCTATCAGCATCTTTATTATTAGATTGAAATCCAAATCAGGTAATTTTTTTCTATTCCATTGTTTCATTAATTTTGAGTTATTTTTATGCTGTCAGCATACAACTGATGAAATGGAAATCAACATTAAGACTTTTAAATACTAGCACAGAGCAGAATGTTGCTGCATTGATTGTCATCCTCTAGAGGGCCTCTCAGCAACCTTACATGCAATTATTGCCTTAACTTTTAGTTTGCTCTGTGGTATAGTTTCCCGTGCAGCTCAAGTTGGAATAATCTGGGAGAAGAAAATGGAGAAAGGGCACAATTTCACCCATTAACAGAAGGCAAAATCAGTTTGAAAATAAGAAATCTTGTTTATATATTTGCCGTAGGAAGCTTGTCGTTTCAGTATGCAGCAAAATCCTGAGATGCTTTTTAATTTGGAGTGACTGGAGTCATGTGGTTTGAAGTTGTCATTAAGTCACTCCAAAGTGCTCAAGAATTATTTATATTGTTGATCAATCATAAAAAAAGATACTAGTATTGAAAATGGGAATTAGCTTAGTGGAAAGGTAACCTGCTTGTGAAGTTAGCAGACCTGAGGCTGTGTACCTGTTAATCACAGAGTAGCACAGATGGGATCCCCAGAACAGTGTAAGTGTCTTATCCTAGCAGCACGCTTCAGTTGATAAGCTCTTCTTTATGCTGCTTTGCTTGGAAAAGAGTTAGTATGCTGTTGTGGGTATTACTGGTTCAAATTCTAGAGACATTACACACTCGGTGCTTACAGAAAGGCTGTTTCCTAAGGCACTGTTGCACAGTTTAGATATAGCTGCTGAGTTTAAGCATGTGATCTGGTTTCATGGCTGAAGTTTCTGCAACAGTGAGTGGATGGCAAGAGTGAGAAAGAGAGGGAGATATCTCTGAAAAGCAGTTTGCACTCATCATGAAAATGTCAAGTTCCCTTCATTGACTACGCAGTGGAAGCAAGGACAAGGACAACTTGCCTAGACTAGATGCATAGCTTTTTAAAACTCTATACCCACTTTTGCTGAGTTCGTTATGCTTCACTAAATTGTACTGAAAGCCACCTCAAACTAAAGAAAACACAATTCCTCATCTGAACTTCCTGTCTCACATACATACATTTCATCAGAGAACAAATGACAGCTCCAAAAGTGAGTGTTAAGGAAAATTATGAGTTTATCAGGTAGAAGGCACTTCCAAAGGCGGTAATAAATGATGGCATTAAAGACAGGCTGCCATATAAAAGAGAAATAAAATGACATAAAAATACTGAAGTGCTGTACACGCATTGTACATACATTTTTCCTGTACAGTGTGAAAAGGAAGATTTAAACTCTGAAGAAAAAAGAATTTTAGCATGTTTCTAAGATGAGTCTACTGATGTCAAAATGCAGGCAAACAATATATTTTCAGATATGATGTGCAGCCTTGTGAGTCACCTTAATACTTTCCATATAATTTTCTAGTGGGTCAAAGGCCTTGTCTGTATTGCCTCTTCTCAGATTCTTTTTTTTTTTTTTTTTTTTTTAAANNGTCTTGTGTGTTTTACCTCTTTTCGATTTTTTTTTTTTTTTTTTTTTTTTTTTTTTTCAGAAAGAGAAACTATGCTGTCATTTTTTCCACCATCTTTGAAAAGTAAATGCAACAAACCCTTCAATTCAGTGATTGGATTTTAAAAGTGCAGTGTTTCTTTTGTCAGGAGATGAATAAAAACTCTTTCCTTTTTTGTATGTCCTTTTATTTTGAAGGATCTTCCATTACCTGCTGAGTTGTGTACTCTTCAAACATGAATCACCTTCATAGTGCAGATGAAAATTATGCATTGATGTGTAAGCATCAGTACATTTCAATCTTACCCAGACTCTAATGAGAATGCTTATCAACTTCAAATTCACTACTCCATTCTGGGTTTGTACTATATAGTATTTAACCTCCAGTCCTATTGATTATGGTTGAAAAATGCTTCTTTAATGCTTTGACATGTAAATCATTAGCCCACACACAGAGCATACTGACTTGACTGCCCTGTGCATATTGTAATTCCATTGCCTGCTTCTGAAGCAGTTCTGAAGTTCCCAATTAGCAGTTTGAAACTGTTACTCCTGTGTAATAACCCTAGCTGTGGTTTATGCTGTTTTACACACTTTCTTCACTGTAAACTGTACCCTGGTATTGATTGGCAAATGAAAACATGACAGGATATGACCTTGGGTGCCAGAAATATGATCCTATCATTGATTTTCGGATAAAACTGAGTGTAATACGAATTTTGTGAGAAATGGAAAGGTAGAGTATACCCAAAACTGGATATGAGGAAGTAATTATTTGATGTGTTTAGCTGCAGAATCAACACAGGGAAAAATTACATTAGCTGTTATCCTCAAATTTCATAGAACCATATGCTTCAAAAGCTTTAATTTTCTTTTCCTTTATAGCACAAAATAAAATTAATTTGATAGATTTAAAATTGAAAATAATGTTGGGTAAAGTTTTAATAAAACTGTATGGAAACATCTCCTAATTATTCTCATTATTTCTGTAGTGGAAAATATCAAACTTAGTACAGTACTAATACATAGTATTATAGTGATTAAAAATACAGCTTTTTCTCTTCCAATATTACATAGTTTATATGCTATCCCCACAGTTCTCAAGCATCTTAACTCTATTGATGTAATTAATCTAGAGATTTTTTTAAGAAATCTTGCTTTGAGTCTTAATATTGTAGTCTTCTGAGTAGTATACATTCTGCTCCAAACCCTCGACAGCTGGTCATTTCTATAGGGAGAAGCATAGTATCCAGCTCAAGAGAGGTCACCAAAATTACAATGGTAATAGACTTCTCTACTCAACACTTCCACCAGCACACAGGGCAAAGAACAGGAATCATCCCATCAGAGAATCGCGTAGGTTCGTAGGGACCTTTCAGATCACCAAGTCCAACCATCAGCCAAATTCTGACAAGATTCATCACTAAACCACATTTCTAAGTACTATGTCTATCCAGCATGCAACAGGAATGCATGCTTCAGCCACTCCCCTGGGCAGCCTATTCCAGAATGTTTTACTTAGGCAAGCTTTAGGCAGAGATTCTTTAAATGTCACCCAAACCCATTTTCTGCTGCTCAAGTAGAAGCTTCTCCACCATTTCAATTCAAAGAAGACTTCTTGCTTTTGAAGACTATGTGAAAGTTTTGGC
Organism: Turnix velox; assembly: GCA_013400935.1. Taxonomy (NCBI): domain Eukaryota; kingdom Metazoa; phylum Chordata; class Aves; order Charadriiformes; family Turnicidae; genus Turnix; species Turnix velox. The sequence goes on from VZTY01002272.1 coordinate 59,044, forward strand.
AGTGTTAGGAAGAACTTGGATTTTTCCAAGGTTCTTTTTTTTGTTTTCTGGTATTGCCAGCTGTGAAGAGTCTGGTTGCTAACCATATCCCCATTTTCTTGTCACTGTTTTTTCGGTATGCTGCTTCTCCTCCATTGTTTATAGAAATACTAATGTTTTAATAGCTAAGGTAATTCTTACTGAGTTGCTGATGCAGAAACTAATGGGCTATTTATGTATGTCTGTGTTATTCCATTGAATTTTAGGCACTTGTATTTCCATGGCTGAATTGGAAAGCCTTTCTATTTCTTGCACATGGGTAATAAGCAAAAAAACAGGGCTCTTTTGGTGCACAGCTTTTTCTGTGCCTAGTATAACTTCTTCTATTTATTTTCTATTTCACTGCTCCTGAACTGTGAGGTGATCCTTGAAGCTGTAAGTAGAGCATTTTCACAACTGACCCATCATCTGACAGAACCAAAAAAAGAAGTGACCTATTTCTCTCATGACTTAAGGGATTTAAGAACAGCTGCACATGTTTAAGTGAGAAATTTGTAGTTTTGTGTTATATGGAAAGAACTATAATTGAGCAGTACTTGTATGCCCAGTGTCAATCAAACGTGTATTTCTCATGGTTCCTATTTTTTCTTTAATGCAGCTGGACTACACAAAGGTTTTGTTTTCATATTGCAGGGCAAAGTTAAATGTGGTAGATTGCTACTGTTTGCAGTGTTACATATTATATTTATTTATATCTGTTATGAACCCTTAACATAAATTTTTTAAATGATGGCATAAAAATTATGCAATTTAATGTCCCTTCTAGTGTATGTTTTCTAATTTAAGATTTCCTGACTGGAAGCTCATTGCCCTTTTGTGTGGAATGATTGTGATGAATTATGTTCCGGTTTGCAAATCCTTATAAATGGCAAAAATAAAAATCAGTAATTCACTACTGTTACTGTGCCTTTATCACTTCTCATGGAATAAAGTGTCACAATGCAGGCAGAGTAACATACAGCAGTAGTGAAATTTTATACTTTTGCTATCATTCAATTCCCTCATAAAACTGACCATTCTTTTTTTCCCTTCATTCAGCATGGTTTAGAGGGAGCTGGAAGTTCTTTCTGTCTAGGATCTTTTCTGATCTTGATACGGACTTCTGCAAATATCTTATTCACACAGCATGAGTCAGATAAAACAATTTGGTTTGACTTGCATATAGCGTTATTTTTTCTAAAGGTCAGTCTGTGATCAGACAGGAGCATTTTCTCATTATTTTCTATTGCTTCTCCAAACAGTCTTTACTGAAGTCTTTCAAACAATGTGTGACCTCTGTTTTAATGCTTCTCACAGATTTCGCAGGCTGTCACTACCACTCAGACATCACTAACGCAGACAACTGTAATGGAAACCGTAACTATGGTGACCACAAGAGAACAAATCCTGGTTAAGCATGCTAAAGAGGAACTCCCACCACCTCCACCCCACAAAAAGAGGCAACTCCTCGTGGATTCAGAAATTAGGAAGAGGTGAGACTCATTAAGAGTTAGAGAGAGCATGCTGATAGAGTTTGAATGCGAACACAAAAGTAGTCATTTCAGAGCAATAGATTGCTGTGTAAATTCTTGAGATTAAAAATATACTTCCAATTAATTTTTAAGTTACCAATTGCTTATTATTCTTTACTCAGGATGAGTTGTGCTTTTTATGTGCTTGTAGTCTACCTATTTTCAGTATGGAATGTTAGTCAAAACCATTATGATAGTAATTTTAGTCTGTGAAAGTCCTTATGTGTTGCATTGTTGGTCTCCAACTTGACTACAGCCTTGAAACATGAAGGAAGAGGAACATTTTGTGCAGTTCTCAGCTTATTACATTCTTTGAAAAGAATTTTTTGATGGTAGTGCCAGTTGTGTCCTTGTTTCTGAAGTTCTTTTTGGCTTATTAGTCAGCAGTAGAAACAACAATTCTTCTGTGGCAGCTTTAATGTTTGGTGAAGCATGGAGTATCATTAATTTTAAATCTTCTCTTGTGTAACTGCAAGTACATGCATTAAGGGATTTTATACTAACACTTATTAGTATTAAAGTCACAAGAAAAAATTCTAAAGAGTTTTAAGCACAAAATTTCTGAATAAGATGCAAGGAGGGTGGAATTAAAACATGCATTGTAATGTTTGTTTAGATATTCAGATAAACATATATGAATTCTGAGCTAGCAGTTTCAAGGAATAAAACAAATGTAAAACTGCATTATGTGTCATATTTCTAAAGAAAATATCTTTGGTTCAAAGTTCAATGAGAAATAATTTTCATGTAAAATAGTGTTTAACGTTTTAAGAATGTGGTATCCCAGGAATAGGAGAAATCTGACCTTATTTTAAAAGAGGGAGTGTGGTAATTAGAGGGACCTTTTTATACATAGGCATCTGAAGTAGGGTTTATCTTATGTCTTTTCAACTATTCTAAAAGTAAGGCTTCTAGTTTAACCACATTATTTAAGAACACTGTACATGGCTATCATCAGACTCACAATTCTTGAATTTGTTCAAGGCATTGTTAAATGGCAGTCATTTAATTTAACATTCATCAAAAGCAATGTTACTGTTGTTACTTTTTCAGCAGTAACATGCAAAAATCTCAAACAGAATTGAGGCCCTTTTGTCTTATATGCAAGAGTAAACCTATGATCTCTGCCTTGAAAATAATTGAAAGATTAAGACTAGAAATTCCACATAGATTTTCACATGTTCCAATAAATGGTATTTTTAAAGTTAAAATTTTGGGTTTTTTTCCCAAAATCATTTTAGGAATGATCTTACTTCATAGAATTATAAAATGGTTTGAGTTCGAAGGAATCTTAGATATCATCTAGTTCCAGCCCCCTGCCATGCCACTAGACCAGTTTGCTAAAAGCTTTTTCCAGCCTGGCCTTCAAAGCTTCCAGGGTACTAGCATGCATACCTTCGCTGGACAAATCTGTTCAAGTTTCTTACCACCCTCACAGGGATGAATTCATTCCTAATACCTAATCTGAATCTTTCAGTTTAAAATTCCTTCATCCTCCCTGAAAAGGGAGTTCTCAACCTACCTCTCCTACATTGTTCTGTACTGTATATTAATGTTCAGAATTTTTCCTGAGGACTTAATGAGTCAGAGATGATGATTCTATACTGCTTAGTATTTCTTTGATTAAGAAACCTGAGAAATTATTGAATGCTTGCCAGAGGTTTATCAAGGTGCGTAACCAGATTGTGATGATCTCTCTTCATGGTACAACTCGCTGCATGCTCTTGTCTGATATTCTGGGGGCAGGAGAAAAGTCATACTGGGGGTTGGGACTTGTTTGATGTGATGAATGGTGCTTTCAAAGGATTAAAAGTGTGACTGTCTGTTTGTAGTGAAGAAATTGAAAAAATTAATTTGTCTTGTAGACCACAGGTATGCGCAGGAGTGAATGTCACAATTCCATTGCCCCAATTTCCTATCGCATAAATGCATGAGAAGGAAGCTGCTGCTTTTTTCTTGCCTCGTAAGGCAACTTTTTACCCTAAGTAGAGCAAAGCAAAAGACTTTTTTTAACATTTGTCTTCTACTCCACCTGTCCCCACCCCCCAAAATAAAAATCTAAAGACACCTTAAAAGTAATGCTTAAACATGTCACAATAATTAAGGAACGTTACTGGTTATAAGAAAGCTCATTTTTCCCAAAGGAACTAATTTGAAATGGAGTAGGGGAAAAAGCTTGGAGCAGGTCTTGAAAGTACATATTAGGCATTAGAAGTAGGGATAAGTGTTACGCAGCTGAAGTTTTAGGTCACAGAAAAACCCTGTAAATGGAAGAAAGATTCAAAAGATAGCCTTTTTATTTTCATGGTATTTGCGTGTTCTGGGAAAAACAGGTCAGCATGTAGCATGCAAAGATTTGGTAAATGATGGGTTTTTAAATAGCAAACAGGTTAGAATTGCTTGACATTGAATTTCAAAATATTTGTGATATTAATGTTCTTGAATAATATCCAAAGGTATCCTTTGCCATTTAGTTATTAACTCTACACATGCTTCCTAATATTTACAAGGGAAGCCTATTTGTCATAAAACTTTTATGGCTATAAAGTTAATCTTTACATTTGAAATGAGACTTCGTGCCCTTTAAAAGGAAAAGCATGTTAAAATGGGACAGTTGCTCCATCTAGTGGGATTTTTTTTCATTGAAAAAGTGTAAACAACTTTTTGGAAAGAGTAGCCCTCTTTGAGAGTAGCTATTTCTTTGAAAATTGATAGATTTGGGATTCTAATACTTCATTACTTAGGAAGGTTTGGGGTTTTGTATATAAATATTTCAAAGAAAAATTACAATTATTTATCCTAAGCAAATTTTTTTCAATATCTATTGTTTCAAATAGGTCATTGCTGTCTAATTAGTTAAGTGCTGATTGTGTAGCACTTTTACAGCAACTCCATTAAGTGATTTGACCCTTACCTGTTATTGAAATACAGCTTTTGCTCTTGTATTGCTAGTTAACACTACATAGCAAATGTAAAAAGAGGAAAGCTATGCCTTCAGTTTTCCTAATGGTCCTTGGTTTCAGTGTTCTTAATTGTTAAGCCAGTGCCAGTGAAAAGGAAAAGGTGACAGAGATACAACAGAAAGGTTACTGTTGTTTGCAGAAGGAATAATTTATAAACATTATTGGGTCAGATAGAAGAGGTGTGGCTATACTGAGGTCTGTAAACACTATTTAGTGAGATGAGACATGACAGTGAAAAATAAACATACAATTGTTTGTATTAAGTGTCTGAAATTACCTCCTATACTATAGGAGTAATAGCAATTAGCAGTCACTGGGAGGTTTGATGATGACTGAATTTGAAACTGTTTTGAAACTGTAGCCACTGTCTGTTTGCTGAAGGGAAATGGTGTTAAAGAGCATACTCTGCAACAGCCTCTGGATTTTCATTTGCCTTAGCCATAAGTGATTTACTTATCTGTAAGGAATATAATGGATCTAACAGAATGCCTGTAAAGCATTCCATGTCATAGTTCAGGAATTACTGCTTAGACTGGGAAGGTAAGATGAGTAAGGGGCTAAAGAAGAACCTAGAGGCTAGTGAGATGATACTAGTGAAGCTTTTCTGAAGGAGATTTACACATTTACACGTTCAAGTTGTCATTGTAAATATGTAGAAGGTCAGTGCATGGACAGTACTTGTTTGTCATCATCTTACCATGGAAATGTGTATAAAAAGGCAAAATTACTAGTTTAAATATATTATTTTCTTTTGCTAGATGCTGCCTGTAAGAACCACTATAGACCTTTATAAAGTATGTTGCATAGATGGAAGGTTTGTAATGAGTGAGTCCGTTGTTTAGTAATAAAAATGGTGTTCGTGTTTATTATGAAGCATACTCCAGTTAACTACCTGTTGCATTTGCAGATTATACAGTGATCTTCTAATAGGACTTGAGACTCATACTCTGCTGGGTATTTGGGTTAGAATTCCATGCACAGAAATGCATCTAAGTTGTGAAGTGCCTTAAAAGTGAGATTTATTGTGTATTCAATAGGGAAAAGGATGGGAAAGCTAGAACAAGAAGTAATTTTTGAGAATGTATAAATGGTGTTCTCAGCAAGAGAGTTTAAGTGGGATCCTGAAGTGGAAGTGTGGCTTAGTATGATACAGAAAACCAATCTGTGGGAGACTCCGATGGAAATTTGGGTGGCATGGGTAAATATGTAAAGATGTTTTTTTCAAAAAAGTTCTGGTATAAAAAGAGACTAAATAAACTCAGTTAACATGTGCTGGCTTGATGAGAGAGGGCAGTGAGAACAGTAAAAGTAGCTCTATTGTGGCATAGCAGAAGGAAGACTAATTGGAAAGCTAAACCTTGAGTGCTGCCCAAAGAATAAATCCTCTGCTGCAGATTGAGTTTTTGGGTGGGGAGGAAGCTAATATGCGTGTTAAAGTAAGGTAATTATTTCGAAATCATCTCAAGTGATTCAGTTTTAGTGTCTTCTGTGGGTTTATTTCAACAAATCCTACGTGCACTCAGCTTTTATTGGGTCAGAAAGGTCTCATTGCTTTAGCTTTTTATGTCAAAATTGTTGTTGTACTTAGGAGATTTAAAGACTATACTCATACTTTGATATGAATCCTGTGTTAATATAGTTTTTAACTGAAGGTGTGCTCAGAAAGAAATGTCCAATCATCACAGTAGAATGATTAAATGCCGTATTCTACCTGTATTTCCTGGTGAATGTAAGGTGAATGTAAAAGAGATTTTTCAAAATTCTTTTTGCATGGTGATTGAAAACTTTCTTTATGTTGAGGATATCTGTGCTGTGAAAAGCTACTTAGAATTAATTTCCATGTCTTCTAATGCTTTTCTGCCCCCTCTTTACATCCCTTTTTAGGGCAGAAGGCTTTGTTTGTGGAGATATATTTATCTTCAGAAGAAACTGCAAGTGACAGAGTAATCTATTATCTGAGATCAGCTCTGTCAAGGCACTGTCTGCTGTAGCTAATACTTACCACCATCTGATGAATCTCTAGACTGTGAGATGTATTCCCAGTTATTTTGTTGTGCTATCCAAACTGTCCCAAGTTCTCCCATTCCTCTTTGAAGGGGGATATTGCACAGGCAGGGGCTTACTCCTTTTGGTTAAGAAATTATCAGTCTACATCCTATATGTGGCTAATACATGAGGCTATTCATGTCTCTGTTGTCCTGCTTAACTGCAGCTGGGAATGGAGCAAGCACTGGAAGTAATACAATTTGGCTACAGGCAAGGGAGTTTGGTACTGAGGTACTGGTGAACTTATCTTAGTTTTCTGATGTTCTGCAGTCTCCAGTTTACTGCTGCTTTGTGCAAGTCATCCTCATTGCTGCAATAGCTGACAGCAGTGAGAGTGACAGGTTTAGCATTAGATTTTAGTAAGATGAAAGTAGTGGTCATTACTTTATTATGTACTTTGCTTTTTTCTTTGCCCTCCACGACACGAGTGGGGAATGGAGAGCATGCTGGAAGCAAGGAGTTGCAACAATTTCCTTAACCTGATGTTAGAGGTCTGTTTTGTACAATGCTCACTGAGTTTGAAGGGCCAAAGGTGCAGAGGGTGGCAGTCTCCTATTACTGAGAAACTTGTAGGCTGATCAAATTCTTTGTGTTGGCTGTTAAAATAGAATCCCTTGTATTTATTTTTCGTTGGTGCTGACAAGCCCCAGAACAGATACTTCTGTGAAACAGAGAGGAGTACCAGTATTACTGGTCTGTCTTTTTGAAAATAGTATAAAGTGGCTCAGGGTCCTTGCTCCAGCCCAGCAATTCTCAAGTAACATAACAATCTGTAGGCAGCTGCTATAATTTAACAAACTTAATTTATTCTCTATAATTTAACAAAAGTTAGTCTTTACTGTGGACTTCAAGAAGCCTATTTTATCCTAAGAAAGCTACTTGGGTAGAATTTAAGATTACTGGCCCTTTTTAAATTTAGCTTGGGAATGTTAATAATTCAATCTTGAATATGAATAATAGACTTTAATGTTTATGTTGTAATCTTGTCTGTTATCTTAGAAATTGGATGTTCTCTACTTTAAGATGAGTTGCTCAGTTCTCAGTCATAGATACAAAATGCACTTTGGTCATTCTATTGAAATCAGATTTTCAGATGGCCAGATAGATATAGAGTTACTGCTTGCATGTTGTTTAATACACAGTATTCCAGTTTTATGGTGTCTACTGGTCTTAAAATTTTGTGAGAACGGTTACTGTATGCAGAACCAAGAATAAAATTTTATTTCCAGAATTACATTTTATTTAATGTCATGTAGGATTAGAAATAAAGCTGAAGGAGGAAGCTTTTGACTGACAGTGCAGTTAAATTTCAGGGATTGGAATCTGATACCAGCACAGCTATTCCTTGGGCCATTGGGGAATTTTCTGAACTTACTGTTCTTTATAAAATTAAGATTTCTGCACTTTCATTACTTCAGACATTTTTCTCTGCCTTTAATGAGTGTTCAAACAGTATTACTGGGAATTGCTTTATCAACAGTATTTCTACAAGTTTATAATTTGAATATAGAATATTGGGTTGACATTAGGACTGTGTGTGATTCTGTTTTCTTCTGCTTTCATTATTGGTCATTCTTGCTCACCGTGTTGTTAAATAAAGTCACAAACATCACAGTACAGAAGGGAAAAAAGGAAGATGTAAATACTTTGTCCTGGTTTGGGCCCAGGACCCTCCCCAGTGACAGATGTCCGCCCCTCCTCTCTCTGAAGAGAGGAGAGGAAGGAATGAGGAGATTTGTGAGTTTAGAAGAATTCCAAACTACTTTAATAGATAATGAAATAATAGATAAAATTAAAAGGAAAAGATAAAAAGGTATACAATATTTACAAAACCGTATCAAGCTCCCGGGATGATGATCACGTCCCCAGCAGACGCAGGGAGAGTCCCAGGCTGGGGCCAAGTTCAGTCAGGAGCTGGATGC
>VZTY01002272.1:67694-104827 GCA_013400935.1 Turnix velox
CACTTAATTTCAGAGTTTAGTCAGACAGAAGAGGCCTAGCTGAAAAGTGAAGTTACAAACTAGAAAATTTACCCTATTTTACCTCAAACCAGGACATACTTGATCAAACATGTAACTCTTACTTGCATTCTGTTTTTTCGTTCTGTGTATGCAGCTTTCTGTAGTACCTGGTGTTACTTTACATCCTTGTATTTTACTTTTATATATCAAATGCATTATTATCTTTGGAGGAATTCTTTATATAGTTGTCATACAAGCTCCTGGTTTCAATTGCTTGTAAATGATACAGTTTATAGAACAAACTGGAAGATTCAAGTAAAATCAGATATAAATTAAGTAGAAATAAATACAGTGCAATAAAGAAGTTCATTCAAGAATAGTTTAACACAACATAGAAAAAAATTGTCTCTACCCTCATTAAAAAACTACATTAGATACTGAATCACACTTTGATTTTTTTCAACACTTCAATTTAAATAACTGCATGTGGTAACGCTAATGTTGATCTGCTCTCTGAATAGATATGAAAAACTGAGAGCAATTTTAAAGGAGTTGATGATACAATCCAGATTCTAAGAAAAAAAAGTTATGTAGTGAAAGCTAGTTAAAAAGTGATTGCAGAGAGATGGATATCTTAATTTGAAGTTTCTAACCTTTTAGCTGTAGGAAAATTATAATCTGCAGTAGATTAATAATTGGATTCTACAATGAATTTGAGTCAATTTGAAGACACTCTCATCTAGTGATCACATTTCCTGTTTTAATGTCCTTCATAATATCACCAGTATAGGCTGTGGCAGAAATCTTACAGGTATGAAAGCTGCATTTGTGAGCCAGTTAGGCCTTACATCGTCATCTGAGTTAACAGAACTTACAATGTTCTTTCTTCACTCTGAGAGCTGCTTGTTCCATATCTTCCAAAAACATAATCTTGTAAAATCAGTGTCCTTATTGTTAAAGTTGTTCAGTTGCCAAATCATGGTCTTCAAAATGAAAAAGTATTTCTGTGTTTCCTAATTTTAGAGTGAACAGTTTTATGGGCTGTGTAATAAATTATGGGATGTCCGAAACCATCTTATCCTGAGAGAAATTGCTGCTTCTTCACTTGTTTAAACGATCAGTTAATTATGTTTATTGTCAATGATATTTCCCCCAAACTTTGTGGAAATGAAATGTCTTATTAACCTTCTCTCTCTCTTAGGTTTGACTCAGATACAACAGAGCTCCATAGCTGGATGACCCGCTCAGAAGCAGTACTTCAAAGTCCTGAGTTTGCGATATATCGAAAGGAAGGCAACCTCTCAGATCTCAGAGAAAAAATCAATGTAGGAGAAAGTATTTGTATATATGTCTGTTAGTTTGTATTAGATCATCAAAGGGCTTTCAAAGTCCAAGTTTAAATGAGTTCAGATGTGACCTGACAAGCATTGATTGCCTATATATATAAGAGAAATATAGAATTGCTAATTATTTCTGAAAATTTCTGATTTTGACAACAAAACTTCTGCACAGGCTATCTAAATAGAGATAATTTAATTTTTTTTTTGTTCATACAGATTCATTTAATTAAACCATTATAGGTTAATCAGTCTTTATTAAATTGAATCAAAGCCTATGTATTACTTCTTAAGTGTCCACCATTGTGTTATACTAACAGCTTAATTTGACATCAGTCAAAGGATATGGAGAGTGTTATCTGAAAAAAAAATCTGTATCTGATTCTTTTGATGGTGTTGTAAAATATATATTATAATCACCAATATCTACATGTATATGTTTTCTATAATTAATTCCTTTAAATCCATTGTACTACCATGCTTGAACAAAAACTGGTTCTTTTCTACTTTTAGAAAAATGAATGATTCTGCACTGCTGAAGGAGCAGCTGTGTTTGTGCATGTGTTTTGCACACTCTGAATGTAGCCCTTGAAAACTAAACAGTTACAAATTTTCTTCCATATTTAATTTTAGTTGATAGGTGCAGAAATTCCTTTCTTTTCTAAGAGAAAGGGGAGATATTTTTGTAATTAGCTCTCATATTATTATACTATATAATGAAAATTTGTTAGAATATATGATGATTACATATTCCTAGAACATGGAGATGGATTACTACGTTGAAGTTAATTCTCTTCTTTTTTCCTTACTCTCTGCATGTCCATCATAAATCAGCTATGATAAGATTGAAGAACACTGAATTCCAATTCTGTAAATACATTTTCAAATTTCATACTACATCATATTTTTTTCTTGCAATATTTTTACTGTAACTGCTAAAGTCATAATATTACTTCTATTAAGTATCCTTTAGAATGTAATCTCCTGAATTTAGCTCACAGCACCCATCCCAGCTCAGAGGAGATGGAGCCAAGAACAGGCTGTATGAAATGCAGTGACTCAGTTTGTTAAGCCAGCTGCTCTTCAGAAGCTGGCAGGAAATTAGCCTTTGGCAGATGTATTATGTAAATTGAATACATTAGACATGCACAAAAGGTCCATTCATGCCATTCATGTGTCTAGGGAGAAGCAAAAATATTTATAGCTGTTCCCTGCTACAAAAGAAAGATATTTGCCTTACCTGGCCAGAGAGGCTGAGTGCCATGAGTTTTGAAGTTTCATTCTGTAACTGCCATGCTACTCCTAAATACTGGAGACATCAAACGCTAATGCTACAAACATCATTATGCTGCATAAAATTGTTCCTGTTTTCCACTTATTATGTATATTTTTCCTAAAACCAGTTCGAAAAATGATCCAGGCCTTTGTTGTTGGTTTTTTTTTCTTAAGCTGGAACATGCTTTCAATACTACAAGGACAAATAGATGAAGTTTCAGGTACAACAAATACAAAACTTACTAGACAGAAAACCCTGATAAATAGGAAATTGGATTTGAGAGTATACATTAATAAAATAGGAATAAAACTGCTTGAAATGAGTTTTGGTTAACCAAGAAGTGATAACTAGAAATCAGAATCAAAGGTAAACATACTAGGAACTGAGGTAAGGGAAAATGTCAGATATCCTAGACAATTAGATTTTCTTGCTTGGCATTCTGAAAAGCCCTATTCTTTTTCATTTTGATTTAGTGACCTTTTTCAGACCTGTTTTGTTGGACCTCAGTATTTGAAAGCTGAATCTCTGTCAGAGCTGGTGATGATGATGTTGCTGTCTCCCTGCCCTTGGGGGTAATTGGTCAGAGTCACAGAAGGTCAGAGAGTACTGCTCCCATGCATCCTTTTACAGAACTCTTGGGATAGGATGTTGATGTGATATGGAACAACAATACAAATTTCTTGGACCAGCAGCGTATTCTAGGTTGTAATGTCATTAACTGCCAACTGAAAACTCAGGGTCAAATAAAATTCTCAGCAATGATGAAAATGGCCTCTACACCTTCAGCTGGCATTTAGCTAAAGATGAACTTTCAGTGTCACTCAATCAGTTAAATCTAGGCTCATATAGTCTCCTGTAAAGGAAACTTCTTTTCTCATATTGGTGTAGAAAAGGTGAAAGTTATGTATTAGAAAATATTTTGAAGTGACTTTGCAGCTACCACAACTTTTCATTGAAAAAACTGTTGATTGCAACATACAGAATTTCCTACAGAGTTTCAAAACATCACAAATGTCTTCAAACCTGATTTTAGTCTAGGGTCTTACCACTTTTGGTAAAGGACAAAATCAGCAAAACTGAGCCAAGGAGATGAACAAGAGGTGTTATGGGCCTTCTGCTCTATTCATGTTTAGAAGCTTTTCACATGATTATGGAAATCCTTCTTTTTATTGTCATAAAAATCCAAAACAGTTTGCAGGTCTGTCAAAACAGTGGCAGTGAGTACAGAGTAATGGCAAGACTGTGTGATTAGCACTATACTTCATAGATTAAGTAGGGTTGGTCTCTTCCTTTCTACCCCAGTGAGGGTCTATGTTTAAGGACCAAGTGTATAGTCTTTCCTCCTCTAGATAGCATTGTGATTTCTGCCTATTATTAAGTGTATTTCTTCCTGTAACTAGTGTTAGATCTTCACCTTTATAATATCTCCTGGTCACACAAAAATGCAGAAAAGCTATTGATAAAGTTTCGTAACTACCAAATTTCCTTGTTTATTTTTAAAAGCTTTGCATTTAATGCTTTTATTTTCCATCATGACCTGGGATACTTTCAAAAGACAAGTCAAAATTTATCTTGATTGTTTTGGACACAGCATATTACTGTAAAATGAGGAAGTCAGTACCACAAGCTTCAGTGTCTCATCACATTTATATTTCAAGAAGCTGGGTTTTAGTATATTTTAGATGGATTTTTTTATGATTCATTTGTACTCACTATAGTTGCACTCATGATAACTACACATCTGGCATTACAGATGGAATAAAATTATTCTTGGTATATTTTAGTGGTTTCATGATTCCTTTGAGTTCTTTGTAGTTAATCTCATGGTAATTATACCTGGAATTATAGATAGAGTAGTATTAATCAAGATTCTGTAGGAATTTTTAGAACTCTGCAGGTAATTGATAGATTTTTTTTTAGAATTTGTAAAATAATCAAATCGTGCTGTAGAATGGTAGATTTTGTAAATCTACAATCTCTCTTTAAAGTCTTCCAGGTATCTGCTACTTAGTAAACTGAAAGATGTTCAAAGTATCATAACTTATAATTTTTTAAAGAGAGTTTATTCAAATGTGTTTTCATTAATTCCTCCTAAGCTTTTTGAAAAATAGCATTTTCACATGTAATGTAGAAGATTCACAGAATGTCAGGGATTGGAAGGGACCTCAAGAGATCGTCTATTCAAATCTCACTGCTAGAGCATTCTAAGATACCTAAGCTTTCTTTCCAGTTATAAGGAACCTTTTCATCCAAAGAGTTAAGTCACACAAAATACACCTTTGTTGTAGAAATAAACAAGGTGATTAGGAAGCCTAGTGAGGTCAGCCAGAAAGAGAAACTGTAGCCAGAGTTGTGTATCACCCTCCCGTGCATGTTGTTCAGGATTTGCAGTGGTATATCCTTTTCTATGTATGTATCTGCTGTGGTAAAGTGAAGTACCCTGATTTATGAGGCACTCCATTCATCAGGACCTGTGGGAGCTATATAGTCTGGTTTATATTTGGTATCAAAATTGCCTATGGTCCTGCACTACTACTTTGCACTTCTGATTTTGAGCTTCTAAATTGTACACCTAAATTAGTTTAAAATCAGTGATGTAACTTTCTGATGTTAATTCAAGGCGCTGTCAGATCTAAAATGGTTTTACTTTCCTACTGTGTTACTAACAGCTCCAAATTAAATTATTCATTTAGATTCTTACTGTATCCTACAACTTTAGCAGATTGCCTTTACTGGCTATTAGCAGCTGCTGGTGAGAAATTTTTGAATACAGAAACATGAACTGAGACTATTAGATGTAATATGTAACTGGGAAGCCTATGTTAATTCTGATTTAATTCTAATTTTCACTGAGTAGCTTGTATATGGATTCCTGCTGTATCCTCAGATATATGTTAGATATCTGCTTTACTGTATTTTACAAAGCTTTTTTTCCTTCAAAGAGTAAAGCAAGTAGTCAATTGGTACAGGGGTTCAATAATGTTGTGTGTTATAAAACCCTGTGGTTTGGTTATGCTCAGTCCTTCCTGTCACCAATAGGACCTGCGCTAGAAATGAACAAGTCAATTCCTCCACAAGCAATTTCTGTTGAACTTATACTTTTGTTCTGAAATATTTGGCTTTGTATAGCTATTAATTTGCCTGTCTTATTTTCTGTAAAATACTGACATGCATTATTTGTCAGCTCTGTTGTATTCTAATTCCTCTTTTATGTATTTGACAACTTACTCCCTTCATGAAGTGGCTGGTCCTTGCTCTTTCACTGCAAATCAGGAGACTCTCAGGGCAGTATGACAGGTTAAATGGTCTGAAGAAGTCAGAAGACATCCCTGAGATTAATTACTTTCTTCTTCAATATCCCTCTGTTGAAATACTCACCTTTCTTGTCATGCTTCAGGCCATCCAGCGAGAAAAGCCTGAGAAGTACAGAAAACTGCAAGATGCCAGCAGATCAGCTGAGGCCCTGGTGGAACAGATGGTGAATGGTAATTACATGGGAGTTGATTTAGATAATCATCTTGGGGATTTGATAAATGCCCAGGTTCATATTTATCACGAACATTATATTAGCAAATACTGTCTAAATGGAACAGTAAAATCATATTTTATACTTCTTTTATTATTTTGGAACATAAAATGTGTTATTTAAGAGAACAGAAAAAAAAATACCCCTTTAGTACCATGAAAATAAACGTATTAAATGTGCTCACAGTAATGAACTGTATACTAACAGTCTTTCCTGTGCAGACTTAAATTGTAATCTTATTTTCTGAGTATGCTGAGCTTTTGAAAGTATATAAACTGCTTTGAGTCGGAAAGCTCTTAACAATTTTAGAACTGTGCTTTTTGACTTAAAATGTGCAACATATGCATTGTAATATACATTTTGCTGTAATGTTTTGTATATATGAAATACAAATGTTTTTTGGTATTGAAAGAGATTTTTGGGATTCGGCTTTTCAAAGATAATAAATATCAAAGCTTGCACAACTCTGAAGAGAAAATCAGTTGTAAGTTTTTTACTTTTTTTTTCTTAGAAAAGACATTTTTGTTATGTCATTCTTCTAAATTTTTTAGGGGTAAAATTGGTAGATGGAAGTAAAATTGTAAGTAATGCTATTGTCCTTGATATTAAAGAATCTCTAACTTTGTAATAAAACATTGAAAAAAGACCAACATGTATCATACTGATATGATTACCAGATATATAGTTGTTGAATGCACTAAGCTTCAGAACTTATATTTCATATTCTGTTGTTATTATGAAGAATAAAGAGTTGAATTACTAAAGATAAAATGCTTTAAATATATGCTTTAAATTTATTGGCCAATCTAAACAAATGGGATGGAATCCTGAGATAATTTTGCTTCATTATGAAGGTGTAATATTTTTAAAGTGACCCCATATTTAATATGGGGGACATACTTAATCATCATTATTGGGAAAAAATTTGAAAAGATTCCCTTCCTAGGCTCAATGTATAGACTGAAGGTAACATTTGCTTCCTCTGAAATAATTTGTGCGATTTTCCTGTGCTGATCATAGTAAAATTTGTAATTTTTTTCTTTTATGGTTTCTGACTGAGAGAACTGATGGTACAGGACTTTAAAGAAAGTACCGAAAGTTTGTGTGCTGTCACATTAAGGTTATTACTCTGAGTGTGCCCCACTCTTCCTTTGTCCAAATTCAGACTTGCACATCAAAAATTTCAGCCTGGATTATATAGTACTTTCTGGTGACTAATTTTGGTTTTAGTTACAGAACTCAGTAGTGCATTGTATATTAATTATTCCTCTGTACTCTACTATCTGCCAGGTTGATTATCATGTAGATTAACATTCTATCTTAAATATGTTTAAGTTTACTTTTTTTTCTATTTCAGTCCATGGGTTCATGTTTATTCATGCTTTATAGGTGTGATCTTGACCATGGCTAGAAATTTTTCCAGTATGTTTCAAACCACCCTTTTTGTGGGAAGCTTGTCTTCTACTTGGTTTGTAATCACAGTGCAGACTAGTAGGCCAGCATGACTTTATCTGTTTCCTGTCAACTGTTCTGAGCTCAGTATCATGCCATATAGATGATGGTAACCTTGGTAGCAAGAACAACCTAACAAGGATGGGGAGTTAGTTGCTTGTAAGAATAAAGGAGGTTTTTTGTCATGGTTTTAGGGAAAACCAATTAATTTGAGGAGAGAAATAATTCCACTGGACCAGAAGCCTAAAATGGATGTAGGAATTTCAGCTGCTACAGTGCTGCAAAGGCAATTTGAAGAATAGTGTATGAATGTAATAATTTGGTAATCACCACTGGGTGGGGTTGGTAGAGAATAGAATTAAATAATTAACAGTAGTTGAGGAGAGCTATAGGGTGAGCTGAACAAGGCCTCCGCAAATGGAATATTTTTCAAGGTGTTCAGAATTACACCTTGAGTGTAGAAGAATTTGACTGCTATGTTCCATCTTTGTACTTTTGAATACATAAAATTTCATATTTGTCTTTTCCTCCAAATCAATATAATCTATTACAGTTGCAACTGATGGGATTATCTCTGAATTGATACTGAACTGAAGGTTATGTAAAAAAAGTAACTCAACTTCAGACCTGCTTCTCAAACTACACAGATTTATATTTTCCACAATAATTCAACTAAATTTCTTTAGTCTTTGTGTGGTTTCTGGAAATTAATTTGGGACATATTGCCTTCATCTCTGTTTTGTTGGTTTAGGGTTTATTTTCCATATTTATTTATGGATTCACTATGATCAAGAGCATGAGAAAGCTTGTCTCAGTCTTGAAAATAAGGTTCAACAGAGCAGACTGACTATGCCTACTTACCTTCCCTTTCTAATGTGAAAACTCTTTGCTGTAACATAGAAAGGAACTGGAATTAATGTGCCTTCATGGTTTTGTGGGAGACTCAGCAGAGAGAAGATGTACTATATTACCTTGAATGAAAAGCCTTTTTAACTACCATCATATGCAGATTTCATGTGATGATGCTCCCATCAGTATTCTTTGTGGTAAACCAGGCAGTGATGCAGTTAATGATTGTCATGCATTTTCAATGTTTTCTGTAATTAAAATACAGCATAATGCAAGCAGACATAGATCAGTTGTGTAGTCAAGTGATGACAGTTTTAACTACATTGTTGCTTTGTGCTCATAGTGTATCAATTAGAGCTGTACTGATAATGATTAGACTCTTAAGAATCCAATTAAGCTACCACTAAATTCTTGACTTCTGTATGAGATGTACTTCTTTGCCCTTAAACAAGACTCTGAACATAGGAGATTATGAGGTTAAAAAAATTAAGACTGGTGGATTCTAAAGAGAGTTCAGAATGCTGGTGAATTTAAATGTTGCATCATTTGTATTTGTTTTCTTCTGATTATTTTTACTGTGATGGGTGGAGGAATAAGTGAAAAATACATTTAAAACTCAGGAGACAATTGGATTAGTTTATTTTGGGTTCCATTTACTTGTTCCTTGGCTTAGTTCCTTAGCATTATAATGGAAGTGTGTTTGTTTCTTGTGTTTGTTTACTTGAGAAGATATTCTGAGGAGGTGTATTTATAGAGGGCACTATCCTTGCTTTCATAAATGCTTTCAAGCATTGTCAGCAAAAGTATTTTGCACTAGAAAGAGATGTCATCTTCCACAGTACAGCTCCTCTCGTGTTGGTAAGCAATGTGTCTGAATACTGCCGCTGGAAAGAGAACTTTTCCCATCACAGGGGAAATAATTGATGCTTTTAGTGGATGAGTCTTTACCCAAACACCCATCATCCACATGGGTCATGTGCTATCTCTCCTTGCCCATGCTTTTGTGGTCTGATGGTTATAATCAATGAAGACTTGTATATTGTGTTTAGAAGTATCAGTATATATAAAAAAATTTATATGAAAAATATTATCTGTTTTTTTTCTTGAAGTTTTACTCTGAAATAGAAGAAACATGTTGATGCCTGAGTGTAGCAGTTTAGCAGTTTGAGTGGATACTTGACTATTGTAGTAGTTTAGAAGAAAATAGAGGATCAAAAATGAATACTCAGAATTTTGATGGGCTTCATTAAAGTGGATACAAATGAAGTTATGATAAATCACACAGATGTTAAGTGCTACTGTTCTGGGGAAGAAATACCTTATCTTGTGAGTTACCATCTCACATATGCTTTTGAGTAAAAAGCTATAAAAATAAGGATAATATTACATTATTATATTACAGAACAATAGAAAAATTGTAAATGCTGACTTATTAAGATATACTTCATATGAAGTAGCAGTTCCAAAGTACTTGCATGAAATGTGCTGCACAATTAACAACATTCAGATAGAATTCGTTATGCACACCGTACACAAAAGAATAAAATTAATGGATGCACTTCAGATGAGGATCTGTTTCCTGTGGGTATGGTATATTTGTTCACTGATTATATCAGAAGCTTTTAGAATATGAAACACAAAAAGATTATAAACCATTATTCATAAAATAATACTGTTTTAGCAGAGAGTGAGTTTTGTATTATTTCTTCACCTGATTGTCTACTTCTGGTATAGCTTGCTGCTGTGAATGTAGCAGAGTTAAGGGGATTGATGTTGAGATCATGAGGGAATGATGGTGGTTGCTAAAGATAAAGAAATTAGAACTTATACTGGAATTAATTTTCAAACTCTTGATTTTTACCAATTTTAATGTTTTTATTTGATCATAAAGTTATGCCCTCATTGCATCAACTACTCAGGTAGTTATTAAGTTGTCAGTTTCAATGTGATGGAGTGCTTTCTTCAAAATAAGGAGAGTTTTGACTGATTTGCCCAAATGATTTCATGCGCAAGCTGTGGCCTTTTCTTGTGTCCTTCTGGAAATGACTTACCAATATCGGGTAGAGAACTTTGAGTTACCTGAGTATGATTAGGAATTTAAAAATGCAGCCTATGGAAACTTCAGGATGCTTCTTTCTTTCAGTAGGATTCTTTGTTATCTAATGGAAATGCACCTCTGCAGTCTTCTACCAAACATGACTCTGCACACTCCATTCCTACACTTTAGTTACACAAAAAGCAAAACTGTTCCGTTGTCCATCTTGTGAAAGCTCTTGTGAAACCATATTTGGACTCAGAGTTTAGGTTATAAAAGCATTAAAGGAAATTGGATAATATTGAGTATTTTCATGTATTTAAATTTTCTGTTAAAAGGGACACAGAAGTGAAACACAGAAAAGAGGACCTGATGATTCTGTATTTCCATCTGAAATACAGCCCTTTTTGAAGAAAATATTACAGTGAAAAGCATTATTTTGTAGGGAGAATCTATGCCTGTACTTCCCCTGGGAATCATAATCTTGCCTAAGGGTACATTGGAGACTGTGTCAGCTGAAAAGAGAGGAAAGGAGAAATAAATAAAAGTGATCTTTTTATATCTACTCCACCAAACTCAGGTTCAGAGAACACAATGGCAAAGATATCTCCTGACTCTCACGAGCATACAGCATTTTTTTAACCCCAGGCCCCACAGGACTAAAGCAATGAGTTGCTTTGCTTTCTTCACAGGGTATATAGAGCTCTTTTACCATGAAATACTTCCAAGTAATCACCTTGTCTCTAATGACTGAAATCCATTTTCTTTTATGAACTCTAATTTAAATGTTATTATTGAAAATAGAATATCTCAGAGAAACCAAACCCTGTTTAAAAATAATCAGAGAGAATTGCCACTTACAATTTCTTGGCTTTCAGTCTTTGCTTACTGATTACTGAGGGTCAGTGTTGGACACATGAAATTGACCTAGATGAGGGTTTGATCTGACCATAAAATTATTCTTTAGTGATTATGATACTTCTAATAACATGTAATGCAAAAACTGACAAGTTGGAATATCTGAAACACAGAATCATAGAATGGTTCAGGTTAGAAGGAACCTTAAGATTCATCTATTTCCAATGCTCCTGTCATGGGCAGGGATACCTCTTACTAGACCACATCAAAATAACTGCAGAATACAGTTCCTATTGTTCTAAATTGGTCTTTTAATAAAAACCGCAAGTCTTGTACATTGAAATATAATAGTATAGTTTTCAAAATCCAGCTGTCAGGCATCTTCTTATTTCTTGCAGCAGTTTTATTTAGCTTTATTTATTGTATCTTTCTGCTTTATTGCCATTCTTGTGCTCTAGCACAATTTATAATTCATTCCCATAGCAATAAAACAACCCTGACAGCAACTTAAAATATTTTTTAAATGCTTTCTCCACTTATGTGTAACATCTGTATATTTGGGACTGTTACTTGATGATAAATCATTAACTGGATGAATGAGCTCTCAAATACTGAAATCAAATTGTTAATTTTACTTTTTTTTTTTTTTTCCTTTTCCTTCCTTGTGACTTTCTTATCTCTAAGTGTCAAACCTCTTTTGTTTTCTTTCCAGAGGGTCTGAATGCTGACAATATTAGACAAGCCTCAGAGCAGCTGAAGAGCCGCTGGATTGAGTTCTGTCAGTTGCTGAGTGAGAGACTGGCATGGCTGGAGTACCAAAATAACATCATTGACTTCTACTCTCAGCTGCAGCAACTGGAGCAGACAGCAATTACTGCAGAAAACTGGCTGAAAGCACAACCCACACCAGCAACAGACTCTGCTACAGTAAAAACTCAGTTGGAAAAATGCAAGGTTAGAGATTCTTCTCAAGTTTTTGATGATATCAAACCTCCTAAGGATTCCATCAGTGGGCCAGATTATGACCAACACTATTTCAGTACAAAAGTGCAAAGTGGACTCCTCATCTTTGCAATGGTACAAGTTGAAAATGTTTATTTGAGGAACGGAAAGAATGGTAAAGAAATAACACAGAAAGGTGCTGATATTTAAATATAGGTATTTAAATCTCTAACAAAACTACAAAGTTATTACCATACTTAGAGAGTGAAAGCCAGGGAACTATGCCCCTAAGTTGTTGGGTTTTTTTAGCTTAAGAATCTGTCTCTGATTTTTCAATAAGAAACTGTTGCTTATCATTTTTGTCATAAGAATCTGGAACAGAAAACTTTGTCATCCAGAATTTGATATTTCATGCTACTTTACTCATCAAATACCCAGTTCACTTCTTATTGTCCCTATACATTTGCACTTGTGTCCTGCACCATCATACATTTGCTTGTCTCTTTTACTGTAGACAACTGTGTAAGTATTAATTATAAGCTAAATTTGACATGAATCTATTGATACGTAGCAATGAGTTATGACTTGTATGAAGTACCTATAGGCATCTGACTGTCTGAAGTATCTGGCTGCAGAAGCTCTCAAACCAAAAACAATGTTTGAAGTTCAAACTTTGATGTATCTTATTGCTACTGTTTTCAGGCCTTCCCAAGGTAGGGATGTGCTTGCAGGCGTTACCTGATTTCTTGCAAAACACTTCAAACAGCTCTATCATGAAGTATACTTTTGGCTTAATTTACTAATTTGTTTTCACTTAGTAGTTGCAAGTGTTAAGACTGTGTATAAGGTCTCCTGAAGATATAATAGTGCAACCTCAACTTGTACTATGGGGCTAGAAATCCCTGTGTATCTTAACACTCCTTTTCTGCTTCACGATATTTGGCCTGTACTATAACAGAGAGGAGTTCAGTGTTATGGGATGAATTTTGATTTTTCCAGCTTCACATGAAAATGACTCTTCTTGGGCATGGGATTTTAATGTACAGTCTAATGTTAACATAGTAGAGTCATGTGATTCTACTTAAATGCTGGTAGCAGAACATTTGATGTGTGAGAAATGTAGGTGGAAGCAATACAGTCATGTCACATGTACTGAAACAGTGATGATTTCGTGGCATTAGTGATTTCATTTGTTGGACAGCCTTATCTTGATGCATTGTTTTTCAAAAATTCAGGACGAAATCATCCGAATGTCAACCCTTCAGCCTCAAATTGAACGACTAAAGGCTCAAAGTCAAGCTCTCAAAGAGAAAGAGCCAGGGCCACTGTTTCTGGATGCTGACCTTGCTGCTTTTACCAGCCATTTCAGACAAATACTTGCAGACATGCAGACCAGAGAGAAGCAGCTACAGACAAGTAAGTGTTCATGACAAGATGTCAGTTTGCCTGAGTAGCATGCAGAGAAGTGTATGTATTTTGCTTTTCTTACTTTTGTATTTACTGTTTTCATGCTAAAACACTAGTACAGAAGTAGAAAGTTAGTCTTTGAGAAATCATCGATGTTACAGTAATAGGAGAAAAGAAAGGTACATTATTAAGAAGCAAAGGTTATACTCAATGTAGCTCTACCATCAAATCTCCTCTTGTTAATGTGTCCATGGACAGATTTGATGATACTTTTTGGCAACATAAAGCTCTCTTTGATTAGCTGGGTTATGACACTGGGCTGTCTACCTCTGTCAGTAGGGAGGAAAGAGATTTTAATTGCAAGAGTGAATCTGCTCCAGATTTTTATAAAATAGAAATTTAACTCCATAAAGCTCATCAAAGACAGAAGCTACTTAAAAGATATCTGTTTTCTCATGATCTGATGATCTGCTCCATTTTTGAAATACAGAATGGATGTCTGCTATTTACAAAATGATTTGAAGTATTTAAAATAAATGCATTTTTCAAAAGGGGATAATGCTATGCCACAATTGAAAGGTGACTTTATTCCTTGTTAAAGAAATATGTCATATCAATGATTGATGTACACTTTCTGTATTTTATTATGAAATTAAAAATTAAGTGTAAGATAAAAATATGAATTTAATTATTCTCAACAGCAAAGAGATTATCTGCCCCCTAAATCAATGAAATACATAAACAACTGCATTGATTTGAATTTACGCATAGTGTTGGCTCCTTCTAGTGGATATTTTTTGGATTCCTACTAAATTCTTGGACAAGCTTGTCATGATTCCATTTTTTAAGAATTCCATTTTAAGAATTACTGTGGTACTGTGGTTATTTCACACATACATGGATAGACTGAAGAGGTGATGGTAATAGAATTGAAGGTAGAAAATGCAGGTGTGCTACAGCATGTGATGAAAGAATAAGCTGTAGAAATTTAGTGTCACATGTGAAGTTTATTTATTATGTTGAGCCATACGATTAATAAATTGGTAAGTTTGATGCCTCACCATTTTATATGCTGAAATCAGTTAAACTGACAAAACCACAGTATGGTAAATGCTAGTTTCTTTATTTTTTTCTGTATTCAGTTTTGTGTAATTGGTGGTTTTGACTTACCTGATTTTGCTACAATGAGATCTTGTGATCTAAACAATTACTTAGTCCTGTAAGATAAGCAGTGTTCAATGCCTGGTCTGTAATGCCACTAAGAAAGGGCTTTGGTTAAATTCTTTGTGCCTTTAGTAATTCATTCCCACTCCTGTGGTTCTGTGTCCTCCTCCAGTCACAGAAGCTACTTTTTTGAGGTGTCAGCATTGAAAAGACTGGAGAGGGTCTCCTAAACTGCTAAGGAATAGAAGGCCCTGCATCAGTATCTTCAGGAGCCCTGGTCTGTTGTTATTTCATGTGGCTGCTTGGCATCACAAGTGCTTCTTTTCAAACTGTTCAGCTGTCAAGATAAGAAAGTTTTCTCCTATGTAGTACATACTTGTAGTGATATTGTAGGTGATATTATTAGGTCAATCTTATTTTATCTTCAAAAAAATTATACACAGTTTTGTTCAAATTGATATCTTCCTTTCATGACTCTGCTGAGGTTCATGTTGGGGATACTGCATTAGCTCTATCTTATTTCAAGAAAGTCTTACTAATGAAAAAAGTGGAAATAAAAGACCCCCCAAAGCACAGAAAATTTGATTCTATGAGTTTGAGTTTCTTCTCTTTTCTTCAGTGACAATTTTGCTTCTGTTAAACAGATGGAAAAAAGACCATATCCATTCTCTTTATTTTAGCTTAGTTTAACACAAAATGTTGACATTTTATTACACCATTTTAAGTATTTCTATCTCTTATTTGAAATTATGTATTTGCAATTATTTATTTTCTGGAAAATTTTTTTAGACTTATTGATGTTTTGCAGATCAGTGGTAGTATTTACTCCTTCCTTCCCTATGCATATAACCTACACATTTGAAACAGATGTTTTGATTCATCATGAGGGGTTTAGGGTTTTTGAATTTTTTGGGTTTTTTTAATGTTCCATTACTCCGTTATCTTCTCTGTTGGACAGAAGAATTAGCTATTCTGTTCTGTTTTCCAATGGAGTATTTCCCCTAATTTCTTTTTTTTTCTAGGAGACTGTGTTTGTCTATTTTTTATTTTCTTTGGAGGGGAATGAGTGGTTTTATTTTATGAGGGTAGTTTTTCTTTTCAAAAGTGCTTACTGTGCAGCATAGAGAAACTGCTACATTTCTTAATAAAAGTATTAAAGATTAACTCAGATCTTCTCAGTTTTATTTTCTCCATGACTCAATCATTGTTTCCAGTTTAAAACATAATTTAAAAACAATTTAAAAACCCATTGGGTTGTTTTTTCCCACTTTTTTATGTGAAAGAAATGCAATCTCATAAAATATGACTTCATTTTTCTTTATAGAAGCCTGTATATCCATTGGTAATTGATGTTTTTAAAGATCATATATCCATCATTCCCTTTCTCCTTCCTCCTTAAACACATTTAGAGTCATTCCCAGAGTGCTGCTATATAGAACAATTGGAAGTCAGACAGTACTTCATTCTATTCAGTAATGTACATGAGGGAGTGAAATGGCCAATCATGGCAATAATTCAGATATGAATAATGTGATTACCCAAGGAAATTCTTCATTTTGTAATTGCCCTGATGAAGAATGATAGGGTGAGATTTATATTTACCTATCTTGAAATTAACTGCGTCTGTGTCAGAGAAATTTGTAAGGAGCAGCCCACTCAGCTTCCCATTTCCTCTCAGCGCAGGGAGAGCTGTCAGCCAGTGTCAGATGAGTATTCCCTGACTCAGACTACTTCCCAGGTGGCAGCTGATTCATTCCAGTATTCATCTTGCACTGTGACTGGACCAAACTCTGTTAAGATGTTTCTGGTTTTCAGTCTTCCTGTGGTGAGGTCTTATCCAGCTGTAGTCTTCAGTGAGATGCATTATGGTGCATGTTCTCAATTTGACAAAACTGTTCTTCAGAGCAGGTTTGGAAAGTGTCATTAGATTTTTACAAAGTAACTGAAAAAACACCAAACTTTTGATGGCAGATGAAATTAAGAATATCAAGGTGAAGATGACAAGGAAAAGTCATGCATTTTTGATTTTTCTATGCTTCATTAATTTATGTACTGTGCTTCCTTTCAGATTCTGATCCTTTGTGTGATCAGTAATTCTGAAAGGTGAAGAGATCATCATGTTGTCATTGTTGTTGCTGTTATTATTTATGATGAAACGTTCATCTTCATTGATGTTTCTCTTATTTTTTTAAAAACAAGACTTCAGAAGGCTTTTTTTTCCTTCTGTATCATGCCAAGATTCTTTAGAATTTACACTCACCCTGTGCTTAAAGTTATTTTGCGTGTACACCAGTTTTCTTCCTAATCCACAAGTACAGTATCTTAAAGAGGGTTCCGTTACAGAGTTCATGCAACTCAGTCTTGGCATAATTTTATAAGACAACAAACCATAACAGTATGATGTATTTTAGTATGGCATTCCATTTTTGCTTAAACTTTGAGCTGCTGCCTTATTTTTGAGCTCTAAGTGCTTTGATTCTTGTGGTAACTTTTGCTTGACTTAGTTTAATGTGTATTCTTTTTTCTTGAAGATACAGAATACGCTATTCAGTAAAACGAAGTGATTTAATTTCAATTTTGCAGTAACTGTTTTTGTTTAAAGAGTGAGAGGAACAAGTATATGAGATAACAGCATCTGCCCTGTAGGTCCCTTTATCCTTTTTCTCTGGTAAAAATTAAAATTTATGTGGGTAGGAAATAAAACTATATAGAAATTTTGCATCTTTTTAAGATACTTACTTTTACATTAGATCTTGTAGAACTGGAGGATTTTCTGTCTATTTCTCTTAGTAGGTTAATAAGTCTGAGAATTGAAAATTTTAAAGCACTTGGAAGACATTGATTATGTTGTATAGAAGATTCCTTATGGTTCCTCCTGAGGTTTTGTGATGAAAAATGTGAGAGAAAGGAATCACAGCTTTTATGAAGTCATCCATGTAATGACTTTGATAAATAGTTTCAGATACTTGTATGACAAAATAAGCCAGAAAAAGTTGTGAGAAAATCAGTATGGTTTTAAACACTGAACTTAGTGCTGCAGAATTTTTAATGGAAAATACATGCTTTCCAGTCTGTTCATTTATTCCATGGAATAAGTCTTCAATGAAATGGTCCCATAGGTTACATGTAGTGCCTTTGTACTTAAACAATGATGTGCTGAAAAAGGGTATTTGTAGAAGATAAACATTGCAACCTCTCAGTGGGATCTGGTAACTCTTGAGATAATTGTATTCTCATTTAATTTCTGAATTGGGAAATGCTTTTTGACTTGAAAAATCACAAAAAAGCAAACTGGTAGGAAAAACATAAAAAAAAGAAGTAGTCTTCTACTTACTTGGAAAGCCATTTTCAATTATTTAAACATTTCTACTTCTTAACATATTAATTAAATACCTATCTCCATGTTGCAGTTTCCAATGTAAGCACTTTAAAAAAAAATAATGGTACAAGGTTAAATGTGTTTCCCTGTCAGTTCTCAGGGGTTACAATGTTAGTAACACCAAAGTGCATTTCCTACAGGTATAATAGATTAATGCAGCAACATTTTCCTTTTACAGGATGGGACCTGTACTCTGATATTTCACAGTAATGTATTTGGGTTTTTTTCCCTGTGATATTTTGTTATGGTTGTCTCAATGGCTCAGCTGAGCTATAGCTTGGGTTGTAGACATGCTATATCATTCTGGCTACTAATTTAATTTTCCACGTAATACAGAGTCCATGTGAATGCACTCTGCTTATCAGACTGACTCTTATCCACAAACATCATTATTACACATCTAATCTTAGGATAAAAAAAAAGAAAAAAGTTAAGTCTAGATGTGTTGTTTATGGATTTAGCTCGGGGGATGTAGAGATTCATACTGCCCATGGAGAGCCCCTAAATGTGTTTAGAGTTATTTAGAAGGCTAAAATTAGGCAACCTGATTCACTGTCATCATACGCTGTAAAACCAACAAATGTCGTCTTATAATTGTTAATATGCTTCTTTGGGGATGAAAAGGCAGACATAACATGAATATTCAACAAACAAACCAAGTCCCAAAACCTCTTGTCTAGGCAAAAGGCATTGAAAAGTAGTCTTTCACTACTAGTCATCAGGAAAAGTAAAAAAAGTAAAGCTATTGATTCACTGAACTTCACTAGTAGCTGGTAGCAAGTCGTCTTGCAGTTTTTCCAGTTCTGAGGTATGCTTCTTTACTGCTAAAAATAGCTGATATTTGACATAACTGCTTGCAGTCATACATTAGTCCTAAGACTGTTTTTCATTTAAATGAGAAAATTATTATTGAAGTCAAATATTGCATCACAATACTGAACTCTGTATTTCTAAATAAAACTGCAAAGTAATATTTGTACATGCCTTTATTGTATATGAGCTGTTACAATTAAATTTCCATTAAATTGGAGTCAAGTGTCTAAATACATACTCCTTTCTCAAGTAGAAATTATATGGATTAAATGGTTAAAGACAGTAACAATTCTCACGAAGGAAATAATGGGAAAATTTTGTTTTCTCCATTTCCAAGAACATATTGCTATTTATTTCTCTGTGAAGAAAATACATCAGAAGAAATTCTTTCTAGTACAAAAGCCTATCTCTTGTAAATCCTTAGATGGGTGTGATGAGCCAGATCTGTCAAATTTTCTGAGGAAAGTGTGCCATACAAAGTGCATACCCTGCCAGAGAGTCCTTAAATTATTCTTAATTTAGTACATTGTTTTAATGCCTGATTGAAAACAAAATATTAAAAATGAATGTTGCTGATGAACTAAAAAAGTTAAGTTCTGCTTTAAAGTATTGACATAAGAGAATTTAAGCAAGCTTGCACTGAAGAACTTTGAGCTGTGTTATTTGTCAAAACTGCTTTCTGGACAGCTATATAATTTCTCAGTACAATTCTTTCTGAAACACCAGAAATGCACAGGAGGTACAATTAAGTGTAACATTCTTTGAGCTCTTACATATTTCATTATTATGTGGTACAAGTTGGAAATGCTTCATTTCCTAGCAGCCTTGCATTTGTCTATACTTTTCTCAATGAGTACAGAAGCAGAGGGAGTATCTGAACTAATGAGTTGCTTGTGCATGTGCCAGATGCTGTCTATTTACAGCCGTTATAATTTTGGCACAATAAGCACAGTTCAGTAAAATTCAGCTTTAATACAGAAAAAAAGATCAATTTTCAAAGCTTATAACAAATGTCTTCAACAGATATTTTACTTGAACAGAAATGTTAAGCACAAAAACCTGATCCATAAAAAGGAATGCTATTTCTTACATTGTTTATGAAATTGGAATCAGGATAAAGTACAACAGCTTAATTTCTAGGAGATTAATTTCTGTTAATTTCTAGGCACACATATTTAAACTAGTTGCCTTGGCCATTTAAGTTGCCATGTGAGGTATAGGAAGAGACTCAAGTGTAACTGGTAAAATGATGAAAATACAATAAATATTAGAATTAGAGTATTCACTCTTCAAAAGTTTTCTTCCATAATTCTTTGGCAAATCTGATCCTGACACACTGGGCCTGTTGCAATCTGTTTCAAAATAGCCAGTGGCTTCAATAACTCTGGGTCTTTCAACAAGCATCTTCTGTCAGCAAAACAAATAATGGCACACAAAATTATTTCTTTCCTTTTTCTCCCCCTCTGAATGCAGTTTTTGACAGTTTGCCTCCTGCACGCTACAAAGAGACAATGAACACTCTAATTGCATGGATCCAGCAGTCAGAAACTAAACTCTCTATGCCTCAGGTTGTGGTTTCTGAATATGAAATCATGGAGCAAAGACTCAGGGAGCTCAAGGTAAGTGGTCAGGCTGTGGCAACTAACTTTTCAGATCAGTAGTTTAGAGGAATAGAATGCAAAGCTGTCCAAGTCATCAGAAGCCTGGGCTATAGGTCTTGAGTGAATTAATACCCAGCCAAATTTTAGTGACAGACTTCAGGAGATGGTAGGTACTTGATGTATTGGTTCTTGAAGTTATTAAGTTTGAAAGCGGTCTTCAATATTTGAACCAATTTTATAAGATGGTGAACATGAAAAGTCATAATTTGTCCATGTGATGTATAAAATATTCCTTTGGCAGTAGATCTGGTAGTTAAGTATAGATTTAGCTCATTTAATTTTCCAGTGTTGACATGGAAACAGCTGTGATTTGGAAAATGCCGTATAGACTTTGTCAGGTTTCTTGTTGGATTTACAACCAGACACAAATGCAGAACATGTTTAGCATTTTGGTATTTGGTATTTTTTTATTATTGTGTGGCTAATGAGCATTTTTTTTTTTTTATGCAACTTGTAATATATACGCTGAAATAAAAATAGAATATAGAAATGTCATCATTTAACCCCAACCAACTATCTAGCAACATGCAGCCACTCACTCTCCCAAGGGTGGAGGGAGAATCATAAAAGAGAGAAAACTCATAGTCTGAGACAATGTTAAACAGGTAAAGCAAAAGCCACACATGCAAGCAAAGCAAAAAAGGGAATTAATTCACCACTGCCCATCAGCACACAATTGTCCAGCCATCTTCAAGAAAGCAGCTAATGATTACTTGGGAAGACAAGTGAACTCTGAACATCCTCCCTTTCTCCCTTCCCTCAGCTTTATATGATGTATGTGTATGATGTCATATGGTACGGGTTATCCCTTTGGTGACTCTGGCTTAACACTCCTGGCTATGTCTTTTCATAACTTTTTGTCCCACTGTACTTGGGCTATGTGAGGAGCAAGAAAGGCCTTGTCTGTTTATCAACAGCCAAAAACACTAGTGCACTACCAGCACTATTCTCAAGCCAAATCCAAACTGTAGCACTGTATCAGCTGCTAGTAGGAAAGTCTATCCTAGTTGAAACTATGGTAAGAAGATAGGTATAGCAAATTTGGTCTAAGAATTGCAGAAGTTTTGTGAAGTTACCAAAAGCTTATATCATAGAAGTAGTTTTAAATTTATT
This sequence comes from Turnix velox, assembly GCA_013400935.1. Taxonomy (NCBI): domain Eukaryota; kingdom Metazoa; phylum Chordata; class Aves; order Charadriiformes; family Turnicidae; genus Turnix; species Turnix velox. The sequence goes on from VZTY01002272.1 coordinate 89,507, forward strand.
CTTTTGCTCACTGTAGTTTGAAGCCTTTCTAAGTGTAATCATTAGGGTCATGATAAATTCCTGTCTGAAATTCAGAAACTGTATGTGGATCACCTCTATTAAGAAGTACAAACACCTTTGTACTTATGTTCTTATTTCAACTCAAGAAACCTAATTTCTAGTTGGTCTGAGAAAATCGATTCCAAATTGTTGAGTAGAATGTGTTATTGGATGCTTTATTAAAGGTGACCTACTTTTTTGGTTTTCAGCCTTTTCTTCATCAGTCTCATCTAGGTCTGTGAAATAAAGAGAATTGCACCGTGCTTAATTTTAGATTCTGTTTTTTTCTTATTTGTAGGCTCTACAAAGTTCTCTGCAGGAGCAGCAAAAAGGCCTGAACTATCTCAGCAAAACTGTAGAAGACATGTCCAGGAAAGCCCCTGCAGAAGTCAGCCAAAGATATCGAACAGAGATGGAGGTGATACTTAGACGCTGGAAAAATTTATCATCACAACTGGTGGAACATAGCCAGAAACTTGAGGAGCTTATGACCAAATTCCAGCGATTCCAGGTTAACCTAACATATTCATCCTTTACTACAATGTGATGGATTGTAGTTGTAGGTTTAGAACAGCACTAGAATGTATTTAAGCATCTCATGGAAGTAACACTGAAATGACAAAGCAGCACATAAAATGTACTAAAATGCTAACTTCATTTTGATGGGATTTACTTTGAATTCTGGTTTTGTGGCTGTTTCTGTCCATTTTATTTCAATAGAAAAACTTAGCTTTGATATTCCTCTGCCTGCTTTTTCAGAGCTGCTGAGGTATGTTTTTAAGCAGTATGTTTTCAAGAAGCTGTAACCACACTGACTTTAATGAGTTTACCTGACATATTTAAAGTTAATTTCTAATACAGTAGTATCTTGGCAAAAGCTGACAGAAAGCGGAAGTGGATGTGACTTACCGCAGTTGTGTGAGTTCCAGGTATTTAGAATATCAGCATCAGTACCTTATGTTGTTTCTCTCATTATGAGGATCTTCTATTTATGTTTATTTATGAATCCTATGTATCAGCATTACAGGGCATATCAATTCATGTCCCACTTCTATATGATTTCAATGGAAAATTGCAGAGATATTCATAAAAAAGGAGATGTTTGTAAATTTTTAAAAATGTTTATCTGATCCCATGTAATTTCTTGCATACTCACGAGGAGTATGCTTGTTGGGCATTTTCCCCCTTTCTTAACTGTTTTACCACTAGGCGTCACTATCTGACCACAGAGTCAGCTGAGGCCATTGGAGTGTTTTGGCCATTGAAAAGACCAAAAGCCAGCTGTGTCCAGCACAAGGCAGCACTTGGCCTCTCCTCACAGAGGCTGCCCCTGCTACCAAAAACTCGTTGCAAAAAAAAAAAATATAAACGGGAAAAATGTAAAATCATTTTATTAATAGCAAAATGAAATATTTGAAATTGCACAAAATGGAGCAATGCGCTTTCCCTTGACGAATTCAAAATTGTGTCTACCCTTCGAATTTTGTGGATAGCAGTTTTGCGTTTCCCCCACTGCTCTGAAAAGGAGAAAGTCACAAACATCATGACAGTACTCTGCAGAGCATGTGTTTTTAAAGCTATGTGAGCTATTGCTGCATACGAATCTTAAACTTCATATTTATTGCTGAAATCACTATAGTACACAGTCAATAGGAAAGTCATTGCCTTGTCAACTGATTGAATGACTTACCTTTCAGACGATTGTTTTAGCTGTTGCAATTTATGGAATGCATCAGTGTGGGATATGATGAAATCAGTATTGATAAATAAAATGCAATTACAGTTGGATTCAAAATCATAGAATCATAGAATAGTTTGGGTTAGAAGGGCCCTTAAAGATCATCAAGTTCCAACCCCCCTGCCATAGGCAGGGACACCTCCCACTAGATCAGACTGCTCAGTGCCATTTCCAGCCTGGTCTTGAACACCTCCATAGAGGAGGTGTCCACAGTCAACCGGTTCCAGTGTTTCACTACCCTCTCTGTAAAAAATTTCTTTCTAATGTCGAGTCTAAATCTACCCACTTTCAATTTACATCTGTTGTTTCTGGTCCTCCCATCCGATATCATATTAAAAAGTCCTTCCCCCGCCTTTCTGTAGGACCCCCTCAGGTACTGATAAGCTACTATAAAGTCCCCTCTGAGCCTTGTCTTCTTCAGGCTGAACAACCCCAACTCCTTCAGCCTGTCTTCATAGGGCAGTTGCTCCAGCCCCTTGACCATTAAAAATGCAAGTTAGCTGTACACTGATCGCTCTTTAAGTAAATTCCATCAGATATATATCTTGCTGAATTAACAAACTGTATATACTGTATAATTTGCAACATTAATGAACTGTAAAGGTATTCAAGTTCCAACATGAGATGTGATTATGAACTATTTTTACTGATTGATAATGGAGTGCATTGAAGACACTTAAACATTTTCTTGGTAATTACCATTTTAAAGGCTACTGGTAATACTTTCTGTGTGATTATTTTTATTAATTCAGTTTTTTGCAGTAGCTTTTTGTTGTATCAATGTATCAAGCATAATAAGGAAATGTTCCATTTGGATGTCTATCTCAGTTACTAAGGCATTTTTGTGCACCATTTAGGGCACAGTCTGTATTCCAATGAAGGAACAAATTTTTGCCTTTTGTAATTTTTATTTTATCATGTGCATTTAATCATTTTGCTAAAGTCTCATTTGAAAGTAATTTCATGCAATGTTTAAAAATAAAGTCACTCTACAAGGTGTTAGATTTATTGTGCCTGGGAGTAGTAGCAATCCCTCTTTTCAAGCATTTGATGGTCATCTTTTTTTATTAATTTCAAGGATTAATTAGAGACTAGGGAAAGCAAATTTCTTATTACAGATATTTTGTAATTTTTTTTGCTTTTCAGAGTTGTAAGGGAGTTTTTCTGTATCGTATTCCGGTAGAGAATTGGGCAATGGGCATGCATCTTCCAAAGGAGGCTGAAATTTAAATTGAAGCACAGGAAGATTAGATAGATGAACTTGAATTTCTTACCAAGTATGAGTAGTCTGGAGTCATGCAAAGAACCCATGAGCACACATGTGGCATCTAGAAATAAATAATAACCTTAAGGCATAAACTTGAGAGACAGAAAGCCTGCTTGTAGACATGTTAAGCTTGGGCAGAAATGGTCAGGATGCAGGATAAAATAGTCCTAGATAAAACTGGTTTTGCTTGTTTGCTGTGTTTTTATTTTCAGGCAGTTCGATAATCTTGAAAATACGTTATGATAAGTTTTAGTCAATAATGCTCAAATAAGTTACACTATTGACACTTAGGTTCAGTGTGATAGGGTAAAATGTCTTTTTAACAAACAGAATGACATTAAAACACTGAAGAAGTGGATGGCTGAAGTAGATGTTTTTCTGAAGGAAGAATGGCCTGCCCTTGGTGATTCAGAAGCATTGGAAAAGCAACTTGAGCAGTGTACAGTGAGTACTGCTTGCCTTGGAAATTATTCCTTTCTTCTTTGAGCCTGACTTATACAGACAAATTGGACAGATTATTATTGTTTTTAAAATAGATTATGTAAACAGAGTTGTCTTCTGCAGTGTATTTGCATCTCCTGCTTTTCCTGGGTTTGAAGGAAAGCTCTTATAAGACAGGAAATTTTAATACAGAGAAAAGGCATACAGTGGCTGTATTTTTGTGTATTTATATCAGGAGAAAAAGAGAAAAGAGAATAATTGCAGCAAGTAATATGGTAGTAGACTCTTAAGATATTTGTCTCTTTGCTTTGTTGAGTTTAAAAACTTTGCATGTGTTTTTGTTACAAACTGTATCATCTGTGCTGGAATATATTCTTCTGTATCTATTACCCAAACATGATTTACAAGCATTTCTGACTATATAAGAAGAAGTTGCAGGCATTGGAGTTTTGTATTTTTTTTGGCTAAACTTGGAGGTTCCAGTGTTTTCTCTCAGCAGAGTTTTAAAGCAGCATGAAGTATTGATATTTCCTTACAGGGCTTACAAATTCTTGTGCCTATCCCAACAGAGTGTGCCAGTGTAGTAAATCTTGTAGCCCATCATTCTCCCTGTCTACATGTTCAGTGGAATTTACAAGTTCTGTAAATGTTCTATCAGGTTGTGTAAATATTATGAAACATACATATTGATCTTACAGAAAGGTGAGTTCCTCAGACTTAATTTCTTACTCCTTATTTAAATAGAAACAATTACATAGGGCAGCTTTACCTCTACAGAGAAGTCAGTTACATGTAACTTCTTTAAAATCTCTGACCTGAATTTATGAAGCATCTGCACAGAAATTAGCCATTATTGTCCAATCCATAATAAAGCTACCAAAATTTTCATCATCTTTTGTGTTTACACTTTCAACCTTTTCTGCTGTGTAGGAAATCAAGGTAGCATCCACAACAATGAAGACGGCCTTAGGAAAAGAAATTGGCAGTGGTGATTTAAAACTACCTTTGGGCTTAAATAATATTTAATGCTAAATGTCATTCTAACAACTCAACATAACCAGAGAACATCACCATTCAGATAAGAAAATTATCAGGTCAATTACCAAACTGAGGGTAATGCTGGCATAGTTACTAAAATAGATTTTCAAACAATTTTCTATCATTACGATGGGATGCTTTTGCACAAATGTGAATAAAAGCTTTAGTCATTATAACAGATATTATACGTAAAATGTAGCACTATGCATGTGGATATACAAGTTGTGTACATAACATTGAAAACTTTATATTGTATTTTTGGCAAATGAACTTTATCTGATATAGAATAGCTTACCACCTTACAGCTGCTCATTTCCTTTTTTCTTTCTTTTCATATTTAAATATCTTACATGGTCACCATTTGATAGGGATAGTATATATGAATATTTGTGTGAATGCTGTTTGACTAATCTGCTATTCCTTTAGGCTTTGGTAAATGATATCCAGACAATCCAACCCAGTTTGAACAGTGTTAATGAGGTTGGGAAGAAATTGAAGAGTGAAGCCGAGCCAGAATTTGCTTCAAGAATAGAGGCAGAACTCAAGGAGCTCAATGCTCAGTGGGAAAACATTTGCCAACAGGTATCAAGTCTTCCGCTGTGACTCATTCAATTTAAAGTAATAATCAAATTTTTAATTGACAAAATTTGTCCTCTGCATATCCATTAGAAATAAAACTACATTTAGATGTATTTGGTTAATAATTAAACTTTCATGCCTAGAATTCTATGTGGTATGTAGCAATATGTATAAAGTATGTATATTTATATTTTAATATAATATGTTCCTACAAAGCTGTATAGGAATGTCTTGGGTATTAACAGCAATGTAATTATGGCTGCAAGACTAAATTTCTGAACATGGTATATAGTTATTTGCCAAAACATCTGTATTAAATGTGTTACATTTTGTATTATTTAATTTTGTCTTTGTGTAATTACTTTAGATCAAATAAGATGCTAAAGCTGTGAAGAATTCAGAATTCAATAACTTGAATGCAAGAGTATGTGCACATATACACATGTGCATATGAACAGAGCACAGTAGAAAAAATGGTTCTTATGTTTTGAAGACATTCTTAATAAACAATTTTACAGATTAATTAAAATAACAGTAATTTTCATACGACTTCCATTCTTTTTGGAATCAAGGAAAAATCGTTCATGTTGTGTTAGTTTTGCTTTTTTGCTACTAGTTTATTTAGTTGTCTGGGGTTTTTTTTAACATAAATTAGTAAACTGTAACAGTATAACCTTTGCCTTTCAGGGTGGTCAAAGTTTTTTTTAAATTGTTACTCTTCACATTACATGTGGAAAATAGCCTCCATGTATTTTTCTGATAAATGTTTCGTATCAAAAAAGATTGTATTTGAATTCTCTAAGAATTTTTTTGTTTTAGAACTATAGTCTTTCTCTTTTGACTAATGTTGAGTTTTTTGTTGCTTATTTTTGTTACTATTACTTTGCTGCTGTTACTATTAGTGACACAAGTATCCTCCACTTCTGTGAATATAGATGCAGCTAGTGGAACTGAGAGAGATAATAACAATTGGTAATCCAATGCTCTTTCCAGGTGATAAGGATTACTGTCTTTTTAGTCCTATTACTAAGGAAGAAAATTCTTCAGAGCCAAGTGTGGTTCTGCTTTTGTACTTTATTGACCATCACATTTTTATTTGTTTCTCTGCTTTTTTCAGTAAGCCAGCATATGTGTAGAACATTTATATTTAATAGCCTGTCCTCAAGGATAGGTAATGAAACCAGTAGCAGCTTGAAAAACCAAATACTTAGAAACAAGGATGTATATAAACGTGATACATTCTTGATTACCTGTTATTACTATTTATCTAATTACTTGTTAACATATACTGAATTACAGTGATACTATTGCTAGAGGCTTTAATTCTGTGCTTTCAGGCTAAAATTTTGTCAAATTTATACAGTAGCCTTCCTTCAAGTGTAGTATAATGTTTTCTCTTCTAAAGGCCTATGCTAAGAAGGCAGCATTAAAAGGTGGTTTGGATAAGACTGTGAGTCTCAGAAAGGATTTATCAGAGATGCATGAATGGATAACGCAAGCTGAGGAAGAATATCTGGAAAGAGATTTTGAGTATAAAACACCAGATGAATTACAAAAAGCTGTTGAAGAACTGAAGGTAAAATGAATTAATTTTTTGAGCCTCATTTAAAGATCTTTTTGAAATGTTCATTGTAAAGAATGTCTACCCTTATTTAGAAAGGGTGCTTTTTGAGATCTACTTACTGGATTCAAAGGAGCAGGCAGCTTGAAGTCCTTTTGTTGTTTGGAGTATGTTGGAAGATATTCCATCATTCATGATACTGCATTGTTGATTTATTTCCTCTTTGATTTGTTGGACGCTTGATTTTGATTCAACTTCAGTATTCATTTGCTTAAGAAATAATTCTTAAGAATCAAATGTTAGCAGCTGTTTACTGATACAGTGAAATCAGTTCTACAACTTCTTATATTGGGGGGGGGAAGAATTTCAGGATGCATGTTGGTATGTACAATTTATATGGCAATATAAACAGTATATTTTTGTCATAATAGTGTTTCTTTTATATGTGGTAATAAGGCCTTCAGACAAATAAAGGACTGATAAATACCTGCTGCAAAGATACAGTACTTCTTTTAAGATGAGAAAACAAAAATTTGCACGTTGCACTACATAATAAAATACTAAAAATAAGTATCTTTAGACTACGTCCCTGTGGATATTTTACTAGTGAAAATTTGATAGTGAATGTAGGGATGCTAGAACTGTGATATCTAGACCTATGCAGATCCTTCAGATCTTTGTTTTCTCTGTCTGTCCTCTGTTCATACCTTAGGCAGAGAGAGTTGACCCAAAAAGTGTCCTTGTTCACTTTGTCCTCTCATGTCATGTTAGGATAATGTTCTATAATGGTGATTAATGACACTGATTTTTCTATCTTTGTAAAGTGCAAGAGTGAAATCAACATTAATGTTCTGATAAATGTGTTAAACGGCTTGGAGAAAAATTATTTTCTTGGTTTTCTCTATAACAATATCAAGGAGAGGAAAATCTGTCAGAAGCATTTTCCTTTGTTTATACTGTGCTGGTTGTCATTGTACTTTTAAACCTGAGTACATAAATCTGTAATAACAGATTTTCTTTTTTGGTCATTCGTATTTCATAAGGCTTTATGGGGAAAGAAAAAAAATATTGAAAATACTGAAATCTTCTACTATTTTGAGACCTGCAGAAAACTAGTTGTGAGATGATAATTTGTACTGAGTATCATGTATTGAAACAAAATTAAAAAAAAAAAAAAATGCAGTCAAGTTTATATCAGGAAGACTGCAAATTGGGTTGTTTTTGTTGTTGTTGTTACTGTGGGGTTGTTTTTCTCTCTGACAGAATTCTGTCAGAGAAAATTGTAACAGTTATTAGAAATCAATTTCCTTCTTGAACAAGAACTACTAACTTTTGTTTCTTTTCTTACTTTTTTTTTCCTCCAGAGAGCAAAGGAGGAAGCCATGCAGAAAGAAGTGAAAGTGAAACTTATTACTGATTCTGTGAATAATTTTATAGCAAAGGCTCCACCTGCAGCTCATGAGGCTTTGAAAAAGGAACTTGATGTTTTAATTACCAGCTACCAACGCCTCTGCAGCAGATTGAATGGAAAGTGCAAAACTTTGGAGGTTAGATATCTTGTCAGTCATCATATTTATAGCCCTTCTTAGTGCAGAAGTAGACAGCAAAAATGTATTACCATATGAGATCGTGAGTAGCCCAAGGCTGTCCTCTTTAGGAGCCATATAGAAGGCACCACATGGTATGAGCTATATACCTAAATCTTGTTGAGATTTATATATGCTGAAGAATTGATTTGAAGGAGAAGCCTCAGACATGACTCTCAGGAGGGAGACAGCAATGCCTGGTAGGAGTTCTTATCCCTCTTGAGATTAAGCCAAATATTTGGCTTCTATATCAAGTCTGAAATGGTGTCTTCACCAGATCCTCTTGGCCTCTTTCTTCCTTGGCTGTGGATTTTGATTAAATGACCCTGAAGGGGTGGTGTTACCCAAGCATGGAAACGACATTTGATCTGCTGGCAAGCTTGAATACCTCATCAGTTTTGAGTTGACTATGCTATTTTTGCCAGCTCCATTACAGATTTTTACCACAGAAGTATTTGCATATAATATTTAGCAGTTATTTACAATAATTCTTAGTGAATTAGGTGTGGGTTTTTGTTGTGAACTAATTTGCAGTAGCTATCATATAGGGCAAGGATAAACCTGAACAAAATTTATCTCTGATTTTCACTATGGAAAAATAGATGTGTAGTCTAAGCTGGTATTCCTCTGCTGTTTCTTTTGACCACTGATGTTGATTTTGTGTGGTAATATCCCCCTGTAGCCTCCTTCTAGAGCAGGCACATTTGATGTTTGATTTAGACTAGGGTCTATTTAGCCTCAAAAAAAGGAGGCTGAGGGTAGATCTTATCAGTGATTACAAATAAATCAAGGTGGTAGGAGCAAGTTTCAGTGATGCCTAGTGACAGGACAAGAGGTAACTGACACAAACTTGAACATAGGAAGTTCTATCTGACCATGAAGAGGAACTTTTTACTTTGAGGCTGTCAGAGCACTGGAACAGGCTGCCCAGAGTGTAGGTGGATTCTGTGTCTCTAGAGATATTCAAAACCTGCCTGGACACATTCCTCCACAGCCTGCTGTAGGGGAACCATCTCTGGCGGGGGTTTGGACTACATGATCTCCAGAGGTTCCTTCCATTATGTACTCTTATGTGATTCTATTATAATGACCAAAATTAAGAGAGATGAATCACAGTCAGAGAAACTTGAGCCACAAACACCCTAATGCATCTCAATAAATTTACTTTTAATATCTACTAGCAAAAAAGGAACAGTGAAAGTGATTGGAGAGCATTCAAATGTTTTGCTTACAACAAAGACTTGAATTCCTAATAGGAGTCCTTTTTTTTATGTTTGTATATTATGGGAAAATTTTACAGAAGAGCATAGAAATTCGTTAGTCCTTGAGACAGAAGATTCAAGTTGTGTTTTGTAGAAGTGCTTGCTTTTTCATATTTCACTTATTTTAATCAAATGTTTTGGTTGTGTATTAGATTTGAAATACTGAGGGGAGAAGATCAACTGTATGGCACCACATACCAACCATGTTGTTTTGTGAATGAAGCATGCAATGTTTTTGTAGTTTTGTGTAAGGGAAAATTAGCTGTGAGATTTTCAATCTCGGTACATTTTTTTTTGTTTTCTTCATCAGGAGGTATGGGCATGTTGGCGTGAATTATTGTCATATTTGGATGCAGAAAACAAATGGTTGAATGAGGTTGAACTGAAACTCAAGGCAACTGAAAATATTCAAGGAGGTGCAGAAGAGATTTCTGAGTCTCTTGATGTAAGTGCTGACTTCAATAGCATCAAACCACATGTACTGATAAATTGTAAGGCACATGACATTCAAAGTAGTGAATCAACATGAGTTACATGCAGAATATTTGGAAATATTTCACTTGATTCAACAAATGGAGTAAATAAATATGTTACACCTGATGTCATAGAGAATTTTCAGTGACAATAAAGTACATGTTCCTGGAAACGTAAGACAGTCAAAAAAACCCCCAAACTTGACTTCAGAGATAGCAGACTTTGAGCCTAACACCATAACTCTGTTCATTATTATGTAAGGAAGCTTAGGAATATATAGAAATCAAGTTAATCTCTTTTCTATCTACTTCTGTTATTTATGAATATGAAGTTTCTTAATGGTTTTATTAATAACCACTCCTATTTGCAGAAAGGAAAGCAAACTTCTTTTTTTGGTTGTGTTTCAGTCTTTGGAACGTTTAATGAGACATCCAGAAGATAATCGCAATCAGATTCGGGAATTGGCACAGACTTTAACTGATGGTGGGATCTTGGATGAAGTGATCAATGAGAAACTTGAGAAATTCAATACTCATTGGGAAGAACTTCAGCAGCAGGTATATTTTTTGATTGGCCTGTTCTCCCATTAAACAGCTGATAGTCTAGTACTATTATTTTATTGGCATAGTTCACAAGCAGTACACAAACCAAGACTTATTTTAGAAGTAGATGGTTTACGTAGGTGTAGTGGGTTGATGCCAGTGGGCAGAAAAGTACTGCTCACTCACTCACCACATCTCCTGCTCTCATGGGGGAAAGAATTAGAAAAATAAAAGTAAGAAAGCTTCTGGACTGAAAGGAAGACAATTTAGTAAGTGAAAGAAAAAACTGAAAAAAGCAAGTGATGCAAAGTCAGTGCTTGCACAGAGGAGACTGGTGCCCAGCCAATCCTTGAACCATGGCAATTTTGTGAAAACTCTCCCTCAACCCTATTTTTTGAATTGAGCATGACCCCGTGTGATATAGGATATGTCTTTGTTTGAATTGGATCAGTTGTCCTGGCTTTGTTCCTTCCCAATCATTTGTCTTCCCCCAGGCCTATTTGCTGCAAGGGGCAGAGTGAGAGAGAAAAGATCTTGGTGCTCTGTAAGTTTTATAAGCACTGTTTAGGTCACTAGTTTACAACAACACAGTTTAAACCAGTTAAAAACTTATCACCACATGGAATTACTTTTTTTCAGAGCACCCTATCTAAGCTAATGCAAGTACAGTAGGTAAACCTGAAAGTCCAAAAGTGACCATCCAGTGGATTTCATCTTCTATTCCCAAAATTATGAGTACTGTTCTCTTACAGATACAGTTTTTACTAAACAATAAATAAGTCATTGTATCAATTATAGATTTTATAAAGATATTTCAGTATATAAACATGATTAGAATAAGGAGATTCAAACCTACCATTAGTGACATTAGCAATTATCACCACAGATTCCATGACAAGAACATTACTGATTACCTTACAGATCCTACTAAAGAGACAGTATACTAACTTGAAGCTTCTGCTTGAAAGCAGATGCATTCTCTGGAACTGTGTTTTTGGTATCTGTTGTTTTTTTCTTAACTTGGAGGAGAAAACTAGGAATATACCAAGGGTTGTATTTTCACACATATGCAGTATGTGAAAAAAGAACATTTAATAGTCTTGCTGATGGATGAATACTATTCAGTATTCACAATAATACTTATTAAATCAGATTCCAGCTGCAGGGGTTAAATGTGGAAAATACAACGTGAAGATGTTATGTGAAATTCTGGAGACGATTTGAATAACCATATAAGCAAAATACATTAGAAATACATTAATTGCAATCCAATATAATTTCAATACTATTCAGCTTGTGATCAAGGTCACTTCTACTTCAGACAGACTTAAAGGATTTTCTAATGTGGTTAAGTTATTTATTTTTATTTGAATAATTGTTCAGGTATTTACCGAGGCAATAAACTCATGTTGGCAGAAATTAACACATGAAATATGTATTCATTACTAATAGGACTTCCAAACCAAACTCCTTCCATATGAATGATCCTGCAAGACAATTCAACATTGCTGCTGAGATATAGGTTCATTTTTTAAAGGCAGATAATGCCTTTATGGTAGTACGTTCCTTATCTTTAGTTAACAAAGACTGAGTGTGTTGTAGTTTGCTTTTGAACATCTGGGTCTGATCGATAAGCAACATATACCCTATCTTCACTTTTGAAGAACTGATTCACTTACAACTCTGTATATTGAATCTAAAAACCACTGTTGCCTGAAGAACTTCAAGCTGATATTGCAAGTGGTTATCATCCCCTGTAAAGTGATTTACATCAAGTCCAGCAAGCTGGGAAAATGTCAGCTAGATATTCTTGAGCCTATGCTTGCAAAAAACCTGTATAAGACATAATTGTTCAGATGGGCTTTACACTAGATTCAATTTTTATTCTTGGAGACTGTCTCTAAATTTCTTTCAGGATTTGCCTCAAGAGCACATGTGTATCTTTTGATGCAATTTTTTCTGTTATGTTCTTCTCTCAAGAGGAGAAGGAACTCTTCATGCTCCAACTCCACGTGACTGTTTTTTAAAGGCTGCTATGTGGGCTCCTAAAGGGGTTGCTTAGTTCTGAGGTACTACCTGACTGCAATGATAACCTGAAGAGAATCTCTTTGATATAATTTCCAGATTTAAAATGCAATTGAACACAGATGAATAACCTGTTATGGCTAAAATGTCAAATATTTTTGGCCACTTACATTAAAATTATACCATGAAATACTATTAGAATTAGAAGAAGAATCAGTTCTAGCTTGGTGGATATTAAAAATTCCTGGACCTGAGATTAATGCTTTCAATGTCAGAAAAGGTGTTTCAATAAATACGAATCTTTGATTCCAAAGAAAAGGGTATATTAACAGATTAACAATTTAATGCAAAGCATACTTAGGAGATGGTAGGATGTCTCAACGCAACCATCATAACATCAAGAATGAGGTTGGATTTTCAGGTAATTTGAGCAAGTTAAAAAGGAATTTTAAAGTTGAAGTTTTCTAACTTCTAACTCTTTAGCTTTACCCCGAAGTAACAATTGTCAAAATTAGAGTGTGACTGAGCCAAAAAAAAAGAGCTAACATTTATTTCTCTCTTACTAGACCATTTCCCATCAGCTGTAAATTATAAACTAATTGATTAATTTTCTTCATAATTTTAATTGAATATACCCTGTAGTAAAAGTTGCATCATTTTTGAGAGGTTTTGTTCTTTCTTCCTCCCACAACACAATTACCAAATACTACAGCTGTTGCCTCCACGCCAAACTGTACTTGGTTTTAACCATCAATCTCTAACCAACATCTTAGTGACTATGTATGTGACTAATGTCATTAGACACCTGAAATGTATTATTTAGGGAAAAAGTATAAATGTTTCTAAATGTTAAAACATGTAAAACCAAAGACTGAGCTGTAGTCATAAGTAAATGCTTGAACACCCCCAGTGTTCCTGGTACTTGGTTTCCTCTTGATTCAGCCTTTCCTTTAATACTGCATTTTATAGGATAAGGCACAGTGTTACCATTTCCTGCCTATACCATTGATTTTTTGTTAAACAGATTTGTGAAATACCCCATATAATAAAAAATGCTATGCTTAATCATAAAAATTACTAAAAATCTTTAAAAGCCTGTAGATATTTGAATAAAAAATCCAGTCCTTCTGAATTTCCTTCTGTTATTGCCTAACAGCAGGTTTTGTTGTTTGTTTTTATTCCTGTTGATAGCTGTCAACTTTTCACTGGCTCAGAAATAATTAAACAGTTGATAGTTTTCCTGAGATTTTCTGTTTAGCAGTTAACTGTCAGATGCTTTTCTGCAGAGGCCAACAACTTCATCTTTATTGACTATGACCTGATAGCAGAGCCTTCTGTTAAATCCTTCGGCCAATGTATGCACTGTGATTTCAAACTACCAATTCTTGCACAAACAAATATAAAAAGCCATGATCTTTCAGAGCAAAACAAACCAGACAAATCTCAAAACACATCTTCCCTCAAAGCAGAACAGCTTAAGTTTAGATATTTTTATATTGTACATAATAAAATTTCAGCTTTCACATATCTTGCAAAAATATGCTTATGTAGATGTATAAGTTTTATGGACAAATTTGAAACTCAGGCTCACCGATACAAGTTTGTACTATGTCTACTCCTTTTTGTAAAGATCTCTACTGCTTGCTTCCTTCATAGTTCTCTTCCATACTGAAACACAAGGAAGGAGCCTCCTCCATATTGTGGCTCCTTAGTGAATTTATAACTACTCTGCACTGATGGTGCGAGGGACCTACTCAGTGAATGGGATTAGGTTTTTGAGTCAGTATTTGTGTACTGGAGCAATACCTTACATTTAATGACTGTGTTGTACCTTTAATAAGACTATTGTAAAGACTTTTATGTTACATTCATTGTAAATTTGAGTCAGGATAGAGACTTTACTTCAGGTAAGTATGAATGACCAAGTCTGTTCTCACTAATCAATGGAAACAAAAAAGTTAAAGTAGCACCCACTTATATCTGAGAAAATCTTCACAACTCTAAAGATGCTATTTCTCAGTATTCAGCTTGTTTTTACTCCCACTGCCAGAGTAATTCCTTTCTTGTATTGTTGCATTCACGTCTTGATCTGATATCACCCTTTCATTCATCTAAACTGTTCAGGGGTTTTGGAAAGAAATGTGCTTTCACCTCACTTGGGATATACAAAACTTGTAGGGTTCTCAGGCTGTAATCAGATTCTCTCTGAAGACAATGAAAGTGGAATATTTTGTCTCTGTGTCTATGTGTACATACTTACTTTGTGTGCACATAAAGATACCACAAGCATGCATATATGAGTTCATGTTTTTTCAAATTCAGCCGTAAAAATTCAGCCAGACTTAAGCAAGGATTTTTTGTCATTATTTTTTATCTGCTTTCAGATTTCATCATTGAGTTTGGCAATGTTTTAATTTTCTGGTTGTATTCTAAAAGAGTATTTCCTTGTACACATTTTCTGCTGATGACAGCACAGAGATGACAATTTTTCAATCATTATGTTTTGTCATACAACTTTAAGACTTCTTGTGAGCTTCCATGCAGTGATTAAACTTCTTAATTGAAAGCATGCAAGCTGCTCCTGTGAGTGACTTTGCTATAAAAGTTTTTCAGAAGGATGTAGCAGCAACTATATGTCAAGTATATCACGTTTTCCAGAAAAAGCAGGCACTTATTTTCATCCTAATAAGAATGGAACTTCCTCAGTATCTTATTTTAAATGATGGGCTTTTCTGAACATCAGGACACTGCAGCCCTCAGTATGTATGC